>OZ024741.1:309471479-309476479 GCA_964016885.1 Eledone cirrhosa | reverse complement strand
ACACAGCTAAGTATTCTATAAGTCTCTAGCTGTGTCATTCTCGATAAAAGCACTGGATATGTAGTCCTGATGATTTCTAACTAGAATGAAACGCGTAGATTACTTCCCTTGCTTTTGTCGAGAATCTAATTGTAATACGTGACGTATTCTATTCTATAGCGATTAGGTCTTCAAAATGTTTATTATAAACATACAGAATATTTTCGAATATTCTATGTCTATATTCACATATATATCGCTATTTCAGAGCATTTATTCCAATTTCTAATTTCTGCCGGACCGGCAACCGCTCTTTCAAACCAGTTCCTGTACACAGCTAAGTATTCTATAAGTCTTTAGCTGTGTCATTCTCGATAAAAGCACTGGATATGTAGTCCTGATGATTTCTAACTAGAATGAAACGCGTAGATTACTTCCCTTGCTTTTGTCGAGAATCTAATTGTAATACGTGACGTATTCTATTCTATAGCGATTAGGTCTTCAAAATGTTTATTATAAACATACAGAATATTTTCGAATATTCTATGTCTATATTCACATATATATCGCTATTTCAGAGCATTTATTCCAATTTCTAATTTCTGCCGGACCGGCAACCGCTCTTTCAAACCAGTTCCTGTACACAGCTAAGTATTCTATAAGTCTCTAGCTGTGTCATTCTCGATAAAAGCACTGGATATGTAGTCCTGATGATTTCTAACTAGAATGAAACGCGTAGATTACTTCCCTTGCTTTTGTCGAGAATCTAATTGTAATACGTGACGTATTCTATTCTATAGCGATTAGGTCTTCAAAATGTTTATTATAAACATACAGAATATTTTCGAATATTCTATGTCTATATTCACATATATATCGCTATTTCAGAGCATTTATTCCAATTTCTAATTTCTGCCGGACCGGCAACCGCTCTTTCAAACCAGTTCCTGTACACAGCTAAGTATTCTATAAGTCTCTAGCTGTGTCATTCTCGATAAAAGCACTGGATATGTAGTCCTGATGATTTCTAACTAGAATGAAACGCGTAGATTACTTCCCTTGCTTTTGTCGAGAATCTAATTGTAATACGTGACGTATTCTATTCTATAGCGATTAGGTCTTCAAAATGTTTATTATAAACATACAGAATATTTTCGAATATTCTATGTCTATATTCACATATATATCGCTATTTCAGAGCATTTATTCCAATTTCTAATTTCTGCCGGACCGGCAACCGCTCTTTCAAACCAGTTCCTGTACACAGCTAAGTATTCTATAAGTCTCTAGCTGTGTCATTCTCGATAAAAGCACTGGATATGTAGTCCTGATGATTTCTAACTAGAATGAAACGCGTAGATTACTTCCCTTGCTTTTGTCGAGAATCTAATTGTAATACGTGACGTATTCTATTCTATAGCGATTAGGTCTTCAAAATGTTTATTATAAACATACAGAATATTTTCGAATATTCTATGTCTATATTCACATATATATCGCTATTTCAGAGCATTTATTCCAATTTCTAATTTCTGCCGGACCGGCAACCGCTCTTTCAAACCAGTTCCTGTACACAGCTAAATATTCTATAAGTCTCTAGCTGTGTCATTCTCGATAAAAGCACTGGATATGTAGTCCTGATGATTTCTAACTAGAATGAAACGCGTAGATTACTTCCCTTGCTTTTGTCGAGAATCTAATTGTAATACGTGACGTATTCTATTCTATAGCGATTAGGTCTTCAAAATGTTTATTATAAACATACAGAATATTTTCGAATATTCTATGTCTATATTCACATATATATCGCTATTTCAGAGCATTTATTCCAATTTCTAATTTCTGCCGGACCGGCAACCGCTCTTTCAAACCAGTTCCTGTACACAGCTAAGTATTCTATAAGTCTCTAGCTGTGTCATTCTCGATAAAAGCACTGGATATGTAGTCCTGATGATTTCTAACTAGAATGAAACGCGTAGATTACTTCCCTTGCTTTTGTCGAGAATCTAATTGTAATACGTGACGTATTCTATTCTATAGCGATTAGGTCTTCAAAATGTTTATTATAAACATACAGAATATTTTCGAATATTCTATGTCTATATTCACATATATATCGCTATTTCAGAGCATTTATTCCAATTTCTAATTTCTGCCGGACCGGCAACCGCTCTTTCAAACCAGTTCCTGTACACAGCTAAGTATTCTATAAGTCTCTAGCTGTGTCATTCTCGATAAAAGCACTGGATATGTAGTCCTGATGATTTCTAACTAGAATGAAACGCGTAGATTACTTCCCTTGCTTTTGTCGAGAATCTAATTGTAATACGTGACGTATTCTATTCTATAGCGATTAGGTCTTCAAAATGTTTATTATAAACATACAGAATATTTTCGAATATTCTATGTCTATATTCACATATATATCGCTATTTCAGAGCATTTATTCCAATTTCTAATATATATATATATATATATATATATATATATATATATATATATATATGTATGTATATATGTATATATGTGTATATATAGATATGTGTATATATATATATATATGTATATATATATATATGTATATATATGTATATATATGTATATATATTTCGTTTCTGAATTTGTTTAGCAAGATTCTTTATCTGAAATCGTGTGTTGAAACCGATATTGTTATACTTTGGGAGGGTCATGTTGCCAATAAGAAACACACGCACCAGCTGCTTTCACTTCAATTTATTATATATTTATAAATTTATAAATTTATAAATTTATAAATATATAATAAATTGAAGTGAAAGCAGCTGGTGCGTGTGTTTCTTATGGGCAACATGACCCTCCCAAAGTATAACAATATGTATATATAGATATGTGTATATATATATATATATATATATATATGTATATATATATATATGTATATACATATGTATATATATATGTATATATATATATATATATATATATATATATATGTATATATATATATGTATATATATGTATGTATATATATATGTATGTATATATATATGTATGTTTATATATGTATATATATATATGTATATATATGTATATACATATATGTATATATGTATATATGTATATATCTATATATGTATTTATCTATATATGTATCTCTCTCTCTATATATATATACATATATATATATATATATATATATATATATATATATATATATACACATATATATTGATTTCGGATTTAAAGAAACCTAGTGGAGATATTGTATAATATCAACGCGTGCTTTCATGCTTGTATGTGTATATATTTCAATCCTTAATACCTGAATCTGGATGTGTGTTAACTCTATTATCTTACAATTTCTTTTTCAACATATATTATATACGTATTTGTAGTCATACATACACTGATATGCTTGCCCTCATATATGTACTTACGCACACATTTTTTCACTATACACATGCATTTGTACATACACACATATGCACATTTGTGAGTGAATATACACACATTTATACACATACCCTAACTATATTTCCTTATTTTATTTTTATGTATCTCTTGCATTACTTTTATTTATATATTTTTTTGCCCGTTAAACTTTTGCCTTTCTTGAGGAGATTTTTCAAATATTTCACTATGTTTTAAATTGCCTTGTCTGACGAACGAATGAGGACGTTTTTTGTATTCGTCTTATTCGGAAAACCTCTGGTAATGAGGTAATTATATTGTATTGTTTATTATACATTATATATATATATATATATATATATATATATATATATATATATATATATATATATATATATATATATATATATATAAACATATATATATATATATATATATATATATATATATATATATATATATATATATATGTATATATATATATATATATATATATATATATATATATATATATATATATATATATATATATATATATATATAACATATATATATATACATATATATACATATATATACATATATATATATATATATATATACATATATATATATATTTCGTTTCTGAATTTGTTTAGCAAGATTCTTTATCTGAAACGAAAGAACTTTGACAATATATGAACAACCGTCCGGTTATGGAACCAACCAACCGGAAATTTATAAATTTAATTTATAATAAATTGGAGTGAAAGCAACTGGTGCGTGTGTTTCTTATTGGCAACATGGCCCTCCCAAAGCATAACAATATATATATATATATATATATATATATATATATATATATATATATATATGTGAGAAAACCACAGGCCCTCCATCTCAACTCTACTTTTGAAAAGCAGAAGAACTGCGAAACCGGTAAAGGAACCAAATAAATATATATATTTTTTTAAAAATAAGACTCCAGTTGCATTTTCGATTTCATCTTTTTTTCTTTATACTTTCACTCGTGTAGGACACCTCGGTTATTTTTCATTTTGTAAAAAAAACCTCACTTTCGCAGCGCATTATGTCCCCCGCCAACATAAGCACAGAACTAGGGCCACACAAACTAATTAACAACACATATATGACACATACAAAAACACTCATATGTAATAAATAGAAACAAATTACAAACGTGCCCTTTCTTCCTCTCTCTGTGTGTATGACACTGTATACACTCATACACACACATAAATATGTATATATATATATATATTTATATATATATATATATATATATATATATGTATATATATGTATATATATACGAGGGCAATCCCAAAAGTAAGGTCTCCTTCCGATATTGCAACATTTCCGTTAAAATCCTGTGGATGGTGCTTCGGGAAACCTCAAGAACCAAAATGCAGAGAGCATCCAGAGTGATCCGCTGATCTTTACACATGTTTTCCTCGGAAGGAGACCTTACTTTTGGGATTGCCCTCTATATAATAACTACGCGAAATTCGCACTTGGCGGTAGTGTTCAACGGGAGCTCCATTCTCAACGGCTGCCAAGCCAAGATTGAGCATCCCAGCGAAGCGCGCGCATGCTTGTTTGGGAGTGAAGGAAGCACCAATCACAACAGT
>OZ024741.1:309386479-309468979 GCA_964016885.1 Eledone cirrhosa | reverse complement strand
CCAATGAGATCGAACAGAAGCCTTGATTTCTTCCCAACTAGATGAGGCAGCTTCGTGGACGACTTCAACTCGGGAAATACTGGAGCACCACGGTCGAGAGGCCCAGGCGTTTTCGTTTTGACAAGACGTTGGGCTATTTGTTTCTTCTCGGACTCTTGGACCCGACTTGAAAACAGCGCTAGCGGAATGGCTTCCTCCGTCAGGTACCAAAGATGCCTGCTCAGAGCAGTAGTGGCTGCCTGCGAGAGATCTCTGTCAACCTTACTGTACTGTGTCAACTCCACGTAGAATTGAAGGTCATTGGATGGTGCATCAGCACACTTGACTGCTGTCAGCCAGTATCGCACGTAGAACAGAGCATTGAACATACAGATCCGGCGCAACTTTTCCATTTTAGCTTGATCGTAATTGAGTCACTCACCAAATGCATACATCTTTGCACTATAGATGATTGTGGACATCCACCGAGCGTTATGATGTGCACCATATACACACACCCACCATACGTGGAATTCATTGGATGCACCAGGTAGCATCCAATGAATTCCACGTATGGTGGGTGTGTGTATATGTGTACTTCTTGTTTTAGTTGACTTACGTCTCCGAACCTTCATGTATTTATTTGTAGGTATGTGTGTGCGCTTGTTATATACGTATTTATTTACTTATATACGTTTATATAATTATTTATTTATTTGTACACAAGCATACACACATACACATATTTATATGTGCGTGGTTTTGTATACCTATGGTAAGGTTTTGCGTATGCTTGTGTATGTACGTATCTGTTTGCGTGTATGTATTTATTTGTTCCTATTACTTCTGTATTGTATTTATTTACTTTGTTCTTAACTCTGTAGCGGAGATTCATTCGGTCTCCTAGTTAGAATTTTAGTCTACGACTTCTGCTATACCATTTACGTGGTTTTGTCTTTGCACGCTATTGTTCTCCACGCTCCACATATGACTTATTATCTTCGTTTTTTCGTTCATTGCCAGAGAACGTCTCTATGCACCACTTAGAGAACATTAGTCTACGACCTCTTTTATACCATAAACGTGGTTCTGTCCTTGCACGTAATTGTTTTTCACCGCTCCTATTAATGACGTATTATTCGTTTTTTCCCGTTCTTTGCCAGAGAACGTCACCATGAACCAAAGTATCGTCTTCCTGTCTTCCTCCGGTTGCAACGTTTTTTTAAATATCCAGTTCTGCGTTTACAGATTGACTTTGTTAGTTTCAGAAGATCCCGTTAAGGGTGAAAGCAGCGATTCTTTGCTTAAACTTTAATCTGTTATTTTAATAAATATATATATATATATATATATATATATATATATATATATATATATATAATAATAATGGAGCTGCGGCGCTGCAAATGGGTTACATATGAAAAAGTTTGTCCTCATCAGTGGCCATCCAACCGTCGTAGGCATTTCGTCGCATTAAAGGCCATATACCTCAGGTTGGTGCGAGCAACGGCTAAAAAAAAGTCGTTGGGACATGTAAATAAAGGGGACGCTAGGGTAAACAAACAAAATGGTTTAAGCAGCAGAAAGTGATGAAGAAGGAAACAAGTCCCAGATTTCTATGAATATAAATTCGGTGGAATCGTGAACGAGAGAATAATGACCATCAAACCTGGTTGAAATGTGAGCAAGGAAGGAATTTCGCACAGGTCTAACGGGAGGAAGAAGGGGTCTGGTCTGCGAATTCGGTAAACATAAGTTCTGTGAAGTTGCAGACGAGAGAGAGAGAAAAAAATTCATACCGGCTTGGCCAAGTGCCCGCGAGAAAAGGATTACGGACAGGTCAAACGGGAAGAAAGAGGAGGAGGAGAGGTAGTGACAGAGAGTGAGTGAGTGAAAGGTGAGGAAGAGGCTAACAGAGAGACTGCTAGAAAGGGTAAAGACACAAAGAACGAAACAGACTGGTGGCAGCGGAGGAAAAAATATATGTGTAAATATGATAATAATGGAGCTGCGGCGCTGCAAATGGGTTACATATGAAAAAGTTTGTCCTCATCAGTGGCCATCCAACCGTCGTAGGCATTTCGTCGCATTAAAGGCCATATACTTCAGGTTGGTGCGAGCAACGGCTAAAAAAAAGTCGTTGGGACACGTAAATAAAGGGGACGCTAGGGTAAACAAACAAAATGGTTTAAGCAGCAGAAAGTGATGAAGAAGGAAACAAGTCCCAGATTTCTATGAATATAAATTCGGTGGAATCGTGAACGAGAGAATAAAGACCATCAAACCTGGTTGAAATGTGAGCAAGGAAGGAACCATTTTGTTTGTTTACACTTATTCCGTTTGTAAAACAATTACTTATGTATTAGTTTTATGTAAGAAACTACACAAGAGGTTCTTTGGAGCCTGGAAATAGAAACGAGAGTATGTAGAAGATCAATTCTGCGACATTAGAAACCTGTTAATAATTACTGACAACTGCTGGGTGGTGTCATAGTTTCCGGTCTGCATTCCCCGGCATCGTTTCCGGTCTGCTCTCTATATCAGATGGGTAACGCTGGATATCTCAAACCCAATCTTTCAGACTGAGCAAAATATCTCCTTATTTTTCTGTCTGTGCGTCTCTCTCTCTCTCTCTCTCTCTCTCTCTCTCTCTCTCTCTCTCTCTCTCTCTCTCTCTCTCTCTCTCTCTCTCTCTCTCTCTATATATATATATATATATATATATATATATATGTATATATATATATATATATATAGTTAGAGAAGCAAAAAATTGCTTATTGTGATCCAGTTTTTGGTTAAGAAAGCCAGTTTCATGGATGGTTTCAACGTACGGTTAGGGGTAACTCCACAAGTTTGTAAGAATTCCGTTCAATCTTGGAGTATAAAGTATAAAATATAAGGTTGCACTTACCAATGAAACGGTCGTAAATACCTGGATTAAATCCTTCTCTTAATGCTTACCTGTGTTTTCTCTTTTATATATATATATATACATATATATATATATGTGTGTGTGTGTGTGTATGTGTACGTGTGTGTATGTGTATGGGTGTGTGCCTGTGTGTGTATGTGTATTATCTGTGACAAGATGATCATTCAAGTGATAGAGAGAAATCAATACCGTTGGATGAGTAACAATTGTAATTCTTAAGTATTGTCTGAAGATCACTGATACACACATACATACACACACGAGATAGAGAGGGGGCTGACAGAGAGGGTGAGAGAGAGAGAGAGAGGGGGTGAGAGGGAGAGAAAGGACAGAAGGAGAGAGAGGAGGGCGGTGGAAGAAAAATCAACACCAGTAGTATTGGACTGTTTATTTATCGACATAAAAAAAAATGAAAGGTTGAATGGCTAGGCTAACTTCGGCTGCATTTGAACTCAAGGCTCCGTGAGCCGGAACAGATACCGGTGGCCTATAACTCTGCCAATTCACCGCCTCGCAGTCACACACATATGCCATATAGATATATAGTTCAGTGTAAAGAAGATTATATAATTACACATAAGACAATAGAGCAATTTTCTCCTTTTCTCTTCTTTTACACAGGAATAATTGCTTCTCTGGTAATAAGACAGATTCCTTGGAAGGAAACAAGAGAACTGCATAAAGGCCTTGACTTACAATATCCTTACGTCACTTGAGAAACTTCTAGAATTGCAGAAATTACATGGTAATAAGGGTATGTTTGAACTAGACACAGAACGACACATACACACACACAGACACACACACACACACAGAGACACACAGACACATGCACATGCACACTCACACACATACACACACATACACACATACACACACAGACACACGTAGTGACACACATATACACACATACACACACACATATACACACACATACACACACACTCACACACATATATATATATATATATACATAAGAACAAATATATGTTATTTGTTATATTTTATATGTATGTATCTCGGTGGGTAGCCATCCCCCTCCCTCTATATATATATATATATACACACAAATATATATATGTAAATACTTACAACCACAGATACACACACACGCAATCACACATATATATGTGTAAATATATACAAACTGTGTTAATGGGAGTAGACATGGGGAAATGAAGAATGAAAGAGAGAGAGAGAGAGGAAAGTGAGAGAAAGAAAATGTTAATGAGAGTATGTTTAAAAGAAAAGAAAGAAGGAATATGATATGAAGAGAAAGTGTTAAAGTAACACGGTACCAACCTACCGCCCACGCTTTCTCCACTAATACTAATTACATCGACATTATTATCAAGAACTACAGAAAATTTGAAAAGATTATACAAATAATTACAAAATAGCTCTGACTGGTTCTGACTAAAAAAGAGGGTAATTGGTTGTATACCTGGATATATCTGTTCTTATAATTGATATATATATATATATATATATATATATATATATATATATATATATATATAATGGGAGCTAAGCTGCTTCCATAGGCGGTACGCCGGTTGAGCACTCTATGCTCCTACGGAGCAGAGTATGATAGAATGGAAAACGAAAAACCAGTGATGCATCGGAACTCAATTTATTATGTGTTACACGTCCAGACATGTCCGTGGAACCTGTGAATCCAGAGTCAGGTCGATCCACACACAGATCGCACCACGAGCTGTTCGCCGGGAAAATAATTGTAACACACAATAGATTGAGTTCCGATGCATCACTGATTTTTCGTTTTCCATTCTATATATATATCAATTATAAGAACAAATCAAAGTTTAAGCAAAGAATCGGTGCTTTCACTTTTAACGGGATCTTCTGAATAATATAATAATAATAAGTTGACGGGACTAGCATAAGGTTTTCCTGCTAGTACCGGTTGCATCTCAGCGTACTCAATAGTTAAGGTTAAGTAAAAATCCCAGATTAGACGCAAAGTTTTTTGCCTCAATACAACACACATAAATGGGAACCATACATTTATACATGTACTCGAGTTTCGGCCACACTTAATGCAGCAAGAGAGCATACAGCATCTATTGTCTGCATTTATTATGCAACAATGCACAATCGGCGCATGTCGCTTCATTAGTGGATCTCGCCTAATCAATATATACACACACACACACACACACACACACACACACACACACACACACACACACACACACACACATATATATATGTATATATGCTTATATGCATATATGCATATAAGTATATATGCATGTAAAAAGGTAAAAAGAAATAACAAAGCAAGCGACACAGCACACTGAAGAAATATATCAATTTAACGCTTGAAATAGCAGGAAAAGAAACAACGTTTCGGACACTAGTCCTTCATCAGGAGATAGAGTTAGAAATAGAAGAAAAATAGAAAGACAAAGAGTTAGAAGGAACGGTGGTGGCCATAACTGGACCCTGAAACCTAAGGTCACGTATACATGTTATGTGTATGAAATTTTAATTATACCATATATATATATATATATATATATATATATATATATATATATATATATATATATATATATATATATATATATATATATATATATGTATATATATATACACACACACATACACACACACACACATATATATATATATATATACGAGGGCAATCCCAAAAGTAAGGTCTCCTTTCGATATTGCAACTTTTCCGTTAAAATCCTGTGTATGGTGCTTCGGGAAACCTCAGGAACCAAAATGCAGAGAGCATTCAGAGTGATCCGCTGATCTTTACACATGTTTTCCTCGGAAGGAGACCTTACTTTTGGGATTGCCCTCTATATAATAACTGCGCTAATTCGCACTTGGCGGTAGTGTTCAACGGGAGCTCCATTCTCAACGGCTGCCAAGCCAAGATTGAGCATCCCAGCGAAGCGCGTGCATGCTTGTTTGGGAGTGAAGGAAGTACCAATCACAACAGTGTTGCCAACAGAAGTTCAAACAGTTTCTCTGCGTCCCATCGCTTTGGAGACCTTTCTTTTGGGATTACCCTCGTATATATATATATATTTATATATATATATATATATATATATATATATATATATATATATATATATATATACATATGGTGTGGCTGCCAACTCGTTTTCGAGTACGGCCACTACTTTATATCCATGTAGGAGAACCCATACCGATGCGCTGAACGAGTGTGGCCTTTTAGTCCAGCCAGCGACTTGAAAACTCTGGTACAAACACTACATTTGTGACAATTATTGACACATAGTGCTGGGCCCGTGGTAACACGTGACGACAAGTGCAAAGAGGTCTCCAGATATAAAGCAATACCAGTCCCGTGAAGCTTTTATAGTGAGCAAAGGCACTGCACAAAGCCAGTCCCTCTCTCTTAACCAAGATGATATTTACCAAAAAGAAGAACAAGTCAACATCATTGGATACCATCAGGGTTGCAGGTGTTATCTCAGAGTTTTCCTTCTCCTAGAATTCTGCCTTGACAAAGGCTAAGGGGTCATCTCTCCCGGTGATTTTGGATGGCCATTGGCTCTTAAGAGCCCCTTTGCCCTTTGACAGGTTTTGTTTTTAGTCCTTTAGGATGTCCAAAGTCACCCTCCTCACCAAGAAACCTTGGTGGGGTTGCCAGTTTAGTCGCCAACGACCCGACCATGAGACAGGTTGTACTGGGATACATGTTACCAGTAGCACCAACTGGTGACCTGACACATACATACATACATACATACATACATACATACATACATACATAGATATTTGTATTGGCATTACTATTTTATAACAGCAACTGCTTGTATACCTTTTACTGACCACCTGACCTATTTTCACCCCTAAAATAAGTTTCAATTACTACTATTTTACCATTTGGCCAATTATTAACTTTCTATTGGTTAATTCTAAACCTCTTACCAAACAGACAGAATATATTAGATCTTTGTTGGTTTTATTCAATGAAAAAATAAAATTATTTCTGAGGTCAGCATAAGACCTATTTCTTCCCTAAAATAATCCTTCATTCATAATATTCTTTTCCATCCAAAACTGAAATCTACCTTCCTCTACCCATAATTTAAGGTTCTTCTACTACTATATTACTATCCTGACCATCACTATCTCTCTATTGGTCAATTCAAAACCTGTTCCCAAACAGACCTATTGTATTGAATCTTTGTTTTTTTCAATAAACAAATATCATTATTTCTGAAGACAGCATATATATGTGTAGGTATGTATATTCCCTCTGATAGTTTGTATAAATATTGTACATAGATCTATAGAATATGCATACCAACTCTAACACATATATATCCTAGAAACGATCGTAAAATGATGTATTTTTTTTAAATATAAGGAACTGTTTCTTTGTTTATTCATTATTTTATTAATTTATCTTGACTCTGTTTTCCGTTTATTTTTCACCGAAAGTAGATTTTGAATGCATCTTCTCTTTTCATGATATCCGGATTACATTGAGTTCTTCATACGGATTGGACACTACCGTAAACTTTTGGTAGATTTATCTACATACTTTGCTCCTATTTTCATGGGGATATTCTTATTTTTATATTGTATGTGTATATATATTTATATATATACATATATGTGTATAACTTTATAACTCCATATACAAATAGTTGAGCTCTTTTTCTTGTCCATTATCCATATCACAATGGAAAAACAATACTTGGGAACTTCTTTAAAGAATATACCATTACCTTCTAAGGATGATTTCTTACTTCTTATGATACAAAAAACCAACCAATTTATCAGAAGAATCAGATGGAGGGCCTACCACTTCGATAAAAAAACAAAATGTACTGATAGGAAATATTTGTATGATTTCACTACATATAAAAATCCACCACACAACTCCTTACTTGAAAACTTTGAGAAAGACCTTTTTAATTTAATCAAACACCTCAAATTTAAGAGGTATAAATCTAATTTTCAAAAGGACCTTGATTCTACCCTATTGGACCTAAAAAAATCTAAAAAAATCCATGTCCACTCGGACAAAACTGGAAATCTATATCACATGGATATTGAAAATTACAATGAGTTCATATATAAAGAACTCAGGAAAAATTATAGAAAAACAAATAATGCGTCACTTACCAACATCAACAACATAGTGAATAGACTTAATATTGAAGATAGAACTGAACCTTTGTCATTGAAAAGACCACACTTCAACCTGAAAGATCATAAATCTAACTTTAACTCTAATCCTTCTATAAGGCTTATATGCCCTTCCAAATCTGATATTGGAATAATTAGTAAAAGATTTTTAGATAGAGTCATCCCACAACTAAGAAAACATGTTAATTTACAACTCTGGGAAAACACATCCCAGGTAATTAACTGGTTTAATAATATTAGAAATAAATCCTCTGCTTCATTTCTACAATTTGATATAGATAATTATTATTCTTCTATATCACCTATACTCCTGAACAAAGCCTTGATATTTGCTAAAAATAGATCTAACTTAACTTTGGATGACATTAATATTATTACACATGCTAGACTAACACTATTGGAATTTCAGAATGAATACTGGACCAGAAACACATATAGTAATCTATTCGATATTACTATGGGCTCAAGTGATTCTGCCCAAATTACTGATCTTGTGGGCCTCTTTCTTCTTTTTAACATAAATGCTTCTTTTCCCCACCTTAAAGGTGGTTTATATCGTGACGACTGTCTTCTTCTTTCCAATAACCTTAGCCTCTCAGAGATAGAAAAAAATAAAAAGCTTATTAGAACTTTCCTCAAAGACTATTATAGTCTAGATATTACATTTGAAAACACAAGTAAAGTAGTTAATTTCCTAGATATAACATTTGACTTATCTACGGGTATCTACCAACCTTACCATAAACCCAACCAAAATTTACACTACATACACTCACAATCTAATCACCCTAAATCTATCCTTAAAAACCTTGCATATAATATATCACTTAGAATTTCTAACCTTTCGTCTAACCAAGATGTATTTGATAAAAATGCGACCTTTTATAACGAAGCTCTAGATAGAAGTGGCCACAAAAATAGATTAGTATATATACCTTCTACCAATAACACTACAAACATACAACCTAATATTACCAACAAACACCAAATGAAACATACACACCTAAATGCCACTCACACTATACCCCAAAACACCAACATAAAACCAAATTTCTCTAACTCTTCTAATATACAGTATAGTAACTCTCAAAAAACTACTCATCCTACAACTCTAATAAATGTTAATAATAAAACTCATAATAAACAAGCTAAAACACCTAAATCAATAAATCTAACTAAAAATGTGTGTGGTGAGGTCATTAACAATAATTCTCTTAATAAACATCAGGATGCATCCTATAAAAACAATAAACAACATCGAAACCGTAATAGACGTGTTACTTGGTACAATGCTCCATTTAATTTACAAATTAAGGATAATATACCTAAAAAAATTCTTTAATATCCTAGAGAAAAACTTCCCGCCAAACCACAAATACCATCAAATCTTAAATAGATCAACGGTTAAATTCTCCTACTCAACAACCAAAAACATAAAACAAAATATAAGTGCCTATAATGCATATAAATATAAAAAAACCATGAGTATACCACCAGTACATCAAACTAACCATAATATCTCCTCAGATACAGGATTCACGAAAAGTTGTAACTGTAGAAACAAGGCAAACTGTCCATTAAAAGGAAATTGCCTTGTTAATAACATAGTATATAAATGTAAAGTTAACACTAAGGACTCAATTTATTCATATATAGGAGCTACCTCTAACAAATTTAAGGTAAGATTTAATACCCACAAACATAGTTTTAAAAATGCCGCACTAGCTAATACAACATCTCTAGCTGAAATAATAAATAGTTATAGAAAGAGGAATATAGAATATGACCTGACCTGGAGTGTGCTCAAAAGGGCCACCCCTTATCAAAATAGTAGAAATGAATGTAGATTATGTTCCCAAGAACTTTTTGAAATAATGAAATCTAAGGATATCCTATTAAATAAGCGACAGGAATTAATAATATCGTGTAATCATAAACTGAGAAAAACCTTTAAATATTATAAATCTAATTAATATACACTTTAGAAATTAATTTATAAATTATTTTTAATTTAGTTAACCTATAATTAATATTCTACTACTGATGAACTACATAATTCTGCTTTAAAAATTATAAACCTAATTAATATACACTTTTGAAATTAATATATAAACTATTTTTAATTTAGTTAACCTATAATTAATATTCTACTACTGATGAACTACATAATTTTGCTTTCCTTCTTACAAACATCATTTCCTAAAACTGATACCATTAAGTAAACATATATAATGCTTTAACTTCAGGTTATGACTCTATGTTCCTTGAAAACTATATATATTTACTATTTCTCACTAATAAATTTAATCCCCCCTCCCCAATAATTATATGTATATATAGGTGTATATGTGTGTGTATATGTATGTGTATGTATGTATATGTGCATGTATATATCTATGTATATATATATATCTATATATATGTATATGTATATATGTGTGTATGTGTGTGTGTGTATGTGTATATATATGTATATATATGTATATATATGAGTGTATATATATGTATATATATATATATATATGTGTGTATGTGTATATATATGTATATATATATATGTATAAGTATATATATATATATATATATATTATTTTTATATTCTTTTAATTTCCCCTCATCTTTAACAGCACTTTTCAACTGCATCTAACTCTTATTTAAAATGATGAATTTTTTTAATATAAGGAACTGTTTCTTTGTTTATTCATTATTTTATTAATTTATATATATATATATATATATATATATATATATATATATATATATATATATTGTTATACTTGGGGAGGGTCATATTTGTGTAATATTGCCAGAATTAATAACAGAACACACTCACTGTTTGGTTGGTTTTCGCTTTTCGCTTCTGTGTCTTTTATATCGGTAATCTAATTTATTCATATAAAAAACCTCGCAAAAATATATATATATATATATATAAATATACATATATATATATATATATATATATATTAGGGTGACCCGTAGCAATCGGTAATTTTCCGAAAGTTTTAATTTGGTGCTCCCATTCCCTACTCCTGTTCAAATCAACAAAACCACGGGGTGTGCAAAATTTCAGCTCAAACGCCTTGAGGTTGGAACATAGTATACACAACAATTAATTATGTTCAAAAGCAGTATACTGCTCCCTATCTCGACCATTTTCTTTTTTCTTCTTAGAGAAATTTACGTGGACACATCCAAGCAAACCCAGCAAATGTTTAAAAACGTTCTGAATCAAATTTACCAATAGTTAATTTGAAAAATTCCTGAAATAGTATGAGAAACTTAATAAATATTAGGTTTTCTTAATAAAGCACACAACTTCTATAAGAGAAACGCATTTTTATTACAACAATAATTTCTATAGAATCAAAAACATAATGTGAACACTGAACACTGAATATTGAACATTATTTTTAGTCTTTCATCCTTACGGGGTCGATAAAATAAAGTACCAGTAATGCACTGGGTAGTTGCTGGCCTTGTGCCTAAAGTAGAAACAATTATTTTTGTATAAGACGGGGAATTGGCAGTATCGGTAGAGGGCTGGACGCCATGCTTTTTAGCATAGTTACGTCCATTTACAGTCTGAGTTCAAATCCCGTCGAGGTTAACTTTGCCTTTCATCCTTATGGGGTCGATAAAATAAAGTACCAGTAGTGTACTGGCTTTGTGCCGAAATTAGAAACAATTATTTTTGCATAAGAGAGGATTTAGTGGAAGTTGGTTTTCGATAACGATCTGTAAAATAAATTGTTTCTCAGTTTCATCTTTTGAGAGAATGTAATTGTAATCCTGAATGAGTTTGACACCTCTTTCTGCAACATCATTCACAACAACTGTCTTCTCAAGTTTTTCAAGACCACTTTTGTAACCAGGATCATCCTTCCATGTTTAAGGGTCTTTGTCAAGGAAATCGGTGCTGATAGAAAATCCCGTGTAGAAAGTTTTTGTACCAGGAGTTACAAAAGACTCGATGTTTGTAAAGAAAGAAAAGTCAATTGGTGCAGAATGTACCTCTTCAGTTGATGTTTTCTTCTTCTTCCTCTTCTTTACCTTTATCTGCTTCCAGCATAACTTGAGCAATATTTGCCATAACCTCTCCTTGCTCTCTTTTTCTCCTTGCTCTCCTTGCTCTCGTTTTCTCCTTGCTCTCCTTGCTCCCCATTTCTCATTGCTCTCCCTGCACCCCCTTCTTATTGCTCTCCTTGCTCTCCTTTTATTCTTGTTTTTCTTGTTCTCCTTTTCTCATTGTTCTTCTTGCTCTCCTTTTCCCATTGCTCTCCTTGCTCTATTTTCTCTCCTTTTATCCTTGTTTCCTTGCTCTCCTTGGTCTCCTTTTCTCCTTACTCTCCCTTTCTCCATGTATCTAGGTACTTGTTTATATACAAATACAAAAGAGAAAAGAGGAGCAAGGAGAAATACGAAAGCAAGGACAGTAAGGAGTATAAATATATATATATATATATATATATATATATATATATATATATATATATATATATATATATATATATATATATATATGTATATATGTATATAAATGTAATTTGAGTTTTTCGAATATTAATAATAATATTCGATTCGTTTGCGATTATGCAAACAGCCTCTTTTTTTAAAGCCATGTCAGTAGAATGAGCTCCTCATTCTTGATCTTGTGTTGGCATGTAAATCAGGCCGATCAGTCACTGTATATTTTAGAAAATAGCATATATTTTCACTAGCTGTGACAGTTGGCGGGTGAACAGTGAACTGCACTGATGAAGGGTAATACCCAGAAACATTAGTGTCTGCAGTTCTGTTTACATGCCAACACAAGAGCAAGAATGAGGGGCTCATTCTACTGACATGGCTTTAAAAAAGAGGCTGCTTGCATAATCGCAAACGAATCGAATATTATTATTAATATTCGAAAAACTCAGATTACATTTATTGTATTCAGCCATGTAGAGCGATAATTTTTAAAAATTTATATATATATGTATATATATATATATAAATTACTCAAAACCGAGTACTCATTTCTCTCCGCTGTCAACTACATACGGATATATATATCAATAGGTAATTTTCCGAAAGTTAAAATTTTGCTACTCTCACAGCGAAAAATAGCTGTTTGCCCTATACCTGCATTCTGTCCCCAGCTTTGCAAGTTGCCTTCACCATTATATTTATTGTCACTTATCCTTCTAATACCAAGAATAAATCTGAACAAGTTTTTAATTTAAGAGAAAATTATATAAGAGATAAAAAATTTTATCTGAAAAATGACTTTCCGAGTAAAAACTTCAAAATTTCACGTCTGATGAGGGTCGCCTTTCAGTTGTCCACTTAAGCTAAAATTTTGCATAAATTGGTTTGTTGTCAATTGGAACAAGATAAAATAAAATTAAACAAAAATAAAATTACAAAGAATCAATCCGGAGCCTTGTAGTTATGCAATAGATGTTTGGTGACGTGTGGACAACGTGTGAAAAATTCACTTCTCGTGTTTAGGCAATCACTATTGCGTAATCTCCTATTGAGGGTAATACAAAGTTATGAGTGAGTATGCAAATGAGTGTCCGAAAGGTTGGAAAGATAACGGTTTATTTAAATTAAACTGTTGTAAAGAGGATGATATGTAAGGGAGAGAGAAAAAAAGAAAAAAAGAAAAAAAGAAAAAAGAAAGGAGAAAGATAGAAGAGGAAAGAAAGAACGATTATATGTATTGATAGTGAAGATAGAGTGCATGAAGAAATAAGTTTAAAAGGAGAAATATACACAGCGTAAATATATCTAAGTGAAAGAAGAAATAAGATTAACGTGGAAGAATAATATTTATAATGCAGGGTTCATTACGTTTTGATTATAATACTTATAATGATAGGTTGAAAAATTAGATTAAAATTAAAAATTAGAAATCAAAATTAAAGATTAAAATTTGCCTTAATATTAAAGATTTAATTTAATAATTTAATATTAATAATTATATTATATTAAGATGTATTAGTAATAATATATTGGTTTAAATGTGTATGTTAAGGATTATAAATTATTTAAATAAATATATAGTATTTTACATTAGAAAAAATCTATTATAGTTTATTTTATAAAAAGTTGTAAGTAAAAATTTAAACATCCAAATAATTCTAAATTTATTTAAAATTTACGAGAGTTTAGAAAGGAATAACCACTTAATTATATTATAAAAACAGTAAGGAAGTGTAAAGGAAGATAGAAGTGATTTTTTAAGATCTCAGATGACTCAAAGGATTAAATGTTATAAAGTTAAAAAGTTAAACATTTTTTATCTTAAGAATATAATTAAAACATGAACCATATGTTATTTTATACGAAGTCATAAATTTACTTGCTGTAAAGTTAAAAAAAAAAAAAAAAAATTTATCTAAAGAATATATTTAAAGAATAAACCATAGGTTATTCCACATATATATAAAAAACCTATATATAAAAATCATATGTTTTTCGACATATATATAAACATTTGGATATATATATTAAAAACGTTTGAAGATATAAAAATATTGGAAGGTATGAAAATAATGGTTTTTCTATATCTTTCAAAGGAGCTTTCAAAATTTTTTTCCTAAAACCTTCCGTAAGTTTTTCAAGAAAAATTTTCTTAAAGGAGTTTCAAGCAGTCATATAAAATTTTTTTAGAATCTATCGATAGGTGTAATAGTATAAAGTGTATAGTATATATATGAGGTAGAGTGCTTTATATCAGTTATAAAAATATTTAAGCTTGTTGAATCCTAACAAATTAAATATAACCTCTGCATATATATATATATATATACATATTAGGGTGGACCTTATTTTTCAATTTATATATATATAAGTGAACTTTAGTCTACTTTGAGTTAATGTTTTCTATGAGTGAGTACATTTATTATTATCATTATATATATCTACATGATGCTAGTTGTTTCGCAACTAGATATATGAAAGAGACTTAATTTTGTATTGTTTGAATTTTTATAAATTATGCTCTGTTCTATATGTTCATGAGCTTCCTTTGTTGAGGAACTTAATCGATATACATAATATATGTATAGATTTAACCTCATTATAATATATATATATATATATTTGATACCTTAACATTGTATATACATATATACAATGTTAAGGTATCAAAACATATTTAATATGTATGATAACCGTGTTATCATACATAAATAAGCTCAATGGACCTTAGTTTAGAGAATCAACAATTCAAATTCAAGATATATTAAGAGAAAGAGAGAGAGAGAGAGAGAGAGAGAGAAGATATATATATATATATATATATATATATATATAGAGAGAGAGAGAGAGAGAGGGAGAGAGAGAGAGAGAGAGAGAGAGAGAGAGAGAGAGAGAGAGAGAGAGAGAGAGATGATATATATATATATATATATATATAGAGAGAGAGAGAGGGTCATATATCGTCTGAGAAACATAGTATTTTGTACACATCATCATCATCATCATCATCATCATCATCATTTTACGTCCGCTTTTCCCTGCTTGCAAGGTTTGGATGGGTCCTATTCAGCACATCATCTCTTCACTTGTCTCGGTCCTTCGTCATCTCCTCCGTGAGTTTCAGCGATCTGAGGTCTGTTCTCACCACCTCCACCCATATTTTACGTGGTCTACCTCTACTGCGTCTTCCTTCTACTGGGATTTCTTGGCACTTCTTTACCCAGCGGTCATCCTCCATGCGCATCACATGTCCATACCATCTCAGCCTTCTCTTCTGCACACCGCAACTTATCCCTCTTATACCCTGTCTCTTTCTCAAATCATCTATGCTTGGTCGTTCACGCACATTGCACATCCAACGGAGCTTACTTGCTTTATTTCTCTCCAGCCGTCGCATATCCTCTGCAGTTGCTGCCCATGTCTCACTACCATGCAGCATCGCGCATCTCACAGAAGCATCATATAACCGTCCCTTTGACCGCAGGGAGAAACCTTCTTTGTCACCAGAGGAAGCAGCTCCCTAAACTTCTTCCAACCCGTCCTTATTCTAGATACTATGGCCTCTGAGCCCCCCCCCATGCTAATCTGATCACCTAGGTACCGGAAGCTATCAACCACTTCTATAGAACCCACCTGCATTGGAAAAATGTGTCTATCACTGCGATTACTACTGCCAACTTTCCCTGTACATCTACTGCATAAGTAGTTTTCCCTACCTGTTAGTTTGCCTGCTATCCCACTACATCTCTTGAGTACCTAAGATCTGCATTGCGTACATTTTATGGAATTTATACCAGTTCCTTTCCTACACATATTTAATACAAATAATATTCAGGAAAAATATACATACTCAAGGTGGAATAAGTAATACTCCTGACAGTACAGTTTCATAGTTCCAAGAGAACATTAGGTAAGTGAAAAGGTATCCAAGTAATCGATTATCGATTACCGATTATCGATTCCGGAAAAAACTAACGATAGACAAGGAGCTACTCATCAGAAGAATTGCCTTTAGTTAGGTTCCACACTGTACAAATACTTTTGTACCCGTTGGGAGGTGAGAGTCTGAATGAGCTTTAAATCACATGGTGCAGATATAAATAGGACTGGACGTTTCATCTGCTAGAAAGAGCATTGAGATTTCAGTCACAATTGAATCAGCTCGACAAATTAATAAATTTGGAGCAGCTATATATATATAGTTACCTGATGAGACCGTCCTGTCTTGCATCATAAATGGATGATGGAGATGGGCCAGTGATTTCACGGAATTAAAATTTACAGCATATCAGCCAGTCCGGCCTTCTGTTGTTTTAAATACTTTACTCCGTTTCCTGAGCCAGCCACTGGATACCACACCAACGATGGAGGAGTGCATAACGTTGAGTGCTTTATTAATTCGTTGCATCATGATTTGCCTACCAGAACTACCAGTTCTACACTTAGGGGATAAAAACTTAAATGGTATACACACACACACACACACACACACACGCACACACAGACAGACACACACACACACACACAGACACACACACACACACACAGACACACACACACACATATATATATGTATATATGTATATATGTATATATGTATGTATTCAAGGGCGGGTAAAAATTCCCGAGATCCATGGACGAGTTCTATCCAGCGGTCTCTGTCCCTCATTATCGCTGCCATGTCCTGCGTCTCCAAGAGACCAGTGTCTGTCCTTAGGGCATCAATATACGTTAACCTTCGTCTTCCTCTTCCAGTGTGTCCATGTAGGGGCTCCCAGAGGAGCACTGAATGCAGTGTCAACTCTGGATTTCGGTGAGCATGTCCAGCTAACTTCAGTCTCCTCTGTGTCACTTTTGAGAGGCTCCCATACAGCTCTGAGTCTTTCATCCTCAGTGTATACTGATTAATGTTCAGAGCCATTCTCAGCATTCTCGTGTAGCACCCATGTAAGTATGTGTATATATATATATATATATATATATATATATATATATATATATATATATATTTAGCTTCTAAATCTCTTGCGAACATGCATATATTTGTATAAAGAAGTTAATAGGTGATAGATGCACATTTAACAGCTTTGAGACAGACACACAGAAGCACATAACATTTACATGTAAAACACATACGTATACATATGGCATATAGATATATAGTTCAGTGTAAAGAAGATTATATAATTACACATAAGACAATAGAGCAATTTTCTCCTTTTCTCTTCTTTTACACAGGAATAATTGCTTCTCTGGTAATAAGACAGATTCCTTGGAAGGAAACAAGAGAACTGCATAAAGGCCTTGACTTACAATATCCTTACGTCACTTGAGAAACTTCTAGAATTGCAGAAATTACATGGTAATAAGGGTATGTTTGAACTAGACACACAGAACGACACATACACACACACAGACACACACACACACACACACACACACACACACACAGAGACACACACAGACACACACATACATACGCACATGCACACTCACACACATACACACACACATACACACACAGACACACGTAGTGACACACATATACACACATACACACACACATGCACACTCACACACATACACACAGACACACACATGCATACACACACACACACACATATACACACAGACACACACACACTCACAGGCAGACATACAGACAGACACACACATAGACATACAGACACACACACTCATACAGACACACATACACATACACATAGGCAGACACCACACACACACACACATGCACACGCACACACACACAGTCACCGCTACACACACTTGCACGTGCACATGAACAAATATATTACCTACACACACAGGCACAGACACACACACACACACACACACACACACACACACACACACACACACACACACACACACACATGTATATATATATTCAATGATATTAAATAAATGGAAACTATATATATAAAACCATATTTATTCTATTATATAAATATTGACATATCCAGGAAGATCTTAACGGTTCAAGTTTTTCCTGGATAAAACTTGAACCGTTAAGATCT
The DNA here is from genome assembly GCA_964016885.1 of Eledone cirrhosa. NCBI lineage: Eukaryota > Metazoa > Mollusca > Cephalopoda > Octopoda > Eledonidae > Eledone > Eledone cirrhosa. Next base: position 309,450,385 of record OZ024741.1, on the reverse strand, counting down.
TCTTCCTGGTTATGTCAATATTTATAAAACAAACTTTGTATTTTATCTGATGAGAACGTACCAAAGTTTTGGTACCCTTGAAATATATATAATAGAATAAATATGGTTTTATAAATGTAGTTTCCATTTATTTAATATCATTGAGTATTATACTCCAGAAAACTTGTCGAGTGCTTTGAATCAGTTATAAACATATGTATTTGTTGAATTACCAAACAAATTAAATATCCCTTTTGTTTATATATATATATATATATATATATATATATATATATATATATATATATATATATATATATATATATATATATATATATATATATATATATATATATATATATATATATATACATATATATATATATATATTGGTAAAAGGAAAAGAAAATGCTGACAAATTGTTCCCAGTGAAAAATAGTTTAATTAGGAATAAGTATAAATTAGTAATAAGTATTGGTTAGTATTCAGTTTTGGTTTTAAGTTTTTACCGGTTGCGCATATGTTATGCTTTTCAAAAATAATTTTGAGATAGAGCGCCCGTGATGTTTGCTCTAATCTCTTAAAACTTAAAACCAAAACTGAATTCTAACCAATACTTATTACTAATTTTTACTTATTCCTAATTAAACTATTTTTCACTGGGAACAATTTGTCAGCGTTTTCTTTTCCTTTTACTAATATATCACAACTCCTGTGTTACACCTCTATTCTTTTAAATATATATATATATATATATATATATATATATATATATATATATATATATATATATATATATATATATATATATATATATATATATATATGGGGTCGTCAAGTATGAAATTTGTAGAAATTTGTAGAAAACAAAAGAAATTTCTACAAATTTCATACTTGACGATCCAATATGTATATATATATATATATATATATATATATATATATACATACACACATGTTTCTTCCCATGCTTAAAGTACTACGCTGATTTGTAGTTTCCACAATCTAGACACCACAGACTATACATACATATACAGATTTACATACACACGATTACATAATATATATGCCGTTACAATAACACGGAATCAGGGGGCTACCCTCGAATGAAAATCGGTCCTCTATTTTCTATTTTCTATTTTCTATTCTCTATTCTCTGTTTGTGTTCGCTAAAATCCAGCTCTCTTAAATAACTAATTCTGCAAATAACACCTGATGAAATCGCCTGGGTCTTACATCATATTCGAATGATGAAGTTGGGCCATTGAAATATGTAAAGCATTTTCGCGTAATTAAATTTATACAATTTCCAGTCCGGTTTTCTGTTGTTGTTTTGAGAGAATTATGGCCGGATACGGCCGGTTTAAATGCTGAAGGGTTAGAGAAAGAATCCTTGGGTTCTTTATTCCAAGATGAAATATTTATAAAAAAAAAAATTCAAATAAAATAACGGGGTTGTCATATATGGAACGGTTTTGATGACATGTTTATTTGATGAAGGCTGGCCCAGGTCAAACAACAACCACGATAACCTACAAGTACACATGCCTACATTACTGCAAACACACACACGTACATAAATATATACACATGTACATACAAATACTGATGCAGACACGACCTTCCTAAACATACACTATTACACACCTACACCCTACCAAATACATACCAATAAATCAAATGGACCTACGTCGGCTTCGACGATAAGTCTTCAGTTATTCAACCAACTGAATGTCCAATTCATGAAATAGCTGTTAATGTCAATGGCTGAATATTCTACAGATACGTATATCTTTAACGCAATTCTCAGGGAGATTCGTGTGTGACAAGGGTGGCCCTTTGAGTGTGACAAGGCTGGCTTTTTGTGTGTGACAAGGCTGGCCTTTTGAGTGTGACAAGGCTGGCCCTTTGAGTGTGACAAGGCTGGCTCTTTGTGTGTGTGACAAGGCTGGCCCTTTGAGTGTGACAAGGATGGTTCTTTGTGTGTGTGACAAGGCTAGCCCTTTGAGTGTGACAAGGCTGGCCCTTTGAGTGTGACAAGGCTGGCTCTTTGTATGTGTGACAAGGCTGGCTCTTTGTGTGTGTGACAAGGCTGGCCCTTTGTGTGTGACAAGCTGGCCCTTTGTGTGTGTGACAAGGCTGGCTCTTTGTGTGTGGCAAGGCTGGCCCTTTGAGTATGACAAGGCTGGCTCTTTGTGTGTGTGACACGGCTGGCTCTTTGTGTGTGTGACAAGGCTGGCCCTTTGTGTGTGACAAGGCTGGGTCTTTGTGTGTGAAAAGGCTGGCCCTTTGTGTGTGTGACAAGGCTGGCTCTTTGTGTGTGACAAGGCTGGCCCTTTGTGTGTGTGACATGGCTGGTCCTTTGTGCGTGTGACAAGGCTGGGTCTTTGTGTGTGACAAGGCTGGGTCTTTGTGTGTGACACGGCTGGCCATTTGTGTGTGTGACCAGGCTGGCCCTTTGTGAGTGTGACAAGGCTGGCTCTTTGTGTGTGTGACATGGCTGGTCCTTTGTGCGTGTGACCGGGCTGGGTCTTTGTGTGTGACAAGGCTGGCCCTTTGTGTGTGACAAGGCTGGCCCTTTGTGTGTGTGACAAGGCTGGCCCTTTGAATTATAGTTACAGGCCATCAGACAGGCTTCTAAAGAGGTTTCATCGTCTACCCAATTTCACTCAATTCTTGAGTCGACACAAGACTTTGACAAATGACACTTACCCAACACGCCACTCTGTGGGATCGAATTCGGGTCCTTATGATTGCATATTTAACTTCTTAACCATTCAGTTGTGCCGCGTCCGCACGTTACTAAATACACACGAACACACACAAACACAAATACCTACACACGCACACGCACACATACACACACGCACACACATACATACACACAATCACACACACACACACATGCGAGACATTTTAATACCGCTGTCTTTAACATAGTAATTGGTGTGATTATCGTAATAAGTAAAAAGTCTTTTGAAGCAAAATACGAGAAGAAATGTGAACTAAAAGTTAAATGAAGGCGTTTAACTTACAGAATCGGTTTACAGAAGCCCCCTCCCCCCCAAAAAAATAACAGTAACACAAAAAGAACAAACATACAAACACACATACGCGCAGCTTTAGCCTGTCAGTGGCGTGTATATCTGAGTGAAGAGAGGTGTATATACACATGATGTGAGTCAGTGTGTGCGTGTGCGAGCGAGTGTGTGTATGAGTATTTGTTTGTGTATGTGTGTGTGGGTGAGTGCTGGTGTCTGTAGAGCTTTGAGAATATATATATATATATACATGTATAGGAACAAGTATGACCCCGACGGCAGAGCTCAAGCCGTTTCGACGGTTATTTTTTTAATTTATTTTTTTTATTTAGTCCAGAAATAGCCGTCGAAACGGCTTGAGCTCTGCCGTCGGGTCATACTTGTTCCTATTACCCACTCTACTACCCTTAGTATTGAGTACTTTGGTGCGTTATGGTCCATCTGGTTCCTTACCACAATTCCTTCGTTATACATGTATATATATATTGTTATACCTGGGGAGGGTCATATTTTTGTAATAATATTGCCAGAATTAATAACAGAACACACTCTCTGTTTGGTTGGTTTTCGCTTCTGTATCTTTTATATCAGTTAATTTATTCGGTCCTCAATGTTTACCATTGACTGACCAACGGTAAAAAATACAGATATAATATAGACACAAACACATATATATAGTCTAACAAAGTTCTTTCGTTGCACATCTGCAACATCGTCAGTGGTGCTATTATGTTTCCTCCTCTTGTATTGTATGTCTACACCGTTGGTCAGTCAATGGTAAACATTGAGGATCGAATAAATTAACTGATATGAAAGATACAGAAGCGAAAACCAACCAAACAGTGAGTGTGTTCTGTTATTAATTCTGGCAATATTATTACAACAACATGACCCTCCCCAGGTATAACAATATTTGTTTCGACACACGATTTCATATAAAAAACCTCGCAAAACAAATATATATATACTGTATATGTATATATAGATATATCTAATACGTATAATACACGAACGGGTAAATGTGTATTAGGGCGTTTTTAAGCAAATGCATATAGAGATACAAGCATACGCAAATACATACATACATACATACATACATACATACATACATACATACATACATACATGCATACATATATACATACACATACATATACGCATACATACATATTCACATGGTGGCTGCCAACTCGTTTTCGAGTACGGCCACTACTTTATATCCATGTAGGAGAATCCTTACCGATGCGCTGAACGAGTGTGACCTTTTAGTCCAGCCCGCGACTTGAAAACTCTGGTACAAACACTACACTTGTGACAATTATTGACACATAGTGCTGGGCCCATGGTACCATGTGACGACAAGTGCAGAGAGATCTCCAGATATAAAGCAATGCCTGTGCCGTGAAGCTTTTATAGTGAGCAAAGGCACTGCACAAAGCCAGTCCCACTCTCTTAATCAAGATGATATTTAGACAAAGGCTAAGGGGTCATCTGCCCCGGTGATTTTGGATGGCCATTGACTCTTAAGAGCTCCGGTGCCCTTTGACAGGTTTTGTTTTTAGTCCTTTAGCATGTCCAAAGTCACCCTCCTCACCAATAAACCTTGGTGGGGTTGCCAGTTTAGTCGCCAACGACCCGACCATGAGGCAGGTTGTACTAGGATACATGTTACCAGTAGCACCAACTGGTGACCTGACATAAAACATACATACATACATACATACATACATACATGATGATGATGGCTGCCCCCTCGTTATCGAGTATGGCCATTGCACGATATACCATTATTAATAATTATTAATTAATTCTATCATGCAATGCCTGTGCATTGATATTTTTTAAAGTGAGGAAAGAGTGTGCACTGAGCCAATCCCACTCTCCGAGCGACAGTAGCTATAACCCGAAAAGAAGAAAAGATCAACATCATCGGTAACTACTGAGTTAGTCCAGTTTCCTGAGTTGCCTTCTCCTAGATGAATGCCCTGACAAAGGCTAGGAGTCCTTCACTCCCAGTGGTATAACCGCGCGGTACATGTGTATATACATATTTACACACATTTGGATGGCCGTTGACTCTTATGAGTTCTTCCGACTTTTGTCAGGTTTTCTACTTTGTCCTGCTTGGTGTCCAAAATCACCCTCCTCACCAAGTAAACTTGGTGGGTTGCCGGTTTAGTCGCCGACGACCCGACCATGCGACAGGTTGTACTGGGTTACATGTTACCAGTAGCACCCAAGAGTGACCCGACATACATACATATATATATATACATACATAATGCATACACGCATATATACATACATACATATAATACAAAACATACATGATGGCAGCCACCCCACGCTCGTGTATAGCCATCGCTTGAATTTTCAAACTCTTCTGTATGTTTATAGTACGGATGTGACTTTTTAGGTCAGCAAGAGCCCTACATACTCTGGCATAGATCTTACTGACATAGCCTTTGGCAACAAGAATCGATGGCTGGTTGCCATGTACTATCTTGTACCGCCCCAGACCTCCTACTGATTGGCAAACTTTACCACATTGATGGTAGATTTTTATATCATTCGCACCAACGTAATCTGCATCAGCCTTTTTCACATGGCTCCTTTTGTAACTCTTTAATCCAGCTTTGCTGAAGCAGGTTCTCCCATACTCATTGCATGTCAGCTTTCCTTGGTCTCCTATGCTTCCTAGTAATTCCACTTCCAAACCATTCTTCACATCCCTTTTTAACCTTTTATAATTTCTTCAGGCCATTTCAAAGTGTTCTTTCCCTTCATATACAGCTTCCCTCCACAGAGTTCAATAATTAGCAACTTGTTCCCAGTATCCATCAAAGATACCAGCTTTCATCAGAGATGTTTTCACAGTCCTTGAACCCCTTCTTAGGTTTATGAGGTGGACATTTGCCATACCTTAGCTCACTATAAAGGAGTTGTTTGGGTAACCTACAGTCCTCCATCTTATCAGGTGTCCCATCCATCAGAAACAGTGTTGCAAAATAATTGACTCGATACTCTGACAGTGACTTCTTTCAAAGAGCTCCACAGCAGTCACATACATCCTCCAGTGCAGACCCAAGATTCAACGAAAGCACTACTTGGTGAAAGCACCGCAGCTGTTTTAGATGTTTCAAGTAAGTAATCCACGTATCACAAGCGTACAGTAAAGATGACAATACACAAGTCATGTAGACATTAACTTCAATATCAATAGAGATACCTCGCTGGGACCATAGTTGCTTTTCCCACTTTCCGAAGGCACCACCAGCTTTGCTAATTCTTGAAGACCTTACATTGTCAAGGGTGCACGATACACTTAAGGTACTGCCAATATACACAAATCTATCAACCCTCCGGAGTTTCTGATCATACACTTATGCCTGGTTCTACATATGGTTTTCCTGGTACTGGCTGGTACATGGCCACAGTCATCTTCATGCTAATAGTAAAACCAAGCGCAGAAGATACATACATATAAATATACATACATACGAGGGTACCAAACATACGAAATAAGTGAGGGTACCCTTGAGACTGTGATAGGAAAACTCCAAGATAAGAAAACACCAGGAAGAGACATGATTGTCGGCTACTGGTACAAAAAACTAATATTCTATCGGAGGTATCTTACTGACCTCTACCAACAAGTTCTTAAGGGAGATACACTTATACCAGAATGGTTGACATTAGCACAAACGTTACTGGTCCCCAAGAACAAAGACACCCACTTGGCAAAAAACTACCGACCCATTGCATGCCAGAACCTGATGTATAAGATGTATACAGCCTGCCTGAACCTATTCCTCCAAGATCACTGTGAAAATAATAACATCATCACAGATGAACAAGCAGCTGGAAAGAAAAGGGTTTGTGGATGTGCTGAACAACTCCTAATCAACAAAACTGCGATGTCGGAGGTGCGACAACTTAGGAGGAATATGACTACAGTCTGGCTGGACTACAAGAAAACTTTCGATTCTGTTCCCCACTCTTGGATGATAGAGGCCCTCCAACTTGCTAAAGTCCCAGACATTATTGTCAGAGCCATAGAGAGGCTGTCTTCTTCTTGGGCTACTATCCTAAGGTTACAGACAGAGAGGGAGGACTCTATTTTCACTGATAAAATAAAATATTGCAGGGGTATATTTCAGGGGGACAGTCTCTCTGTGATATTGTTCATCTTGTCATTAAACCCCTTGTCCTTTCTGCTCAAGAAATGTGAGGGATACATCATTGGCTCACAGGAGGACAGAAATACGAACCTAACCCATAACTTCTTTGTGAACGATCTGAAACTCTATGCCAAGAACATGGATGGGATGAAGAAAAATCTTGACCTGGTTACAACGTTCTCAAAGGATATAGGAATGGAGTTTGGCCAAGATAAATGCTCATACATGACTGTAAAGCGGGGAAAAACAACAACCCAATCTAGCAACATTGTCATCAATGGTCTAACTGTTTCACCGATATCTGATGAGGACTGCCACAGATACCTGGGGATAGATGAGAACATATCCTATAATGGTATCTGTAATAAAGAACGCGTAACCAGGGAATACTACACCCGATTAAGAAAGATCTGGTCATCGGAACTCTCTGCGCAAAACAAAACAGTGGCTCACAATGTGTTTGCTGTGCCTGTCCTAAAACCAACGTTTGGAATACTCAATTGGACGATAGACGAAATCCGAGCAGTTGATGTTGGAACTCGAAAAATACTGAACAACACCGGAAACTTCCACACCAACAGTGACATAGACCGCCTTTACTTGAAACGTAAGCAGGGGGGCAGAGGCCTAACATCAGTCCAGACAACATTTGAATGTCGCATCATATCTCTCCGACAACATATACGAACCTCGAAGCGTAGGAGCCTGCTTCTCGAGCAAGTCTATCTGCATGAAACAGATAAGATCATGAGAGTTGGGAAGGAACTCCTTGAGAGATATTCCTTGTGTGATAATCAAAAACTCACACCCAGGGATGTCGCTCAGCAGTATCGCAGTGAATCCATGGATGAAAAACTGTATGCCTCTCAGCAAAAAATCATGCATGGATATGTTGCCAGGAAGCTCCAGAGTGAGAGTAATATAGATAAGGAAAGTAGTCTATCTTGGACCAACAACCGCTATATTGGCTCCCACTTTGAAGGGTATGCTTTTGCAATCCAAGAACAGGAGATTAGCACGAAAAACCTGATTCACAAAAGAGATAGGGATGCAGGCAAAACACCTAGATGTGATAACAAGTGCAGACTCTGCAGAACTAACATCGAGGATATCACCCATGTCATCAGCAGCTATCCAAAGATGTCATCGCGGTACTATCTACCCATGAGGCATGATTTAGTGGCCAAAACACTGTACAATGCAGTTCGTAAAAAAGATAGCCCCGATAATAAACACATTAAAAGCTACAGCAATGTGGAAGACATCCTTGTACATAATCCACACATACAATAACATCCATATCTACACATGCATGCATACATAATCTACCTAGTTGATGTGTAAATTCCAATGAGAGGGTCTTGTGTCTATGTTAGAAACCGACTCTCTCTCTCTATTGGGAAAACATTTGTGAAATTATAAAACCAGAAGAACATACATACATACATACATACATACATACATAGATACATACATACATTTAAAGATACATGCGACAACAGATGCAGACTGTGGAAAGAAATCATCACTATACTATCTATCTATGAGACATGATGTGGTGTCGAAAACACTATAAAAAGCAATCCGTAGACATGATTTTCCTGAAGATAAAACACAAAAACTTACAGCGATGTTGAGGGCATGCTCACATATAATATATACTGGTGGGACGTTCCAGTCAAAAACCCGATGAAATGTAAACATAACAGACCAGGCACAGTGATATGGAACAGAGAAAAGAAGGTATACACAGGAGTGGAAATCAGCTATCCACTTGATGTTAATGTAATGCTAAAGATTAGTGAAATGGAGAACATTTATGCCGAACTAATAAGGAACCCGCAGATATTCCATCCTCACTATACTTTTAGATTTATACCTGTGATCATTGGGACACCAGGATATATTGCTAACTGCCCCAGCACAAATCTTGAGAAGTTGGGCTTCATAGAACCAGAAAGAGCACATCTTCCGTCTAAACTGTGGTATAGAATGTGCCGCCCCTTCTTCTTACCTTCATTGTTTAATATTTATTTTTCTTTCTTTTAATGCAAACATTATACTTTAATTTGGAAATTACAAGTTCTTTCCATTAATGAAACTGTAAAAATTTGTAAAGCATTCCAGAGTATGTAATAACTACATATGTATGTATGTATATATGTCAGGTCGCTCTCGAGTGCTACTGGTAACATGTAACCCTGTACCACCTGTCTCATGGTCGGGTCACCGGCGACTAAACCAACAACCCCACCAAGCTTGCTTGGTGAGGAGGATGATATTTGGACACCCTGCGGGATGAGATACAAGTCCCGGCAAAGGGCGGACGAACTCAGCAGAGTCAACGGCCATCCAAATAGAACTTTTCTTTTTCCACCTGGGAGAGAAAGGCTCCCAGTTGTTGTCACATCTTTCCAAGAGAGGGAAACTCAGATAAAAAAAATAAAACAAACCTTCTGGAGCATCCGATGATATTGACAAGTTCTCCTTTTCGGGTAGTGTTTTCGATGCTCAGAGAATGGGATTGGTCGAGTGCAAGGCCTTTCCCCACTTAAAAAAACCCTTCAAAGCGCAGGCATTGCTTGTTCAGGATCTGTTGCAAGCGACTGCAATACTCTTAGCAAAGTCTGCAGCCATCTTGTATGTATGTTTGTATGTATCTATGTTATTTTGATTCCTGTACAATTTTGTCGTTTTCTACAAGTATAAGAAACCAATATTGCAACGAACTTCCAGTCCTGTATAATCTGAGTTCAATTCTCACCAGGATCAAATCCAACTTTCTTTTTCCAGGACGACTGAAAACAATGGCCCAAAACTCCCTTAGACCACATCGTACAGTTTAAAATTAAAGAAGGGAAGGACACGAGACATCGGATAGTATGTACTTCCTAGTAGACGAAAATATAGGTTTCAATGCCTTTGATCATAGTCATCCCCCCCCCCCCCCACCATCGAAAACAGAAATAGTAACAACACTAGCAACAACATGTTGGTATGATTGTACTAGAAATAGTAGACAAATCTCCCTCAGATGGCACCATTTTCGTTTAAAAAGAAAGGAAAGACTCTGTAGACTCTGATATAGTTAGAAGACGCAATGGTCACAGCTGACGATTGAATGGGATTCCTTCGATCATTCAGGGTGCCCCAAAAATGTATACACACTTCAACACCATTCTAATAAATATTGCCTGTACAGTGTATATACAATTTTTTGAGGACACGCTGTATATTTTCTGAGTCAGGAGAGGGCTGGTTGGGGTTAAACAGAAAGAACAATAACAAGTAATCTTGATTTCTAATTTAGACAGGAGAAGGATAAAGTTGATTAAATCAACCCCAGTACTTGGTTGATACTTCATTTTATCGATGTAAGGCGAAGAAGACCTCGGCAGGATTTAAAAAAAAAAAAAAAAAAAAACCTCAGTGGCATTTTCTCCGATGCTCTACCAATTCAGCCAATCCACTACGCCGAAAGACGACAAATAATATTGCAATGGTGTGAAGAATTAAAAACAAAAAATGAAAAAGAAAATGGTGAACGGTGTGGAAATATCAAAATAATTAAGTAAATACGACCGATTAAGGAAGCAGAGTAACATTAAGTGAACCACTTTTCTATAAATGTTGCAAAAATGTCAGCATAAGAATGGTGAAGAATCGCTTTATTTCTTCTGACTAACTTGACTTGCTCAAGGAATGGAACACTATATACCACGCAATTGACAAATAGCGTGTTTACAATATATATATATATATATATATATATATATATATATATATATATATATATATATATATATATATACGCATTATATATATATATCACCCCACTCTCAAGAGCGTGAAATTAATAAACATTCGTTGTACTGCCTCTCTGTTTTGTTCCTGTTCAAATTTTCCATTATATATATATATATATATATATATATATATATATATATATATATATATATATATGTATATATATATATACATATCTTTATATATGTATATATATATATATATATGTGTGTATGTATATATATATATGTATATATAAATATATAAATATATACGAGGTGTGTCAGAAAAGTTCCAGGACTCTTAGTGTGAAATTTGGGTTTGAAATAAATCTTTTGTGACATCGTTCCTAGAACTTTTCTGACACACCTCGTATATACGTATATACACACATATATATATATAAATATATAAATATATAAACATACATACACACATACATATATATATATATATATATATATATATATATATATATATATATATATATATATATATATATATATATATATATATATATATAAATATATATATATGTGTACACACACACACACACACACACACACACATATGCGTAGGTTTTTATAGGCAGCATGACCCTCCAAAATATATGAGACTGGGGTTGCATATTGAATAACATACGAAATGTAAATAAATACATTTGCAGCCTTAGTATGAATTTTAGAATTTAACTACTGGTCTTTAGCAACCTCTCATATATATAGGTGGACAATGACAAGTAATGGGGCTGCTAGAAAAAGCAGTCCGAATCACGCAAATTTTATATTCTACCGTAAGGGAGTAATTAACAAATTAATTGAAGATATATGATATATATATATTTATACAGAAGTATAGACATACATATGAGGGAGTTGAACCAATACCAGGTTTGTTCAATGAAGGAATCAATACAAATCCATTTATCGTATATATATACTTTTTCACCTACCATCTATCCCCTTTCTCCCTCTGCCTCTCCCTCTCTCACTTCCGTTTTCCTTCGTCTCTCCCTTTTTGCGCCTGTTCTCGCTAAGATCAGACGTGTTTCTCTTCGCTATTGTCTCTGTTTATTTGTTGTTGTTTCCTTCCCTAATAACTACCTCGTAGTTATTAACGCATTGCGGTGAGATGGACTGTCTTTAATGCGCCGAAACATCAGCAGACATCCGAAGAGCGGGAATTGTCCTTATTTTTGTGTTTCTCTTACATTTTCTAAACAATATATATATATATATATATATATATATATATATATATATATATATATATATATATATATATATATAACGCGTGCATGCTTGTGTGTGCGTGCCTGTGCACGCGCGCGCGTAAATATGTATGATGATGTTACAAATCGAGCCTTTACCAAGATACATTGTTTTAAAATATTTAAGTATTTAAAGATAGGGCTTCTTGTATCAGTAGTTTTAGAGTTTATTATGATCGCTCTGGCTGACACAAACTGGCGAATTTATATTGAAAGAGAACACATACAACCCTTTTGCTAACTAAAGGCCACTAATTTATTGTTATCCTGAACTGAATGCCGCCGGCTGGCTGGTCGCCTTGATTAAGCCCTGTGAAACAACACTCTTACGAGTCAGTGTTAATATATAACGGACCAAGGATGATGGATTGGTAGATTGTCGGTTTTCTGGCTTTTTTCAGTCTGTGTTCAGAGGGCAACTTTGACTTTCACCCTTCCGGGGTCGATAAAATCAAGTACCAGTCAAGCATTGTGGTAGATTTAATAACCCCCCCCCCAAAAAAAAACAACAACAAATTTGCTAGCCTTGTGTTTATGTTAGGAATGAATATATAACTCACCGCGCGACCCCTTCTAACTGTTTACAGTTTACCAGCTGATGTTAAAGCTCGTCGCTGCAATGCAAATTAGACAAATCAATTTAGTTCTATGGCTGAGAAATGTATTAATCTTAGTGATCAGGTGTCTTGTAACTGGTTGTGTATTTCGTCCTAGACTGGATTCGAACTCGATAGGAAACTATATATAGACACTAATGGTTTTTATAACGATATTATCGACGAAGCCACAGACGTTTGTAATTATTATGCAAATGGGACAAAGCAATTTAGTGCTGTGGATGAGAACTTTATTAATCCTAGCAATGAGGTATCTTATTCCTGGACGTGTGTATGGTCCCAGGTTGGATTCGAACTAGGAAAGACCTTGTATATTGAAACTATTGGCTTTTTTTGTAACGTTATTATCGATGAAGCCACTGACGCATGCAGAGAAATAAATCCTTTCTAATTACGAAAGACAAATAAATTATAATAGGAGGACACGGATGGAAAAGACTGGTGGACGGACGGATAGAGAGAATGAAGAGAAGCAAGAAGTAATGGTAGAATGATAATGGAGTGGATAAGGCGATAAGTGAAAATGAAAGTGAAACTACAAAGTAGATTAGAAAAAAATAATAAAGACAATAAAATGAAAAGGAAAAGCTAGTGATTAGATAAGCACATACACATACACACATGCACAATCATACACACATACACACATACACAAACATGCACAAACACACACACATACACATATGCATACATACACACATACACACATTCTCTCTTTCACACAGAATTAAAACTATGTAACGTATACTGATAGATATATAAACGTGTGCACAAACACACACGCACCCCCTCATATATATATATATATATATATATATATATATATATATATATATATATATATATATATATATATACAGATACATGTACACCCACACAAACACACATACACACACATATATGTATGTAAAGAGAAGGGGGAAAATAGAAAAAGTTAGTGTCACTAGATTTCTGCTGTGTCATCATATTTCATCTGTTGCCATGGTTTTTAACTATGTAGAAACAGAGAAGAAAAAGAAAACGAGAGAAAGTCAGAGACAGAGATAGAGAAAAAGATAATAAAATAGAGTAGATGTGTGTGTGTGTGTGTGTGTGTGTGTGTGAGAGAGAGAGAGAGAGCGAAAGAAAGAGAGAGATAGAGATAGAGAGTGAGAGTGAGAGAGAGAAAGAAAAAAGACAGAGTGAGAGAGAGAGAGGGAGATAGATATATAGATATATAGATATATAGATATATAGATATATAGAGAGAAAGAGATAGATAGAGATAGAGAGATAGAGAGAGAGAGAAAGAGAAAGAGAAAGAGAAAGAGAAAGAGAAAGAGAAAGAGAAAGAGAAAGAGAAAGAAAGAGAGGAGTGAGAGAGAAAGAGAGAGAGAGAGAAAGAGAGTGAGAGGGATACCTATATATGTATATATATATATATATATAGAGAGAGAGAGAGCGAGAGAGAGCGAGATATATATAGATAGATAGACAGATAGATAGATAGATAGATAGATAGATAGAGAGAGAGAGAGAGAGAGAGAGAGAGAGAGAGAGAGAGAGAGATGGTAAAAGATATCTAACAAAATCTGGTAATTTAAAAAAAAGAAGTTATGAATAATAAAAATAAAGGAGAGCAAATAAGATATAATACTATTACAAGCGCGTGTAAACATACACGTACTCTCACACATACACAGACACAAACATGCACTTATATACACACTTTATATACACAATACACAATACATGAGATATACAGACACGGTTATTGAAAATGAGAATGTTACATTCGGCAGCGATAACGGTCCTACACACGTGCTAAGGCTCCATCTGTGTTGTCATTTGTTTCTATCAGTTGTTAGCGATCAAACGAAAGAGCTATGTCAACAAAAAGCAATATTTCCTCACTTGTCCTCTTTTGGTTCGGGTTTCTCGTCTTCTTATGGTGGACTGGGTCTTGTTAGCCAGTTGGTTGGTTGGTTAGTAGCTTGCTTAGTCGATTGGTGAGTTGGTTGGTTGCCTGGTTACTTAATCGATTGGTTGGCTGACTAGTTGCTTAGTCGATTGGTTAGTTGGCTGCTTGCTCGGCTAGTGGGCTGGTTGCTTAGTCGGTTGGTTGGTTGCTTGTTTAGTTGATTGGTTGGATTGGTGGATAGTTGGTTGGTTGCTTAGTCGGTTGGTTGATTGTTTAGTTTGATTGGTTGGCTGGTTACTTAGTCGGCTGGTTAGTTGATTATCTAGCCCATTGGTTGGGTGGGTTACTAGTGGGTTGCTTGCTTAGTCAGTTTGTTGGCTACTTGTTTAGCCCATTATTTGGGTGAGTGGCTGTTTACTTTATTGGTTAGCTAGTTGCAAAGTTGGTTGGCTGGCTGGTGCCTAGCTGGTTCGTTGGCTGGTTTGTTGATTGGGAGGTTAACTGATTGGTCGATTGGCTTGTTTGTTCGTTGGTTGGGTGTTGGTAGATTGGTTAGATGGCTGGTTGGTTCGTAGTTAATTCTTTTGTTGGGTCATCACTTGTCGCCTTTTTATTTTTGTTATCGTTAATTACTTTATATATATATATATGTGTGTGTGTGTGTGTGTGTGTGTGTGTGTATGTGTGTGTGTGTGTATGTATATATATATATATGGTTTTATATTGTATTGACAGTGTGGCCATAGCATGACCAGATGGTTAAGAAGTTCGCTTTTCAATTATTAGGTGACGGGTTCGATCCTACTGCTTTGCATCTTGGGTAAGCGTCATTTATCATATCCTTCGGTCAATCCATACCTTGTGAGTGAACTGTTTGGAAGTCCGTTGAATAGACTGAACCTGTAATTCAAAGGACCAGTCTTGTCACACACACACTGTGTCACACTGTGTCCCACTGTGTCACACTGTGTCACACTGTGTCACACTGTGTCATACTGTGTCATACTATATCTCCCCGAGAACTACATTAAGACTACACGGCTCTGTAAAATCCTCAGTCACTAACATGCTAGTTTCATAAGTAGAGTGTTTCATTGATCGAACAACTGGAACACTCATTGTTGAAATCGACGGATGTTCATTCCTTCATTCGTATTGATAGTATTCTAAGAAATATATACGCAGTACTTAGTAGTGACATTTTCTGTATGTTGTGCATATTTGTAAGTCCTCAATTTCCCCGTGTGCTTAACCACCTTTATCCATAAACACCCATTATTAGTAAGATTGCAGGGCGATGAATTGGCTGAGTCGTAAGAACGTTGAACAAATGCTTAGCAGTATTTGTTCCGGCTCTTTAATCCCTGAGTTCAAATTCCACCGAGGTCGACTTTATCTTCTAAGGTTGATAAAATAAAGTACCAATGAAGTACTGGGTCAATTTCCTCGACTTTCCCCACTTTCGCTCAAATCCACTGGCCTTATGTTAAAAATAAAAACTCTTACTAGCAAGATTGTCTGTTTTGAATAACTACTTTCTGGTTATCTTTATTTCCAGATTTTTATATTTGGATACCTCTTCCACTTATTTGAGAGTTACGACGCACGCACACACACACACACACACACACACACACACACACATACACACACACACACGCATACACACACGCACTCACGCACACACGCACACACACTCACACACGCACATGCACACACACACACACACGCGCGCGCACACACACACACACACACGCACACACACACGCACACACACACACACACACACACACACGCACACACACACACACACGCACACACACACGCACACACACACACACACACACACACACACGCACACACACACGCACACACACACACACACACACACACACGCACACACACACACACACACATACACGCACACACACACACACACACACACACACACACACACACACACACGCACGCACGCACACACACACACACACACACACACGCACACACACACACACACACACACACACAAAATCGCGTTTGCGTGTTTTTGTTGCCACATCCATATTTTATATCTCTAATTGTTTCATCTTTCCTGAATGACTATTTCTCTCTCTCTCTATGTGCTTCTCTGTCCCACTCATCCATTATATCTCCTTCTCTATCTATCTATCCTCTGTATAGTGGTTATGGTGAAAGAGGTTATATGGTGAACAAGGTTGAGAGGACTAAGAACAGATGCCTTTCTCTCCGGACAATAGCTCATTCCCTTCTTTAGGTACCACTTTAGAAGGAAAATCAGGGTGGAGAGAGAGGTACTGCATCCCTGTAAATTTACTGAAAGGTGGGTGAATCTGGCGTCAATGGCCCGAGAGATTGGGCCTTCTTTGTATATAAACCTGTAGGTTAAAGAAGAGAGCAAAAGGAAGAAGAAAGGAGCACTTGCACAACATGTTCCTGGAGTTGAGGGTTGTTCTATCTACGGGGTATAAAAAAACCTATTTGTAACGCCTCCACCGTATTGGAGATTTTGGATTGTTATATTTTCATGTTAAAACCTTTTTTTTACACGACTGTATGTAAAATTCCCGCCATATGTCTTTGTATTGTCCATTTTTCTTGTGCCCCCTTGTGGCAAATAAAGAAATCTCTCTCTTTCTCTCTCTCTCTCTCTCTCTCTCTCTCTCTCTCTCTCTCTCTCTCTCTCTCTCTATCTTTCTATCTAGGCAACTGGCTAGTTAGCTACTCCAATTTCTCCATTTTCTCTTCATTTTCAGAGAACGCCATTGATACAGCCCACCCGTACAAGATCATGTGTGTGTGTGTGTGTATGTGCATGTGCTTGTGTGTATGTGCATGTGTGTATGTGCTTGTGTGTGTGTGTGTGTGTGTGTGTGTGTGTGTGTGCATGTGAGTGTGTGTGTATGTGTGTGTGTGTGCTTAAGTAAATACAACTGTTTCAATGTTTCTATGTATACGGCAGTAAATAACGGACAGCTTTTTTTTTCTCGAAAAATTTCAATGAGATTGCTGCCATATGTCAGTACATTTCAGTTCACTGAAATGTAGCGTGTCGGGCATTGAACAAATAAATGCATTCCACACTTTCTTCAGTCTGTCTCTGCCATCATGCTTTTTATTACATTAGATATACAGACATCCACTTGTTTATCTAGGCGCTTCACTATGCACTTGCAGACTACTGTAACACTTTATAGAAACCTAAGTTGAAAGCTTGAAAAAAAAAAAAAAAAAAGAAAAAAAGAATAAGAAAAGAGAAACGAAGAAAAAAAAAACACTAAAAAAACCCCCCAAAATAAAGCAATAAATAGCCATTAGAAATAGAAATTAAATTCACTGTTCGTATATTTGTTTATGTTTGTGATTTTCCATGCACGTTCATGTGTGCGTGTTTGTGTGAATATCTCTATTTTAAGTGAACTAGGGTGTGTGTATATATATATATGTATGATTGCGTCTATGTGTGTGTATATTTTAAGTGAACTAGCGTGTGTATATATATATGTATGATTGCGTCTATGTGTGTGTATATTTTAAGTGAACTAGGGTGTGTATATATATATGTATGATTGCGTCTATGTGTGTGTATATTTTAAGTGAACTAGGGTGTATATATGAGTATGGTTGCGTCTGTGTTTATGTGTATTTTAAGTGAACACAGGTGTGTATGTATATATGTGTATGTGATTTTGTGTGTAGAAGCTTGCTATGGAGTATATTGGTTACGTAAGTGAAGTCTATTAAGTGATAGCGTTCAGTGAGTTGAGTTTTTGCAGCAATGAATAGTTTGTGAGTTATTAAAGAAAAAAATAACAGTAACACACAACAGTACCGAAGATGATGATGATGACAACGATAATGATGATGAAGATGATAATAATGATTTCTACTATAGGCACAAGGCCTATAGTAGGGAGAAATCGATTGAGGGGAGAAATTGATTAGATCGACACCAGTGCATTATTGGTGCTTTATTTTATCTACCATGTAAGGATGAAAGGCAAAGTTAACCTCGGCGGGATTTACACTAAGAACGTAAAAGGTCGTAACTCGATGCCACAAAGCATTTGTCCGACGCTCTACCGATTCTGCCAATCCACCACCCTCGAAGATGAAGATGATAATAATTGTTTCTACTTTAGGCACAAGGCCAGCAATTTGAAGGAGAGGAGGAAGTTAAATGGCCGCATAAATGGTGCTTTATTTTATCGACCCCATAAGGGTGAAAGGAAAGCTAACCATGGCAGGATTTGAACTCAGAATGTAAAGGCCCATAACTCTCTGCCGCGAAGCATGTTGTCCGACGCTCTACCAATTCTACCAATCCACCGCCCTTGAAGATGAAGATAATAATAATAATAATATTGGTTTTTAATTTAGACACAAGGCGAGTCAGTTTTTGGGGAAGGGGAAAGTCGATTAAATCAATCACTTGACCGACCTCAGAAGGATGAAAGTGAGGTTGACTTCGGCAGGATTTGAACTCAGAACACAAAGAGCCGGAACTAAATGCGCAAAGTTTTTCTTCGACTCCCTAACGACACTGCCAATCAACAATAAAAGTAATAATTGTTTCTACTTTAGGCACAAGGCCAGCAATTACCCAGTACATTACTGGTACTTTATTTTATCGACCCCGTAAGGATGAAAGGCAAAGTTAACCTCGGCGGGATTTGAACTCAGTCCATAAAGGGATGTAACTGTGCTGCAAGTAATAATGGTTTCTGATTTAGGCACAAGGCCAACACATTTTGGGGAAAGGGAAAGTTGATTAAATCGATCCCAGTGTATTACCGCTACTTTATTTTATCGACTCCGTAAGGATGAAAGGCAAAGTTAACCTCGGCGAGATTTGAACTCAGAATGTGAAGGACCGTAACCCTATGCCGCTTCTACCAATCCACCGCCCTGACAACAATAAAAGTAATAATAACAAGTTCCCGCTTTGGCACAAATGCAATAATATTGAGGCGGGAAAAGAATGGATTTGTTGATCCTCATCTCTAGATTGTAATTTCGGCGCTAGTCCTGTAGAATTAATTCTCTCTTCTGAAATAAATTATGCACCTTCTTTAAGGAAAAAAAAATATATATAAGGAATATATATATATATATATATATATATATATATATATATATATATATATATATATATATATATATTAAAGAG
Organism: Eledone cirrhosa; assembly: GCA_964016885.1. Lineage (NCBI taxonomy): Eukaryota > Metazoa > Mollusca > Cephalopoda > Octopoda > Eledonidae > Eledone > Eledone cirrhosa. Next base: position 309,430,423 of record OZ024741.1, on the reverse strand, counting down.
TTAAACAAGATTCAATGAGTATATCAAAGAATGAGTTTTACTACCTTGATTAAATCTTAACCATTTAACATCTCAGGGTATGTCATGTATCATTATATTTTGTCTGATGCGGACGTACTGTTGTACATCTGAAATATGTATAATAAAATGTAATTGATCAAAAAAACATCTATTTTATTAATATTTGTATTTTAATATTTATATATCTATATATGAGAGAATATGCTCCGAAATCATTAGACGTGTCCGTTGAATCTGCGGGTCCAGAATCAGACAGATCCACACAATGATCACGTCTCGAGCTGTTCGCCGGCGAAACAATTGTAACACACAATAAATTGAGTTCAGATGCATCACTGATTTTTCGTTTTCTATTATATATATATATATATATATATATATATATATATATATATGTGTGTGTATGTATATGTATATATGTGTATATGGATATGTATATATATATATATATACCCAAGGAAAATTCAACTGATAAGGTATGTTTTCCTTGGCTATGTCAAAATTTATAAAACACTCTTTGTATTTTATCTGATGAAAGCGTACCAAAGTTTTTGGTACCTTGAAATATATATAATATAATTATTTCTACTTTTGGCACAGAGCCAGCAATTACCCAGTGTATTACTGGTACTTTATTTTATTGACCCCGTAAGGATGAAAGGCAAAGATAACCTCGGCCGGATTTGAACTCAGAATGGCAAGCGCCGTAACTCAATGCGTCAAAGCATGGCGTCCGACCCTCTACCGATACTGCCAATCCACCGCCTGAAATATATATAATATAATAAATATGGTTTTATAAATTTAGTTTCCATTTATTTAATATCATTGAATATTTACTCAAAAAAGCTGTCGAGTGCTCTGAATCAGTTATATTTGTTGAATTTCCAACAAATTATATATCCCTATATATATATATATATATATATATATATATATATATATATATATATATATATATATATATATATATATATATATATATATATATATATATATATATATATATATATATATATATATATATATATATATATATATATATATATATATATATATATATATATATATAAAGAAAAAAATATGAAATCGAAAATGCAACTGGAGTCTTATTTAAAAAAAAAATATATATATTTATTTGGCTCCTTTAAGGAACCAAATAAATATATATATATTTTTTAAAATAAAACTCCAGTTGCATTTTAGATTTCATCTTTTTTTTCTATATACTTTCACTCGTATAGGACACCTCGGTTATTTTTCATTTTGTAAAAATAACCTCACTTTCTAATATATATATATATATATATATATATATATATATATATATATATATATATAGGAAGGACTAATTTTATTCATATGTAACCCATGTGCAACCACGCAGCGCTCCATTTTTCTTATATTTATATTTTTTCCTCAGCTGCGATTGTCTGTTTCTTTCTTACTGCTTCCCCTCTCTCTGTATCTCTCTCCTCTTTTTACCCCCTCTGCCAGTCACACTCTCTCTCGACTGGTCTCTTCCTCACACTTCCACTCACTCACTCTCTGCTTCTCCCCTCTCTCACTTCCTCCCGTTTGACCTGTGTGAAATCCTTTTCTCGCTCACATCTCACCCATGTCGGATTGTCTGTATCTCTCGCCCATGAATTCACCAAGCTTAAGCTTACAGATTTCATGTGCTTGTCTCTTCCTATCTTTCCGTTGCCATACCATCGTTGTTTGTTCACATGTCTCGCTCGTTTCACCCTATTTTACTTGTCCCAATAACTTTATTTATTATTGCTCGCATCAACAAGAGGTGTATGATTTTTAAAGCGATGGATGAAATACCAATGAAAGTTGGAAGATCTCTGATGAAGGAGTAATTTTATTTATATATATATATATATATATATATATATATATATATATATATATATATATATATATATATATATATATATATATATATATATATATATATATACTCATATATATATATATATACACACATATATATATACGCATAGAGCGAGAGAGAGCGATGAAACTTCGAAGTCACTGCGATGTTTTTACTTATAAAATAAATTTCTACACTCTACCCACAAGTATTGAGTACTCATTCAGTTTAAAGCTTGACTGTTTTGAATACTATGATATTTTATGTTCACACACACACACACACACACACGCACACACACACACACACACACACACACACACACACACACACACACACACACACACACACACACACACACACACACACACACACACACACACACACACACACACACACACACACACACACACACACACACACACACACACACACACACACACACACACACTCGTACACACACATATATATGTTCACAACGCCATTATGAATATATACACAGAAACAATACACAGATTCACTTACATAATAATAGCAGAGAGTAGAAAACTCTGTTGTGCAGGGATGGGCGTGAATGGGTGGATCCAGAGCTAGCTGAATGACAGTATACAACAGTCTGTGTCAGTTTCTGACCCCAACGCCCGTAAATATCGGATCCCTATTTTTTCCTAATAATATTCATTATTTTAATACTTTATGAATATATGCGGTGGTGGTGATAGTGGTGGTGGTGGTCATGGTGGTGGTGCTAGCAGTGGTGGGGGTTGTGGTGGTGATGGTGGTAGTTGGTCGAGTACTAGTGGTGGTGATGGCGACAGTTGTTCGAGTAGTAGCAAAGGTATTTGTGGCGGTGGTGTTTGTGGTGGTTGTGGCGGTAGTGGTTGTGGCTGTAGTGGTTGTGTTAGTGGTGTTTGTGGTGGTAGTGGTTGGAGTGGTAGTGGTTGTAGTGGTTGTGGTTGTAGTGGTTGTGATTGTAGTGGTTGTGGCGGTGGTGGTTGTGGCGGTTGCAGTTGTGGTGGTGTTGGTGCCGGTAGTGGTAGTAGTGTTGGTAGTGGTGGTGGTGTTGGTGGTGGTAGCGTTTTGGTGCAGCGTCGAGGTCCTGGCTCAGTGTTGTAGTGTTGTTTTACTGAAATGGTTAAGAGTTAGTGATGAGGGAGTGTGGTGTGTGGTAAGTGATTAGAGTATGTGTGGTAGATGATAAGGAGGGAGAATACTACATTCAATTGATATGGACCAGAGTTACTAGGAGAACGGAAATTTCATTCATGCCTGTTATTTATTATATTATTATAAATGGCCGTAGATTGGCAGTACCGGTGGATTGGCAGTATCGGTAGAGGGTCGGACACCCTGCTTTCTAGCATAGAGTTACGGCCATTGCCATTCTGAGTTCAAACCCCGCCGAGATTAACTTTGCCTTTCATCCTTACGGGGTCGATAAAATAAAGTACCAGTAATGCACTGTAATTGCTGGCCTTGTGCCAAAAGTACCAGTAATGCACTGTAATTGCTGGCCTTGTGCCAGAAGTAGAAACAATTATATTATTATAAATGGCGGTGGATTGGCAGTATCGGTAGACCGTCGGACACTATGCTTCGGGGCAAAGAGAAACATTTTTAGGGGTGTTATAAAATATATTTTAACTGAATATTATTTTTGTTTTATTATTAACAAACATAGAAATTGCAAATAATATCCAAATTTTTCTGCAGACCACCAAAATGTTTTCTCGGGCCACCAGAGAGGCATAGCAGCAGTGGTAATTGATGTAATAGTAGTAATAGTAGTAATAGTAGTGTTAATTATATATATACATATGTATGTATGTGTGTGTATATATATATATATATATATATACGTTATTCCGGGTTGAGTCGGAGGTAACCACAGTAAGTAAGGTACTCAATACATTGCAGAGTATAACAGTTTTAATATAGATGAGATTCTACAGGACTAGAACTGTTTCATTCTTTAGAAATCATCAGGAATCCCAGAGATTCCTGATGATTTCTAAAGAATGAAACAGTTCTAGTCCTGTAGAATCTCATCTATCTATCTATCTATCTATCTATCTATCTATCTATCTATCTATCTATCTATCTATCTATCTATCTATATATAATCAAGGTTTAGCAAATAAGGAAAAAGTTTCAAAATAAATAAAAAAAAATTAACTTAACTTACTATAGTTACCTTTACCGAATCGGTTTCGAATCTCAAAAATAAACGGAGTCCATACGGCCTTCGTTGCAAAGAAAGATTCTCGTCAGAAGGTTCTTTTCATTCAAAGAATATAAAATTCTTGAATTTAAATTACGAACTAGCGCTATCCCAAACTGTTCCCGAGATGAGAATAAATGAAGTGGAATCAATTTTTTTCAAGGGCAAAAATTGATTCCACTTCATTTACTCTCATCTCGGGAACAGTTTTGGATAGCGCTAGTTCGTAATTTAAATTCAAGAATTTTATATTCTTTGAATGAAAAGAACCTTCTGACGAGAATCTTTCTTTGCAACGAAGGCCGTATGGTCTCCGTTTATTTTTGAGATTCGAAACCGATTCGGTAAAGGTAACTATAGTAAGTAAAGTTAATTTTTTAAAATTTATTTTGAAACTTTTTCCTTATTTGCTAAACCTTGATTATATATGTTCTGGCTTGTTAATTTATTAACCTGCCATTGAACCACATTGGCATATGGTTGGACAATACATGTGTCCCTTAGCGCCTTGTGCGTGTAGGAACATATTCTATATATATATATATATATATATATATATATATATATATATATATCCGTATGTAGTTGACAACCGAGAGAAAAGAGTACTCAGTACCGAAGTAGAGTATAAATATTCATTTTATTAAGGCTAAATAGTGAGTCTTGTTCTCTAGAGTTTCGCCCGCTTCTCTCAGAAGCGGGTGATAGATATTGAATTAGTTCATTGTTTTACGGTCGTTTCAGAGGCTACCTGTTTCTAGTTTCGAAATCCCTGATCAATCCGACCGTCTTCCTCAGAAACAATATATGCCGAATTACCAAGACTGCTTTTTGAGAAATTAGTCACCAACTGAGTCACTCGTAGTAAAAAAAGGTAGACAGGTAGATAAACAGCGAGAGAGACAAAGTGAAAGAGGGACAGATAGAGATAGGTAGATAAATGGTGATGCATATTGGGGCTTGGCTATATCGAAGTCAATATACTATAAAACAACAACAACAACAAAACACCATCACCGTCACTAATACCAATAACAACAACAGCAAAATACCATCACCATCACCATCACTGAAATCGATAACAATACTAAGACATCATTCCCATCACCATCACCATCACCATCACTAAAATCGACAACAACACCAATACATCATCCCATCACCATCACCATCACTAAAATCGACAACAACACCAAGACACCATCACCATTATCATCACCATCACCGTCACCATCACCATCAACAAAAAAAAATAAAGAAATAGAAATAAACAAAAACAAAAGAGTCTCCGAAGAGGTTTTCGTGATCGATAAAAATTAATTAGAAAATAAATTGATAATTATTTAGCATTTGATAGCAATGGTGGTGCTATCTTCTTTGACAGCATTGAATATCGATAGCTTGGTGGATAACACACACATACATACATACATGATGGCTGCCCCCTCGTTATCGAGTATGGCCATTGCACGATATACTCTTATTAGTAATTATTAATTAATTCTATCGTGCGGTGGATTAGCAGTATCCGTAGAGGGTCGGACGCTATGCTTTGACGCATAGAGTTACGGCCCTTGCCATTCTGAGTTCGAATCCCGCCAAGGTTAACTTTGCCTTTCATCCTTACGGGGTCGATAAAATAAAGTACCAGTAATGCACTGGATAATTGCTGGCCTTGTGCCAAAAAGTAGAAACACTTAATTAATTCTATCGTGCAATGCCTGTGCGCAAATATTTCTTTAAAGTGAGGAAAGACTGTGCACTGAGCCAATCCCACTCTCTGAGCGACAGTAGCTATAACCCGAAAAGAAGAAAAGATCAACATCATCGGTAACTACTGAGTCGCAGGTTTTATGACAAAGGGCGGAAGAACTCATAAGAGTCAACGGCCATCCAAAAATGTGTAAATATGTATATACACATGGACATATGTATGTGTATGTATATGCGCAGGAACATAGAAATAGTCGGGCTGGATACCCGATCGCGCGGTTAAACCACTGGGAGTCAGGGCACTCTTCTAGGAGAAGGCAACTCAGGAAACTGGGATGACTCCGACATAAAACATACACACACATACATACATACATACATACATATATATATATATATATATACATACATATATATATAAGAGACGTAAGATAAGAAAATTATAAAATTAACTTACTAAAATATGTATATATATATATGTATATATATATATATATATATATATATATATATATATATATATATATATATATATATATATATATATGGTGGCTGCCAACTCGTTTTCGAGTACGGCCATTACTTTATATCAATGTAGGAGAACCCATACAGATGCGCTGAACGAGTGTGACTTTTTAGTCCAGCCAGTGACTTGAAAACTCTGGTACAAACACTACACTTGTGACTATTATTGATACATAGTGCTGGGCCCATGGTACCATGTGACGACAAGTGCAGAGAGATCTCCAGATATAAAGCAATGCTTGTGCCGTGAAGCTTTTATAGTGAGCAAAGGCACTGCACAAAGCCAGTCCCACTCTCTTAACCAAGATGATATTTACCAAAAAGAAGAACAAGTCAACATCATTGGATACCATCAGGGTTGCAGGTGTTATATCAGAGTTTTCCTTCTCCTAGAATTCTGCCTTGACAAAGGCTAAGGGGTCATCTCTCCTAGTGATTTTGGATGGCTATTGACTCTTAAGAGCCCCTTTGGTGGGGTTGCCAGTTTAGTCGCCAACGCCCCGACCATGAGACAGGTTGTAGTGGGATACATGTTACCAGTAGCACCAACTGGTGACCTGAGATATATATATATATACATACATACATACACACCGACATATATACATACACACATACATGCATACACACATACATGTATATATCCGTCCACCCATCCATCCATATACATATATACATTCTTAGAAATATACACATAATACTTACATGGCTGCATGCATGCATACATGGCTGTATTCATACATACATATATATATATATATACATAAATAACCATGCATACAAACACACATACATAGATGCACATACATACATTCATATATACACACATATATGCATACATATATACACAGACTCATTCATACACACTTATATACATGCATACATACATACACACACACATACACACACACATACATATATACATACACATATACATACATACACACACACATACACACATACATACATATATACATACATACATATATACGTACATACATACATATATACATACATACATATATACATACACATATATATATACATACACATATACATACATACATACACACATACATACACACATACACACACAGATACATATATGCACATACATATTTACATATATACATACATACACATATACATACATACACATATAGACGCACAGATATATATATACACATACATATATACATATATACATATATACATATATACAAATATACATACATACATACATATATACATACATACACACATAGATACTCAGATACATATATGCATATACATATATACATATATACAAACATACATACATACACATACATATGTACAGACATAGATGGCAGATCAGATTGTAGTGAGCTGGAAACAAGTTTCAGTTACTTCTCTGTCAATGTTTGGTAAACAGTAACAGTAACATTGTAGCCGGTATCTTGTGTTGGTTGGTAAACACTGGATATTAATTGCCTGGCTGCTAGATAAACAATGAATTAGTTAACTCATCTTCTCTTAACTCTTATACAAGTTTCAGCTAGTGAGTAGTGGCCATGCTGATGAGGGGCTAACGCTCTTTCTGTTTTTTTTTTTTAAAGAATAAAAATAATATAAAACAAAGCAATAAAATAGAAATAAAACATAAATAAAATGGAAAAGAAAATCGAAATGAAAATAGAAATAAAATAGACATGGGACTAGAAATAAAACAGAAATAAAATAGAAATAAAACAGAAATGAAAATAGAAATAAAATAGAAATAAAACAGAAATAAAATAGAAATAAAGTAGAAATAAAACAGAAATAAAACAGAAATAAAGTAGAAATAAAACAGAAATAAAACAGAAATAAAGTAGAAATAAAATAGAAATAAAATACAAATAACAGAGAAATAAAATAAATAAAATAAAATATAACAGATATAAAACAGGAATAAAATGAAATTAAGACATAAATAAAATAGAAATGAAATAAATATAAAACAAAAAAAAATCAAAAATGAAATAGAAACATTACAGAAATGAACTGAAATGAAACAGAAATGAAATAGAAATAAAACCAAAATAAAACTGAAATAAAATTGAAAAATGACAAATAAAACAGAAGCAAAACAGAAATAAAATAAAATAATTCAAAAATGAAAATAAAATCACTGCCGCAGTTTTCTGTATTGTATCTTTCTGTTGGATTCAGATCTATTTGAGTCCATCGAAGAGGAAACATGCACAGAGTTCTTGTTCCAAACTTCCCGATCGCTCATCACAGCAAAAACAACCTCGTACAGTGAGGCCAGTGTCCCTCGTCAACAGAGTCCTGATGGTTGTCAATACTATCAGCGAGTTTAGATTCAACTGCAACAGTACGCCAGAATAGATTCTTCTTTTTAGAAAGTTTTGGACTACGAAGGCTGAGTTTTATTATTGCTGTAACTATACGATGATCGCTGCCAATTGGATTTGATATGGAGAAGGCTTGGCAGTCTCTGATGTTGTTCTGTCAACGTTTGCTAAGATCGTTTCTTGGAGACCTATAGGTCCAGAGTTTTCTCATACGTTTCTGAAATGACAGATTACCGATGATCAGATTGTTGCGCTGAAAGAAATCGATTAGGTACTGGCCATTTCTGTTAGTTAACTGGTCAAGACAGAAGCCGTTTTTTCATTTAGCATTCATGTCTCCTCCAATGAGTTGCATAGTTTGTGGTGGGACTTAGTCAATGATGTTGCTCAACTTTTGATAGAAATTTACAACTTTTCCTTCCGACATGACATTGTGAGGAGAATAACAAGAAATTACAGTTGGTTTCGGATTTCTCTTAAAGGTGACAACAAGAATGCATTCATCAACTTTCCTGAAGTACAAAAGAAGAGATAACAGTTTAGTGTTGACAGCAAGGACTACACCACGAATAGAAGCTCGACGATTGTTTCGAACAGCAAATATTGTAAAGAGTTGTTGCTCCAAGGTTATGAAGGAATACGCCAGGATTTGACTCACTGCACAAGGCGATGTTCTGGGATGCAAGTAATTGATATATTGTAATCTTGCATCATTTTGTCGAGTGCATCTCGTGAAGAGTCGGATCGTAGTGACCTGCAGTTCAGAGTGGCTAATTTGAAGGAATAGTTTGATTTAGAAAGGCATTTCTTCGGTCGAGTTTCAGAGCATTGTCACCGTAATGGGTTGAGGGGAGGCTCGTCATTTAATGCCGATGTAGCATCTTCTGACTATTTGAAGGGCTACAAATCAATGGCTTGGACTTTGGTGCTTGTATTAAACTTCATTTTGCTTTTTCTAATGTCTAGAATATATGCGGCTCGCCACACCTGCATACTCATAGATTTCACTGCTAACTGGAGCAGTTGTGTCAACCTATTGTCGAATAAACAGTTAATTATCTGCGAAGCCATTGGTGTTCATGACGAAGAGGTCATCTAATTAAACTAAAGGTCGTCACATGAACTACTGCTTCCAATGAGACCAACAAGATTTTTATCGAAGCTTAGTCCTCTGATCAGACCTGTTCTGCTAGACTATCCTATGATAACCATATCAGAGGCACGTCTTACGCGGTTTTAAAACGAGATGTTCATAAGCATAAAACCTCTAAGCTTTTAACTTATTACATCTTAGCATCTAAGAAGGAGTAAGCTTCTCTGACAACTGTTAAGGAACCAGAAACGGCTTCACTAGAATGCTATCCCTTGCTTGCCGAAGACCAGTAGAGACTAACATCCGCTTCTAAAACTTCATAGTGAGGCTATAAAAATGTTTAATAACAATAATATTTTGTATATGATTTAATATACAACCCAAGTCATATGTATTGAATCACAAAAATAGCCACAATAACAACAATATGAATGATACAATCACAACAATAGCAACAATAACAAAGATAGTCACAATAATAGCAACAATAACAACAATAACAAATATAGTCACAACAATAGCAACAATAACAACAGTAACAAAAATAGTCACAATAATAGCAACAATAACAAAGATAGTCACAATAATAGCAACACTAACAACAATAACAAATATAGTCACAACAATAGCAACAATAACAACAATAACAAAGATAGTCACAACAATAGCAAAAATAACAACAATAACAAAGATAGTCACAATAATAGCAACAATAACAATAATAACAAAGATAGTCACAATAATAGCAACAATAGCAACAATAACAACAGTAACAAAGATAGTCACAACAATAACAACAATAACAAAGATAGTCACAATAATAGCAACAAAAACAACAATAACAAAGATAGTCACAACAATAGCAGCAATAACAACAATAAAAAAGATAGTCACAATAATAGCAACAATAACAACAATAACAAAGATAGTCACAACAATAGCAACAATAACAACAATAACAAAGATAGTCACAACAATAGCAACAATAACAACAATAACAAATATAGAAACAACAATAGCAACAATAACAACAATAACAAAGATAGTTACAACAATAGCAACAATAACAACAATAACAAAGATAGTCACAATAATAGCAACAATAACAACAATAACAAAGATAGTCACAACAATAGCAAGAATAACAACAATAAAAAAGAAAGTCACAACAATAGCAACAATAACAACAATAACAAAGATAGTCACAATAATAGCAACAATAACAACAATAACAAAGATAGTCACAACAATAGCAACAATAACAACAATAACAAAGATAGTACAACAATAGCAACAATGACAACAATAACAAATATAGTCTCAACAATAGCAACAATAACAACAATAACAAAGATAGTCACAACAATAGCAACACTAACAACAATAACAAAGATAGGCACAATAATAGCAACAATAACAACAATAACAAAGATAGTCACAATAATAGCAACAATAAAAACAATAACAAATATAGTCACAATAATAGCAACAATAACAACAATAACAAACATAGTCACAATAATAGCAACAATAACAACAATAACAAAGATAGTCACAATAATAGCAACAATAAGAACAATAACAAAGATAGTCACAACAATAGCAACACTAACAACAATAACAAAGATAGTCACAATAATAGCAACAATAACAACAATAACAAAGATAGTCACAACAATAGCAACAATAACAACAATAAGAAAGATAGTCACAATAATAGCAACAATAACAACAATAACAAATATAGTCACAGCAATAGCAACAATAACAACAATAACAAAGATAGTCACAACAATAGCAACAATAACAACAATAACAAATATAGTCACAACAATAGCAACAATAACAACAATAACAAAGATAGTCTCAACAATAGTAACAATAACAACAATAACAAAGATAGTCACAATAATAGCAACAATAAGAACAATAACAAAGATAGTCACAATAATAGCAACAATAAGAACAATAACAAAGATAGTCACAACAATAGCAACAATAACAACAATAACAAATATAATCACAACAATAGCAACAATAACAACAATAACAAAGATAGTCACAACAATAGCAACATTAACAACAATAACAAATATAGTCACAATAGCAAGAATAAGAACAATAACAAATATAGTCACAACAATAACAACAATAACAACAATAACGCCATTCTGTGCGCATCTTGGGCAGCACTTCCGTCTGACAGCACTTCCGTGCCTGTAGAGTTTATCCCGAACCGGCAGTGCCGGTACATTGTTGTTATTGTTGCTATTGTTGTGACTATCTTTATTATTGTTCTTATTGTTGCTATTGTTGTGACTATCTTTGTTATTGTTGTTATTCTTGCTATTGTTGTGACTATATTTGTTATTGTTGTTATTGTTGCTATTATTGTGACTATCTTTGTTATTGTTTTAATTGTTGCTATTGTTGTGACTATCTTTGTTATTGTTGTTATTATTGTTATTGTTGTGACTATATTTGTTATTGTTGTTATTGTTGCTATTGTTGCGACTATCTTTGTTATTGTTATTATTCTTGCTATTGTTGTGACTGTCTTTGTTATTGTTAATATTCTTGCTATTGTTGTGACTATCTTTGTTATTGTTGTTGTTCTTGCTATTGTTGTGACTGTCTTTGTTATTGTTGTTATTGTTGCTATTGTTGTGACTATCTTTGTTATTGTTGTTATTGTTGCTATTGTTGTGACTATATTTGTTATTGTTGTTAGTGTTGCTATTGTTGTGACTATATTTGTTATTGTTGGTATTGTTGCTATTGTTGTGACTATCTTTGTTATTGTTGTTATTGTTGCTATAATTGTGACTATATTTGTTATTGTTGTTATTGTTGCTATTGTTGTGACTATATTTGTTATTGTTGTTATTGTTGCTATTATTGTGACTATCTTTTTTATTGTTGTTATTGTTGCTATTGTTGTGACTATATTTGTTATTGTTGTTATTGTTGCTATTATTGTGACTATCTTTGTTATTGTTGTTAGTGTTGCTATTGTTGTGACTATCTTTGTTATTGTTCTTATTCTTGCTATTATTGTGAGTATCTTTGTTATTGTTGTTAGTCTTGCTATTGTTGTAAAATCTTTGCTATTGTTGATATTCTTGCTATTATTGTGACTAACTTTGTTATTGTTGTTATTGTTGCTATTATTGTGACTATCTTTGTTATTGTTGTTATTGTTGCTATTGTTGAGACTATCTTTGTTACTGTTGTTATTGTTGCTATTGTTACTATTGTTGTGACTATCTTTGTTATTGTTGTTATTCTTGCTATTGTTGTGACAATCTTTGTTACTGTTGTTATTGTTGCTATTGTTGCTATTGTTGTGAATATCTTTGTTATTGTTGTTAGTGTTGCTATTATTGTGACTATCTTTGTTATTGTTGTTATTGTTGGTATTATTGTGACTATCTTTGTTACTGTTGTTATTGTTGCTATTGTTGTCACAAAGATAGTCACAACAATAGCAACAATAACAGCAATAACAAATATAGTCACAACAATAGCAACAATAACAACAATAACAAAGATAGTCACAACCATAGCAACAATAACAACAATAACAACAATAACAAATATAGTCACAACAATAGCAACAATAACAACAATAACAAAGATAGTTACAACAATAGCAACAATAACAACAATAACAACAATAACAAAGATAATCACAATAATAGCAACAATAACAACAATAACAACAATAACAAAGATAGTCACAATAATAGCATCAATAACAACAATAACAAAGATAGTCACAACAATAGCAACAATAACAACAATAACAAAGATAGTCACAACAATAGCAACAATAACAACAATAACAAAGATAGTCACAATAATAGCTACAATGACAACAATAACAAATATATTCTCAACAATAGCAACAATAACAACAATAACAAAGATAGTCACAACAATAGCAACAATAACAACAATAACAAAGATAGTCACAACAATAACAACAATAACAACAATAACAAATATAGTCTCAACAATAGCAACAATAACAACAATAACAAAGATAGTCACAACAATAGCAAAACTAACAACAATAACAAAGATAGTCACAATAATAGCAACAATAACAACAATAACAAAGATAGTCACAATAATAGCAACAATAACAACAATAACAAATATAGTCACAACAATAGCAACAATAACAACAATAACAAAGATAGTCACAATAATAGCAACAATAACAACATTAACAAAGATAGTCACAATAATAGCAACAATAACAACAATAACAAAGATAGTCACAACAATAGCAACAATAACAACAATAACAAAGATAGTCACAATAATAGCAACAATAACAACAATAACAAAGATAGTCACAATAATAGCAACAATAACAACAATAACAAATATAGTCACAACAATAGCAACAATAACAACAATATCAACGATAGTCACAATAATAGCAACAATAACAACAATAACAAAGATAGTCACAACAATAGCAACAATAGCAACAATAACAACAGTAACAAATATTGTCACAACAATAGCAAGAATAACAACAATAACAAAGATAGTCACAACAATAGCAACAATAGCAACAATAACAACAGTAACAAAGATAGTCACAACAATAGCAACACTAACAACAATAACAAAGATAGTCACAACAATAGCAGCAATAACAACAATAACAAAGATAGTCTCAACAATAGCAATAATAACAACAATAAGAAATATAGTCACAATAATAGCAACAATAACAACAATAACAAAGATAGTCACGATAATAGCAACAATAACAAGAATAACAAAGATAGTCACAATAATAGCAACAATAACAACAATAACAAAGATAGTCACAACAATAGCAACAATAACAACAATAACAAAGATAGTCTCAACAATAATAACAATAACAACAATAACAAAGATAGTCACAATAATAGCAACAATAACAACAATAACAAAGATAGTCACAACAATAACAACAATAACAACAATAACAAAGATAGTCACAATAATAGCAACAATAACAACAATAACAAATATAGTCACAACCATAGCAACAATAACAACAATAACAACAATAACAACAATAAAAAACATAGCAACAATAACAACAATAACAAAGATAGTCACAACAATAGCAAGAATAACAACAATAACAAATATAGTCACAATAATAGCAACAATAACAACAATAACAAAGATAGTCACAACAATAGCAACACTAACAACAATAACAAAGATAGTCACAACAATAGCAACAATAACAACAGTGACAAAGATAGTCACAATAATAGCAACAATAACAACAATAACAAAGATAGTCACAACAATAGCAACACTAACAACAATAACAAATATAGTCACAACAATAGCAACACTAACAACACTAACAAAGATAGTCACAATAATAACAACAATAACAAAAATAACAAAGATAGTCAGAATAATAGCAACAATAACAACAATAACAAAGATACTCAGAACAATAGCAACAATAACAACAATAACAAAGATAGTCACAACAATAGCAAGAATAACAACAATAACAAATATAGTCACATCAATAGCAACAATAACAACAATAACAAAGATAGTCACACCAATTGCAAGAATAACAACAATAACAAATATAGTCACAACAATAGCAACAATAACAACAATAACAAAGATAGTTCCAACAATAACAACAATAACAAAGATAGTGTCAACAATAGCAACAATAACAACAATAACAAAGATAGTCACAACAATAACAACAATAACAACAATAACAAAGATAGTCACACCAATTACAACAATAACAACAATAACAAAGATAGTCACAATAATAGCAGTAATAACAACAATAACAAAGATAGACACAATAATAGCAACAATAACAACAATAACAAAGATAGTCACAACAAGAGCAACAATAACAACAATAACAAAGACAGTCACAACAATAGCAAAAATAACAACAATAACAAAAATAACAAAGATAGTTTCAACAATAGCAACAATAACAACAATAACAAAGATAGTCACAATAATAGCAACAATAACAACAATAACAAAGATAGTCACAACAATAGCAACAATAACAACAATAACAACTATAGTCACAATAGCAACAATAACAACAATAACAAATATAGTCACAACAATAGCAACAATAACAACAATAACAAAGACAGTCACAACAATAGCAACAATAACAACAATAACAACAATAACAAAAATAACAAAGATAGTCACAATAATAGCAACAATAACAACAATAACAAAGATAGTCACAACAATAGCAACAATAACAACAATAACAAAGATAGTCACACCAATTGCAACAATAACAACAATAACAACAATAACAAAGATAGTCACAATAATAGCAACAATAACAACAATAACAAAGATAGTCACAATAATAGCAACAATAAAAACAATAACAAATATAGTCACAATAATAGCAACAATAACAACAATAACAAAGATAGTCACAATAATAGCAACAATAACAACAATAACAAAGATAGTCTCAACAATAGCAACAATAAGAACAATAACAAAGATAGTCACAATAATAGCAACAATAACAACAATAATAAAGATAGTCACAACAATAGCATGAATAACAACAATAACAAATATAGTCACAATAATAGCAACAATAACAACAATAACAAATATAGTCACAATAATAGCAACACTAACAACAATAACAAAGATAGTCACAACAATAGCAACAGCAACGTGAATAACAAAGATAGTCACAACAATAGCAACAATAACAACAGTAACAAAGATAGTCACAATAATAGCAACAATAACAACAATAACAAAGATAGTCACAACAATAGCAACACTAACAACAATAACAAATATAGTCACAGCAATAGCAACACTAACAACACTAACAAAGATAGTCACAATAATAACAACAATAACAAAAATAACAAAGATAGTCACAATAATAGCAACAATAACAACAATAACAAAGATACTCAGAACAATATCAACAATAACAACAATAACAAAGATAGTCACAACAATAACAACAATAACAAAGATAGTGTCAACAATAGCAACAATAAGAACAATAACAAAGATAGTCACAATAATAGCAACAATAACAACAATAATAAAGATAGTCACAACAATAGCATGAATAACAACAATAACAAATATAGTCACAATAATAGCAACAATAACAACAATAACAAATATAGTCACAATAATAGCAACAATAACAACAATAACAAAGATAGCCACAACAATAGCAACAGCAACGTGAATAACAAAGATAGTCACAACAATAGCAACAATAACAACAGTAACAAAGATAGTCACAATAATAGCAACAATAACAACAATAACAAAGATAGTCACAACAATAGCAACACTAACAACAATAACAAATATAGTCACAACAATAGCAACACTAACAACACTAACAAAGATAGTCACAATAATAACAACAATAACAAAAATAACAAAGATAGTCACAATAATAGCAACAATAACAACAATAACAAAGATACTCAGAAGAATATCAACAATAACAACAATAACAAAGATAGTCACAACAATAACAACAATAACAAAGATAGTGTCAACAATAGCAACAATAACAACAATAACAAAGATAGTCACAACAATAACAACAATAACAACAATAACAACAATAACAAAGATAGTCACACCAATTGCAAGAATAACAACAATAACAAATATAGTCACAACAATAGCAACAATAACAACAATAAAAAAGATAGTCCCAACAATAACAACAATAACAAAGATAGTGTCAACAATAGCAAGAATAATAACAATAACAAAGATAGTCACAACAATAACAACAATAACAACAATAACAAAGATAGTCACACCAATTGCAACAATAACAACAATAACAAAGATAGTCACAATAATAGAAGCAATAACAACAATAACAAAGATAGACACAATAATAGCAACAATAACAACAATAACAAAGATAGTCACAACAATAGCAACAATAACAACAATAACAAAGACAGTCACAACAATAGCAACAATAACAACAATAACAAAAATAACAAAGATAGTTTCAATAATAGCAACAATAACAACAATAACAAAGATAGTCACAATAATAGCAACAATAACAACAATAACAAATATAGTCACAATAGCAACAATAACAACAATAACAAAGATAGTCACAACAATAGCAACAATAACAACAGTAACAAAGATAGTCACAATAATAGCAACAATAACAACAATAACAAAGATAGTCACAACAATAGCAACACTAACAACAATAACAAATATAGTCACAACACTAGCAACACTAACAACACTAACAAAGATAGTCACAATAATAACAACAATAACAAAAATAACAACGATAGTCACAATAATAGCAACAATAACAACAATAACAAAGATACTCAGAACAATAGCAACAATAACAACAATAACAAAGATAGTCGCAACAATAGCAAGAATAACAACAATAACAAATATAGTCACATCAATAGCAACAATAACAACAATAACAAAGATAGTCACACCAATTGCAAGAATAACAACAATAACAAATATAGTCACAATAATAGCAGCAATAACAACAATAACAAAGATAGACACAATAATAGCAACAATAACAACAATAACAAAGATAGTCACAACAATAGCAACAATAACAACAACAACAAAGACAGTCACAACAATAGCAACAATAACAACAATAATAAAGATAGTCACAACAATAGCAACAATAACAACAATAACAAAGATAGTTCCAACAATAACAACAATAGCAAAGATAGTGTCAACAATAGCAACAATAACAACAATAACAAAGATAGTCACACCAATTACAACAATAACAACAATAACAAAGATAGTCACAATAATAGCAGCAATAACAACAATAACAAAGATAGACACAATAATAGCAACGATAACAACAATAACAAAGATAGTCACAACAATAGCAACAATAACAACAATAACAAAGACAGTCACAACAATAGCAACAATAACAACAATAACAAAAATAACAAAGATAGTTTCAACAATAGCAACAATAACAACAATAACAAAGATAGTCACAATAATAGCATCAATAACAACAATAACAAAGATAGTCACAACAATAGCAACAATAACAACAATAACAAAGATAGTCACACCAATTGCAACAATAACAACAATAACAAAGATAGTCACAATAATAGCAACAATAACAACAATAACAAAGATAGTCACAATAATAGCAACAATAAAAACAATAAGAAATATAGTCACAATAATAGCAACAATAACAACAATAACAAAGATAGTCACAATAATAGCAACAATAACAACAATAACAAAGATAGTCTCAACAATAGCAACAATAACAACAATAACAAAGATAGTCACAATAATAGCAACAATAACAACAATAATAAAGATAGTCACAACAATAGCATGAATAACAATAATAACAAATATAGTCACAACAATAGCAACAATAACAACAATAACAAAGACACTCACAACAATAGCAACAATAACAACAATAACAAATATAGTCACAACAATAACAACAATATGAAAGATAGTCACAATAATAGCAACAATAACAACAATAACAAAGATAGTTTCAACAATAGCAACAATAACAACAATAACAAATATAGTCACAACAATAACAACAATAACAACAATAACAAAGATAGTCACAACAATAACAACAATAACGAAGATAGTCTCAACAATAGCAACAATAACAACAATAACAAAGATAGTCAGAATAATAGCAACAATAACAACAATAACAAAGATAGTCAGAATAATAGCAACAATAACAACAATAACAAAGATAGTCACAACAATAGCAACAAAAACAACAATAACGAAGATAGTCTCAACAATAGCAACACTAACAACAGTAACAAAGATAGTCACAACAATAACAACAATAACAACAATAACAAAGATAGTCACAATAATAGCAACAATAACAACAATAACAAAGATAGTCACAACAATAGCAACAATAACAACAATAACAACAACAACAAAGATAGCAACAATAACAACAATAACAAAGATAGTCACAACAATAGCAAAAATAACAACAATAACAAATATAGTCACAATAATAGCAACAATAACAACAATAACAAAGATAGTCACAACAATAGCAACACTAACAACAATAACAAAGATAGTCACAACAATAGCAACAATAACAACAGTAACAAAGATAGTCACAATAATAGCAACAATAACAACAATAACAAAGATAGTCACAACAATAGCAACACTAACAACAATAACAAATATAGTCACAACAATAGCAACACTAACAACACTAACAAAGATAGTCACAATAATAACAACAATAACAAAAATCACAAAGATAGTCACAATAATAGCAACAATAACAACAATAACAAAGATACTCAGAACTATATCAACAATAACAACAATAACAAAGATAGTCACAACAATAGCAACAATAACAACAATAACAAATATAGTCACATCAATAGCAACAATAATAACAATAACAAAGATAGTTTCAACAATAGCAACAATAACAACAATAACAACATTAGTCACAACAATAACAACAATAACAACAATAACAAAGATAGTCACAACAATAACAACAATAACAACAATAACAAAGATAGTGACACCAATTGCAACAATAACAACAATAACAAAGATAGTCACAATAATAGCAGCAATAACAACAATAACAAAGATAGACACAATAATAGCAACAATAACAACAATAACAAAGATAGTCACAACAATAGCAACAATAACAACAATTACAAAACAGTCACAACAATAGCAACAATAACAACAATAACAAAAATAACAAAGATAGTTTCAACAATAGCAACAATAACAACAATAACAAAGATAGTCACAATAATAGCAACAATAACAACAATAACAAAGATAGTCACAACAATAGCAACAATAACAACAATAACAAATATAGTCATAATAGCAACAATAACAACAATAACAAAGATAGTCACAATAATAGCAACAATAACAACAATAATAAAGATAGTCACAACAATAGCAAGAATAACAACAATAACAAATATAGTCACAACAATAGCAACAACAACAACAATAACAAAGACAGTCACAACAATAGCAACAATAACAACAATAACAAAAATAACAAAGATAGTTTCAACAATAGCAACAATAACAACAATAACAAAGATAGTCACAATAATAGCAACAATAACAACAATAACAAAGATAGTCACAATAATAGCAACAATAACAACATTAACAAAGATAGTCACAATAATAGCAACAATAACAACAATAACAAAGATAGTCACAACAATAGCAACACTAACAACAATAACAAAGATAGTCACAATAATAGCAACAATAACAACAATAACAAAGATAGTCACAATAATAGCAACACTAACAACAATAACAAATATAGTCACAACAATAGCAACACTAACAACACTAACAAAGATAGTCACAATAATAACAACAATAACAAAAATAACAAAGATAGTCACAATAATAGCAACAATAACAACAATAACAAAGATACTCAGAACTATATCAACAATAACAACAATAACAAAGATAGTCACAACAATAGCAACAATAACAACAATAACAAATATAGTCACATCAATAGCGACAATAATAACAATAACAAAGATAGTTTCAACAATAGCAACAATAACAACAATAACAACATTAGTCACAACAATAACAACAATAACAACAATAACAAAGATAGTCACAACAATAGCAACAATAACAACAATAACAAATATAGTCACATCAATAGCGACAATAATAACAATAACAAAGATAGTTTCAACAATAGCAACAATAACAACAATAACAACATTCGTCACAACTATAACAACAATAACAAAGATAGTCACAACAATAACAACAATAACAACAATAACAAAGATAGTGACACCAATTGCAACAATAACAACAATAACAAAGATAGTCACAATAATAGCAGCAATAACAACAATAACAAAGATAGACACAATAATAGCAACAATAACAACAATAACAAAGATAGTCACAACAATAGCAACAATAACAACAATTACAAGACAGTCACAACAATAGCAACAATAACAACAATAACAAAAATAACAAAGATAGTTTCAACAATAGCAACAATAACAACAATAACAAAGATAGTCACAATAATAGCAACAAAAACAACAATAACAAAGATAGTCACAACAATAGCAACAATAACAACAATAACAAATATAGTCATAATAGCAACAATAACAACAATAACAAAGATAGTCACAATAATAGCAACAATAACAACAATAATAAAGATAGTCACAACAATAGCAAGAATAACAACAATAACAAATATAGTCACAACAATAGCAACAATAACAACAATAACAAAGACAGTCACAACAATAGCAACAATAACAACAATAACAAAAATAACAAAGATAGTTTCAACAATAGCAACAATAACAACAATAACAAAGATAGTCACAATAATAGCAACAATAACAACATTAACAAAGATAGTCACAATAATAGCAACAATAACAACAATAACAAAGATAGTCACAACAATAGCAACACTAACAACAATAACGAAGATAGTCACAATAATAGCAACAATAACAACAATAACAAAGATAGTCACAATAATAGCAACAATAACAACAATAACAAATATAGTCACAACAATAGCAACAATAGCAACAATAACAACACTAACAAAGATTGTCACAACAATAGCAAAAATAACAACAATAACAAAGATAGTCATAACAATAGCAACAATAGCAACAATAACAACAGTAACAAAGATAGTCACAACAATAGCAACAATAACAACAATATCAACGATAGTCACAATAATAGCAACAATAACAACAATAACAAAGATAGTCACAACAATAGCAGCAATAACAACAATAACAAAGATAGTCTCAACAATAGCAATAATAAAAACAATAAGAAATATAGTCACAATAATAGCAACAATAACAACAATAACAAAGATAGTCACAATAATAGCAACAATAACAAGAATAACAAAGATAGTCACAATAATAGCAACAATAACAACAATAACAAAGATAGCCACAACAATAGCAACAATAACAACAATAACAAAGATAGTCACGATAATAGCAACAATACAACAATAACAAAGATAGTCACAATAATAGCAAGAATAACAACAATAACAAAGATAGTCACAACAATAGCAACAATAGCAACAATAACAACAGTAACAAAGATCGTCACAACAATAGCAAGAATAACAACAATATCAAGGATAGTCACAATAATAGCAACAATAACAACAATAACAAAGATAGTCACAACAATAGCAACAATTACAACAATAACATATATAGTCACAACAATAGCAACAATAACAACAATAACAAAGATAATCTCAACAATAGTAACAATAACAACAATAACAAAGATAGTCACAATAATAGCAACAATAACAACCATAACAAAGATAGTCACAACAATAACAACAATAACAGCAATAACAAAGATAGTCACAATAATAGCAACAATAACAATAATAACAAAGATAGTCACAACAATAGCAACAATAACAACAATAACAACAATAACAAAGATAGCAACAATAACAACAATAACAAAGATAGTCACAACAATAGCAAGAATAACAACAATAACAAATATAGTCACAATAATAGCAACAATAACAACAATAACAAAGATAGTCACAACAATAGCAACACTAACAACAATAACAAAGATAGTCACAACAATTGCAACAATAACAACAGTAACAAAGATAGTCACAATAATAGCAACAATAACAACAATAACAAAGATAGTCACAACAATAGCAACACTAACAACAATAACAAAGATACTCAGAACAATATCAACAATAACAACAATAACAAAGATAGTCACAACAATATCAACAATAACAACAATAACAAATATAGTCACATCAATAGCAACAATAATAACAATAACAAAGATAGTTTCAACAATAACAACAATAACAGCAATAACAATATTAGTCACAACAATAACAACAATAACAACAATAACAAAGATAGTCACAACAATAATAACAATAACAACAATAACAAAGATAGTCACACCAATTGCAACAATAACAACAATAACAAAGATAGTCACAATAATAGCAGCAATAACAACAATAACAAAGATAGACACAATAATAGCAACAATAACAACAATAACATGATAGTCACAACAATAGCAACAATAACAACAATTACAAGACAGTCACAACAATAGCAACAATAACAACAATAACAAAAATAACAAAGATAGTTTCAACAATAGCAACAATAACAATAATAACAAAGATAGTCACAATAATAGCAACAATAACAAGAATAACAAAGATAGTCACAACAATAGCAACAACAACAACAATAACAAAGACAGTCACAACAATAGCAACAATAACAACAATAACAAAAATAACAAAGATAGTCACAATAATAGCAACGATAACAACAATAACAAAGATAGTCACAACAATAGCAACAATAACAACAATAACAAATATAGTCATAATAGCAACAATAACAACAATAACAAAGATAGTCACAATAATAGCAACAATAACAACAATAATAAAGATAGTCACAACAATAGCAAGAATAACAACAATAACAAATATAGTCACAACAATAGCAACAATAACCACAATAACAAAGACAGTCACAATAATAGCCACAATAACAACAATAACAAAAATAACAAAGATAGTTTCAACAATAGCAACAATAACAACAATAACAAAGATAGTCACAATAATAGCAACAATAACAACAATAACAAAGATAGTCACAATAATAGCAACAATAACAACATTAACAAAGATAGTCACAATAATAGCAACAATAACAACAATAACAAAGATAGTCACAACAATAGCAACACTAACAACAATAACAAAGATAGTCACAATAATAGCAACAATAACAACAATAACAAAGATAGTCACAATAATAGCAACAATAACAACAATAACAAATATAGTCACAACAATAGCAACAATAACAACAATAACAAAGATAGTCACAATAATAGCAACAATAACAACAATAACAAAGATAGTCACAATAATAGCAACAATAACAACAAGAACAAATATAGTCACATCAATAGCAACAATAACAACAATATCAACGATAGTCACAATAATAGCAACAATAACAACAATAACAAAGATAGTCACAACAATAGCAACAATAGCAACAATAACAACTCTAACAAAGATTGTCACAACAATAGCAAAAATAACAACAATAACAAAGATAGTAACAACAATAGCAACAATAGCAACAATAACAACAGTAACAAAGATAGTCACAACAATAGCAACAATAACAACAATATCAACGATAGTCACAATAATAGCAACAATAACAACAATAATAAAGATAGTCACAACAATAGCAGCAATAACAACAATAACAAAGATAGTCTCAACAATAGCAATAATAAAAACAATAAGAAATATAGTCACAATAATAGCAACAATAACAACAATAACAAAGATAGTCACAATAATAGCAACAATAACAACAATAACAAAGATAGTCACAACAATAGCAACACTAACAACAATAACAAAGATAGTCACAATAATAGCAACAATAACAACAATAACAAAGATAGTCACAATAATAGCAACACTAACAACAATAACAAATATAGTCACAACAATAGCAACACTAACAACACTAACAAAGATAGTCACAATAATAACAACAATAACAAAAATAACAAAGATAGTCACAATAATAGCAACAATAACAACAATAACAAAGATACTCAGAACTATATCAACAATAACAACAATAACAAAGATAGTCACAACAATAGCAACAATAACAACAATAACAAATATAGTCACATCAATAGCGACAATAATAACAATAACAAAGATAGTTTCAACAATAGCAACAATAACAACAATAACAACATTAGTCACAACAATAACAACAATAACAACAATAACAAAGATAGTCACAACAATAGCAACAATAACAACAATAACAAATATAGTCACATCAATAGCGACAATAATAACAATAACAAAGATAGTTTCAACAATAGCAACAATAACAACAATAACAACATTCGTCACAACTATAACAACAATAACAAAGATAGTCACAACAATAACAACAATAACAACAATAACAAAGATAGTGACACCAATTGCAACAATAACAACAATAACAAAGATAGTCACAATAATAGCAGCAATAACAACAATAACAAAGATAGACACAATAATAGCAACAATAACAACAATAACAAAGATAGTCACAACAATAGCAACAATAACAACAATTACAAGACAGTCACAACAATAGCAACAATAACAACAATAACAAAAATAACAAAGATAGTTTCAACAATAGCAACAATAACAACAATAACAAAGATAGTCACAATAATAGCAACAAAAACAACAATAACAAAGATAGTCACAACAATAGCAAGAATAACAACAATAACAAATATAGTCACAACAATAGCAACAATAACAACAATAACAAAGACAGTCACAACAATAGCAACAATAACAACAAAAACAAAAATAACAAAGATAGTTTCAACAATAGCAACAATAACAACAATAACAAAGATAGTCACAATAATAGCAACAATAACAACAATAACAAAGATAGTCACAATAATAGCAACAATAACAACATTAACAAAGATAGTCACAATAATAGCAACAATAACAACAATAACAAAGATAGTCACAACAATAGCAACACTAACAACAATAACAAAGATAGTCACAATAATAGCAACAATAACAACAATAACAAAGATAGTCACAATAATAGCAACAATAACAACAATAACAAATATAGTCACAACAATAGCAACAATAGCAACAATAACAACACTAACAAAGATTGTCACAACAATAGCAAAAATAACAACAATAACAAAGATAGTCATAACAATAGCAACAATAGCAACAATAACAACAGTAACAAAGATAGTCACAACAATAGCAACAATAACAACAATATCAACGATAGTCACAATAAAAGCAACAATAACAACAATAACAAAGATAGTCACAACAATAGCAGCAATAACAACAATAACAAAGATAGTCTCAACAATAGCAATAATAAAAACAATAAGAAATATAGTCACAATAATAGCAACAATAACAACAATAACAAAGATAGTCACAATAATAGCAACAATAACAAGAATAACAAAGATAGTCACAATAATAGCAACAATAACAACAATAACAAAGATAGCCACAACAATAGCAACAATAACAACAATAACAAAGATAGTCACGATAATAGCAACAATAACAACAATAACAAAGATAGTCACAATAATAGCAAGAATAACAACAATAACAAAGATAGTCACAACAATAGCAACAATAGCAACAATAACAACAGTAACAAAGATCGTCACAACAATAGCAAGAATAACAACAATATCAAGGATAGTCACAATAATAGCAACAATAACAACAACAACAAAGATAGTCACAACAATAGCAACAATTACAACAATAACATATATAGTCACAACAATAGCAACAATAACAACAATAACAAAGATAATCTCAACAATAGTAACAATAACAACAATAACAAAGATAGTCACAATAATAGCAACAATAACAACCATAACAAAGATAGTCACAACAATAACAACAATAACAGCAATAACAAAGATAGTCACAATAATAGCAACAATAACAATAATAACAAAGATAGTCACAACAATAGCAACAATAACAACAATAACAACAATAACAAAGATAGCAACAATAACAACAATAACAAAGATAGTCACAACAATAGCAAGAATAACAACAATAACAAATATAGTCACAATAATAGCAACAATAACAACAATAACAAAGATAGTCACAACAATAGCAACACTAACAACAATAACAAAGATAGTCACAACAATTGCAACAATAACAACAGTAACAAAGATAGTCACAATAATAGCAACAATAACAACAATAACAAAGATAGTCACAACAATAGCAACACTAACAACAATAACAAATATAGTCACAACAATAGCAACACTAACAACACTAACAAAGATAGTCACAATAATAACAACAATAACAAAAATAACAAAGATAGTCACAATAATAGCAACAATAAGAACAATAACAAAGATACTCAGAACAATATCAACAATAACAACAATAACAAAGATAGTCACAACAATATCAACAATAACAACAATAACAAATATAGTCACATCAATAGCAACAATAATAACAATAACAAAGATAGTTTCAACAATAACAACAATAACAGCAATAACAATATTAGTCACAACAATAACAACAATAACAACAATAACAAAGATAGTCACAACAATAATAACAATAACAACAATAACAAAGATAGTCACACCAATTGCAACAATAACAACAATAACAAAGATAGTCACAATAATAGCAGCAATAACAACAATAACAAAGATAGACACAATAATAGCAACAATAACAACAATAACATGATAGTCACAACAATAGCAACAATAACAACAATTACAAGACAGTCACAACAATAGCAACAATAACAACAATAACAAAAATAACAAAGATAGTTTCAACAATAGCAACAATAACAATAATAACAAAGATAGTCACAATAATAGCAACAATAACAAGAATAACAAAGATAGTCACAACAATAGCAACAACAACAACAATAACAAAGACAGTCACAACAATAGCAACAATAACAACAATAACAAAAATAACAAAGATAGTCACAATAATAGCAACGATAACAACAATAACAAAGATAGTCACAACAATAGCAACAATAACAACAATAACAAATATAGTCATAATAGCAACAATAACAACAATAACAAAGATAGTCACAATAATAGCAACAATAACAACAATAATAAAGATAGTCACAACAATAGCAAGAATAACAACAATAACAAATATAGTCACAACAATAGCAACAATAACCACAATAACAAAGACAGTCACAATAATAGCCACAATAACAACAATAACAAAAATAACAAAGATAGTTTCAACAATAGCAACAATAACAACAATAACAAAGATAGTCACAATAATAGCAACAATAACAACAATAACAAAGATAGTCACAATAATAGCAACAATAACAACATTAACAAAGATAGTCACAATAATAGCAACAATAACAACAATAACAAAGATAGTCACAACAATAGCAACACTAACAACAATAACAAAGATAGTCACAATAATAGCAACAATAACAACAATAACAAAGATAGTCACAATAATAGCAACAATAACAACAATAACAAATATAGTCACAACAATAGCAACAATAGCAACAATAACAACACTAACAAAGATTGTCACAACAATAGCAAAAATAACAACAATAACAAAGATAGTCATAACAATAGCAACAATAGCAACAATAACAACAGTCACAAAGATAGTCACAACAATAGCAACAATAACAACAATATCAACGATAGTCACAATAATAGCAACAATAACAACAATAACAAAGATAGTCACAACAATAGCAGCAATAACAACAATAACAAAGATAGTCTCAACAATAGCAATAATAAAAACAATAAGAAATATAGTCACAATAATAGCAACAATAACAACAATAACAAAGATAGTCACAATAATAGCAACAATAACAAGAATAACAAAGATAGTCACAATAATAGCAACAATAACAACAATAACAAAGATAGCCACAACAATAGCAACAATAACAACAATAACAAAGATAGTCACGATAATAGCAACAATAACAACAATAACAAAGATAGTCACAATAATAGCAAGAATAACAACAATAACAAAGATAGTCACAACAATAGCAACAATAGCAACAATAACAACAGTAACAAAGATCGTCACAACAATAGCAAGAATAACAACAATATCAAGGATAGTCACAATAATAGCAACAATAACAACAATAACAAAGATAGTCACAACAATAGCAACAATTACAACAATAACATATATAGTCACAACAATAGCAACAATAACAACAATAACAAAGATAATCTCAACAATAGTAACAATAACAACAATAACAAAGATAGTCACAATAATAGCAACAATAACAATAATAACAAAGATAGTCACAACAATAGCAACAATAACAACAATAACAACAATAACAAAGATAGCAACAATAACAACAATAACAAAGATAGTCACAACAATAGCAAGAATAACAACAATAACAAATATAATCACAATAATAGCAACAATAACAACAATAACAAAGATAGTCACAACAATAGCAACACTAACAACAATAACAAAGATAGTCACAACAATTGCAACAATAACAACAGTAACAAAGATAGTCACAATAATAGCAACAATAACAACAATAACAAAGATAGTCACAACAATAGCAACACTAACAACAATAACAAATATAGTCACAACAATAGCAACACTAACAACACTAACAAAGATAGTCACAATAATAACAACAATAACAAAAATAACAAAGATAGTCACAATAATAGCAACAATAAGAACAATAACAAAGATACTCAGAACAATATCAACAATAACAACAATAACAAAGATAGTCACAACAATATCAACAATAACAACAATAACAAATATAGTCACATCAATAGCAACAATAATAACAATAACAAAGATAGTTTCAACAATAACAACAATAACAGCAATAACAATATTAGTCACAACAATAACAACAATAACAACAATAACAAAGATAGTCACAACAATAATAACAATAACAACAATAACAAAGATAGTCACACCAATTGCAACAATAACAACAATAACAAAGATAGTCACAATAATAGCAGCAATAACAACAATAACAAAGATAGACACAATAATAGCAACAATAACAACAATAACATGATAGTCACAACAATAGCAACAATAACAACAATTACAAGACAGTCACAACAATAGCAACAATAACAACAATAACAAAAATAACAAAGATAGTTTCAACAATAGCAACAATAACAATAATAACAAAGATAGTCACAATAATAGCAACAATAACAAGAATAACAAAGATAGTCACAACAATAGCAACAACAACAACAATAACAAAGACAGTCACAACAATAGCAACAATAACAACAATAACAAAAATAACAAAGATAGTCACAATAATAGCAACGATAACAACAATAACAAAGATAGTCACAACAATAGCAACAATAACAACAATAACAAATATAGTCATAATAGCAACAATAACAACAATAACAAAGATAGTCACAATAATAGCAACAATAACAACAATAATAAAGATAGTCACAACAATAGCAAGAATAACAACAATAACAAATATAGTCACAACAATAGCAACAATAACCACAATAACAAAGACAGTCACAATAATAGCCACAATAACAACAATAACAAAAATAACAAAGATAGTTTCAACAATAGCAACAATAACAACAATAACAAAGATAGTCACAATAATAGCAACAATAACAACAATAACAAAGATAGTCACAATAATAGCAACAATAACAACATTAACAAAGATAGTCACAATAATAGCAACAATAACAACAATAACAAAGATAGTCACAACAATAGCAACACTAACAACAATAACAAAGATAGTCACAATAATAGCAACAATAACAACAATAACAAAGATAGTCACAATAATAGCAACAATAACAACAATAACAAATATAGTCACAACAATAGCAACAATAACAACAATAACAAAGATAGTCACAATAATAGCAACAATAACAACAATAACAAAGATAGTCACAATAATAGCAACAATAACAACAAGAACAAATATAGTCACATCAATAGCAACAATAACAACAATATCAACGATAGTCACAATAATAGCAACAATAACAACAATAACAAAGATAGTCACAACAATAGCAACAATAGCAACAATAACAACTCTAACAAAGATTGTCACAACAATAGCAAAAATAACAACAATAACAAAGATAGTAACAACAATAGCAACAATAGCAACAATAACAACAGTAACAAAGATAGTCACAACAATAGCAACAATAACAACAATATCAACGATAGTCACAATAATAGCAACAATAACAACAATAATAAAGATAGTCACAACAATAGCAGCAATAACAACAATAACAAAGATAGTCTCAACAATAGCAATAATAAAAACAATAAGAAATATAGTCACAATAATAGCAACAATAACAACAATAACAAAGATAGTCACAATAATAGCAACAATAACAAGAATAACAAAGATAGTCACAACAATAGCAACAACAACAACAATAACAAAGACAGTCACAACAATAGCAACAATAACAACAATAACAAAAATAACAAAGATAGTTTCAACAATAGCAACAATAACAACAATAACAAAGATAGTCACAATAATAGCAACAATAACAACATTAACAAAGATAGTCACAATAATAGCAACAATAACAACAATAACAAAGATAGTCACAACAATAGCAACACTAACAACAATAACAAAAATAGTCACAATAATAGCAACAATAACAACAATAACAAAGATAGTCACAATAATAGCAACACTAACAACAATAACAAATATAGTCACAACAATAGCAACACTAACAACACTAACAAAGATAGTCACAATAATAACAACAATAACAAAAATAACAAAGATAGTCACAATAATAGCAACAATAACAACAATAACAAAGATACTCAGAACTATATCAACAATAACAACAATAACAAAGATAGTCACAACAATAGCAACAATAACAACAATAACAAATATAGTCACATCAATAGCGACAATAATAACAATAACAAAGATAGTTTCAACAATAGCAACAATAACAACAATAACAACATTAGTCACAACAATAACAACAATAACAACAATAACAAAGATAGTCACAACAATAACAACAATAACAACAATAACAAAGATAGTGACACCAATTGCAACAATAACAACAATAACAAAGATAGTCACAATAATAGAAGCAATAACAACAATAACAAAGATAGACACAATAATAGCAACAATAACAACAATAACAAAGATAGTCACAATAATAGCATAATAACAACAATAATAAAGATAGTCACAACAATAGCAAGAATAACAACAATAACAAATATAGTCACAACAATAGCAACAATAACAACAATAACAAAGACAGTCACAACAATAGCAACAATAACAACAATAACAAAAATAACAAAGATAGTTTCAACAATAGCAACAATAACAACAATAACAAAGATAGTCACAATAATAGCAACAATAACAACAATAACAAAGATAGTCACAATAATAGCAACAATAACAACATTAACAAAGATAGTCACAATAATAGCAACAATAACAACAATAACAAAGATAGTCACAACAATAGCAACACTAACAACAATAACAAAGATAGTCACAATAATAGCGACAATAACAACAATAACAAAGATAGTCACAATAATAGCAACAATAACAACAATAACAAATATAGTCACAACAATAGCAACAATAACAACAATAACAAAGATAGTCACAATAATAGCAACAATAACAACAATAACAAAGATAGTCACAATAATACCAACAATAACAACAAGAACAAATATAGTCACATCAATAGCAACAATAACAACAATATCAACGATAGTCACAATAATAGCAACAATAACAACAATAACAAAGATAGTCACAACAATAGCAACAATAGCATTAATAACAACACTAACAAAGATTGTCACAACAATAGCAAAAATAACAACAATAACAAAGATAGTCACAACAATAGCAACAATAGCAACAATAACAACAGTAACAAAGATAGCCACAACAATAGCAACAATAACAACAATATCAACGATAGTCACAATAATAGCAACAATAACAACAATAACAAAGATAGTCACAACAATAGCAACAATAACAACAATAACAAAGATAGTCTCAACAATAGCAATAATAAAAACAATAAGAAATATAGTCACAATAATAGCAACAATAACAACAATAACAAAGATAGTCACAATAATAGCAACAATAACAAGAATAACAAAGATAGTCACAATAATAGCAACAATAACAACAATAACAAAGATAGCCACAACAATAGCAACAATAACAACAATAACAAAGATAGTCACGATAATAGCAAGAATAACAACAATAACAAAGATAGTCACAACAATAGCAACAATAGCAACAATAACAACAGTAACAAAGATAGTCACAACGATAGCAACAATAACAACAATATCAAGGATAGTCACAATAATAGCAACAATAACAACAATAACAAAGATAGTCACAACAATAGCAACAATAACAACAATAACAAATATAGTCACTACAATAGCAACAATAACAACAATAACAAAGATAATCTCAACAATAGTAACAATAACAACAATAACAAAGATAGTCACAATAATAGCAACAATAACAACCATAACAAAGATAGTAACAACAATAACAACAATAACAGCAATAACAAAGATAGTCACAATAATAGCAACAATAACAACAATAACAAAGATAGTCACAACAATAGCAACAATAACAACAATAACAACAATAACAAAGATAGCAACAATAACAACAATAACAAAGATAGACACAACAATAGCAAGAATAACAACAATAACAAATATAGTCACAATAATAGCAACAATAACAACAATAACAAAGATAGTCACAACAATAGCAACACTAACAACAATAACAAAGATAGTCACAACAATAGCAACAATAACAACAGTAACAAAGATAGTCACAATAATAGCAACAATAACAACAATAACAAATATAGTCACAACAATAGCAACACTAACAACACTAACAAAGATAGTCACAATAATAACAACAATAACAAAAATAACAAAGATAGTCACAATAATAGCAACAATAACAACAATAACAAAGATACTCAGAACAATATCAACAATAACAACAATAACAAAGATAGTCACAACAATAGCAACAATAACAACAATAACAAATATAGTCACATCAATAGCAACAATAATAACAATAACAAAGATAGTTTCAACAATAGCAACAATAACAACAATAACAATATTAGTCACAACAATAACAACAATAACAACAATAACAAAGATAGTCACAACAATAATAACAATAACAACAATAACAAAGATAGTAACACCAATTGCAACAATAACAACAATAACAAAGATAGTCACAATAATAGCAGCAATAACAACAATAACAAAGATAGACACAATAATAGCAACAATAACAACAATAACAAAGATAGTCACAACAATAGCAACAATAACAACAATTAAAAGACAGTCACAACAATAGCAACAATAACAACAATAACAAAAAGAACAAAGATAGTTTCAACAATAGCAACAATAACAACAATAACAAAGATAGTCACAATAATAGCAACAATAACAACAATAACAAAGATAGTCACAACAATAGCAACAATAACAACAATAACAAATATAGTCATAATAGCAACAATAACAACAATAACAAAGATAGTCACAATAATAGCAACAATAACAACAATAACAAAGATAGTCACAATAATAGCAACAATAACAAGAATAACAAAGATAGTCACAATAATAGCAGCAATAACAACACTAACAAAGATAGTCTCAACAATAGCAATAATAAAAACAATAACAAAGATAGTCACAATAATAGCAACAATAACAACAATAACAAAGATAGTCACAATAATAGCAACAATAACAAGAATAACAACAATAAGAAAGATAGTCACAACAATAGCAACAATAGCAACAATATCAACAGTAACAAAGATAGTCACAACAATAGCAACAATAACAACAATATCAAGGATAGTCACAATAATAGCAACAATAACAACAATAACAAAGATAGTCACAACAATAGCAACAATAACAACAATAACAAATATAGTCACAACAATAGCAACAATAACAACAATAACAAAGATAGTCTCAACAATAGTAACAATAACAACAATAACAAAGATAGTCACAATAATAGCAACAATAACAACCATAACAAAGATAGTCACAACAATAACAACAATAACAACAATAACAAAGATAGTCACAATAATAGCAACAATAACAACAATAACAAAGATAGTCACAACAATAGCAACAATAACAACAATAACAAATATAGTCATAATAGCAACAATAACAACAATAACAAAGATAGTCACAATAATAGCAACAATAACAACAATAACAAAGATAGTCACAATAATAGCAACAATAACAAGAATAACAAAGATAGTCACAATAATAGCAGCAATAACAACACTAACAAAGATAGTCTCAACAATAGCAATAATAAAAACAATAACAAAGATAGTCACAATAATAGCAACAATAACAACAATAACAAAGATAGTCACAATAATAGCAACAATAACAAGAATAACAACAATAAGAAAGATAGTCACAACAATAGCAACAATAGCAACAATATCAACAGTAACAAAGATAGTCACAACAATAGCAACAATAACAACAATATCAAGGATAGTCACAATAATAGCAACAATAACAACA
Organism: Eledone cirrhosa; assembly: GCA_964016885.1. Lineage (NCBI taxonomy): Eukaryota > Metazoa > Mollusca > Cephalopoda > Octopoda > Eledonidae > Eledone > Eledone cirrhosa. Next base: position 309,394,030 of record OZ024741.1, on the reverse strand, counting down.
ATAACAAAGATAGTCACAATAATAGCAACAATAACAAGAATAACAAATATAGTCACAACAATAGCAACAATAACAACAATAACAAAGATAGTCTCAACAATAGTAACAATAACAACAATAACAAAGATAGTCACAATAATAGCAACAATAACAACCATAACAAAGATAGTCACAACAATAACAACAATAACAACAATAACAAAGATAGTCACAATAATAGCAACAATAACAACAATAACAAAGATAGTCACAACAATAGCAACAATAACAACAATAACAACAATAACAAAGATAGTAACAATAACAACAATAACAAAGATAGTCACAACAATAGCAAGAATAACAACAATAACAAATATAGTCACAATAATAGCAACAATAACAACAATAACAAAGATAGTCACAACAATAGCAACACTAACAACAATAACAAAGATAGCCACAACAATGGCAACAATAACAACAATAACAAAGATAGTCACGATAATAGCAACAATAACAACAATAATAAAGATAGTCACAATAATAGCAAGAATAACAACAATAAGAAAGATAGTCACAACAATAGCAACAATAACAACAGTAACAAAGATAGTCACAATAATAGCAACAATAACAACAATAACAAAGATAGTCACAACAATAGCAACACTAACAACAATAACAAATATAGTCACAACAATAGCAACACTAACAACACTAACAAAGATAGTCACAATAATAACAACAATAACAAAAATAACAAAGATAGTCACAATAATAGCAACAATAACAACAATAACAAAGATACTCAGTACAATATCAACAATAACAACAATAACAAAGATAGTCACAACAATAGCAAGAATAACAACAATAACAAATATAGTCACATCAATAGCAACAATAATAACAATAACAAAGATAGTTTCAGCAATAGCAACAATAACAACAATAACAATATTAGTCACAACAATAACAACAATAACAACAATAACAAAGATAGTCACAACAATAACAAAAATAACAAAGATAGTGTCAACAATAGCAACAATAACAACAATAACAAAGATAGTCACAACAATAACAACAATAACAACAATAACAAAGATAGTGTCAACAATAGCAACAATAACAACAATAACAAAGATAGTCACAACAATAACAACAATAACAACAATAACAAAGATAGTCACACCAATTGCAACAATAACAACAATAACAAAGATAGTCACAATAATAGCAGCAATAACAACAATAACAAAGATACACACAATAATAGCAACAATAACAACAATAACAATGATAGTCACAACAATAGCAACAATAACAATAATTACAAAGACAGTCACAACAATAGCAACACTAACAACAATAACAAAGATAATCACAACAATAGCAACAATAACAACAATTACAAAGACAGTCACAACAATAGCAACAATAACAACAATAACAAAAATAACAAAGATAGTTTCAACAATAGCAACAATAACAACAATAACAAAGATAGTCACAATAATAGCAACAATAACAACAATAACAAAGATAGTCACAACAATAGCAACAATAACAACAATAACAAATATAGTCACAATAGCAACAATAACAACAGTAACAAAGATAGTCTCAACAATAGCAACAATAACAACAATAACAAATATAGTCACAACAATAGCAACAATAACAACAATAACAAAGACAGTCACAACAATAGCAACAATAACAACAATAACAAAAATAACAAAGATAGTTTCAACAATAGCAACAATAACAACAATAACAAAGATAGTCACAATAATAGCAACAATAACAACAATAACAAATATAGTCACAATAGCAACAATAACAACAATAACAAAGATAGTCACAATAATAGCAACAATAACAACAATAATAAAGATAGTGACAACAATAGCAAGAATAACAACAATAACAAATATAGTCACAACAATAGCAACAATAACAACAATAACAAAGACAGTCACAACAATAGCAACAATAACAACAATAACAAAAATAACAAAGATAGTTTCAACAATAGCAACAATAACAACAATAACAAAGATAGTTACAATAATAGCAACAAAAACAACAATAACAAAGATAGTCACAACAATAGCAACAATAACAACAATAACAAATATAGTCACAATAGCAACAATAACAACAGTAACAAAGATAGTCTCAACAATAGCAACAATAACAACAATAACAAATATAGTCACAACAATAGCAACAATAACAACAATAACAAAGACAGTCACAACAATAGCAACAATAACAACAATAACAAAAATAACAAAGATAGTTTCAACAATAGCAACAATAACAAAAATAACAAAGATAGTTTCAACAATAGCAACAATAACAACAATAACAAAGATAGTCACAATAATAGCAACAATAAAAACAATAACAAATATAGTCACAATAATAGCAACAATAACAACAATAACAAAGATAGTCACAATAATAGCAACAATAACAACAATAACAAAGATAGTCTCAACAATAGCAACAATAACAACAATAACAAAGATAGTCACAATAATAGCAACAATAACAACAATAAGAAAGATAGTCACAATAACAGCAACAATAACAACAATAACAAATATAGTCACAATAATAGCAACAATAACAATAATAACAAAGATAGTCACAATAATAGCAACAATAACAACAATAACAAAGATTGTCACAACAATAGCAAGAATAACAACAATAACAAATATAGTCACAACAATTGCAACAATAACAACAATAACAAAGTTAGTTTCAACAATAGCAACAATAACAACAATAACAAATATAGTCACAACAATAACAACAATAACAACAATAACAAAGATAGTCACAATAATAGCAACAATAAAAACAATAACAAATATAGTCACAATAATAGCAACAATAACAACAATAACAAAGATAGTCACAATAATAGCAACAATAACAACAATAACAAAGATAGTCTCAACAATAGCAACAATAACAACAATAACAAAGATAGTCACAATAATAGCAACAATAACAACAATAATAAAGATAGTCACAAAAATAGCAAGAATAACAACAATAACAAATATAGTCACAACAATAGCAACAATAACAACAATAACAAAGACAGTCACAACAATAGCAACAATAACAACAATAACAAAAATAACAAAGATAGTTTCAACAATAGCAACAATAACAACAATAACAAAGATAGTCACAATAATAGCAACAATAACAACAATAACAAAGATAGTCACAACAATAGCAACAATAACAACAATAACAAATATAGTCACAATAGCAACAATAACAACAGTACCAAAGATAGTCTCAACAATAGCAACAATAACAACCATAACAAAGATAGTCACAATAATAGCAACAATAACAACAATAACACAGCTAGTCACAATAATAGCAACAATAACAACAATAACAAAGATAGTCACAATAACAGCAACAATAACAACAATAACAAATATAGTCACAATAATAGGACAATAACAACAATAACAAAGATAGTCACAATAATAGCAACAATAACAACAATAACAAAGATAGTCACAACAATAGCAAGAATAACAACAATAACAAATATAGTCACAACAATAGCAACAATAACAACAATAACAAAGATAGTCTCAACAATAGCAACAATAACAAATATAGTCATAATAGCAACAATAACAACAATATCAAAGATAGTCACAATAATAGAAACAATAACAACAATAACAAAGATAGTTTCAACAATAGCAACAATAACAACAATAACAAATATAGTCACAACAATAACAACAATAACAACAATAACAAAGATAGTCACAACAATAACAACAATAACAAAGATAGTCTCAACAATAGCATCAATAACAACAATAACAAATATAGTCTCAACAATAGCAACAATAACAACAATAACAAAGATAGTCACAACAATAGCAACAATAACAACAATAACAAAGATAGTCACAATAATAGCAACAATAACAACAATAACAAATATTGTCCCAACAATAGCAACAATAACAACAATAACAAAGATAGTCACAAAAATAGCAACAATAACAACAATAACAAATATAGTCTCAACAATAGCGACAAAACAACAATAACAAAGATAGTCACAACAATAGCAACACTACCAACAATAACAAAGATAGTCACAATAATAGCAACAAAAACAACAATAACAAAGATAGTCACAATAATAGCAACAATAACAACAATAACAAATATAGTCACAACAATAGCAACACTAACAACAATAACAAATATAGTCACAATAATAGCAACAATAACAACAATAACAAAGATAGTCACAATAATAGCAACAATAACAACAATAACAAAGATAGTCACAATAATAGCAACACTAACAACAATAACAAAGATAGTCACAACAATAGCAACATTAACAACAATAACAAAGATAGTCACAACAATAACAACAATAACAACAATAACAAATATAGTCACAACAATAGCAACAATTACAACAATAACACAGATAGTCACAACAATAACAACAATAACAACAATAACAAATATAGTCACAACAATAGCAAGAATAACAACAATAACAAAGATAGTCACAACAATACAAACAATAACAACAATAACAAAGATAGTCACAACAATAGCAACAATAACAACAATAACAAAGATAGTCACAACAATAACAACAATAACAACAATAACAAAGATAGTGTCAACAATAGCAACAATAACAACAATAACAAAGATAGTCACAACAATAACAACAATAACAACAATAACAAAGATAGTCACACCAATTGCAACAATAACAACAATAACAAAGATAGTCACAATAATAGCAGCAATAACAACAATAACAAAGATAGACACAATAATAGCAACAATAACAACAATAACAAAGATAGTCACAACAATAGCAACAATAACAACAATTACAAAGACAGTCACAACAATAGCAACACTAACAACAATAACAAAGATAATCACAACAATAGCAACAATAACAACAATTACAAAGACAGTCACAACAATAGCAACAATAACAACAATAACAAAAATAACAAAGATAGTTTCAACAATAGCAACAATAACAACAATAACAAAGATAGTCACAATAATAGCAACAATAACAACAATAACAAAGATAGTCACAACAATAGCAACAATAACAACAATAACAAATATAGTCACAATAGCAACAATAACAACAATAACAAAGATAGTCACAATAATAGCAACAATAACAACAATAATAAAGATAGTGACAACAATAGCAAGAATAACAACAATAACAAAGATAGTCACAACAATAGCAACAATAACAACAATAACAAAGACAGTCACAACAATAGCAACAATAACAACAATAACAAAAATAACAAAGATAGTTTCAACAATAGCAACAATAACAACAATAACAAAGATAGTCACAATAATAGCAACAATAACAACAATAACAAAGATAGTCACAACAATAGCAACAATAACAATAACAAATATAGTCACAATAGCAACAATAACAACAGTACCAAAGATAGTTTCAACAATAGCAACAATAACAACCATAACAAAGATAGTCACAATAATAGCAACAATAACAACAATAACACAGATAGTCACAATAATAGCAACAATAACAACAATAACAAAGATAGTCACAATAATAGCAACAATAACAACAATAACAAAGATAGTCACAACAATAGCAAGATTAACAACAATAACAAATATAGTCACAACAATAGCAACAATAACAACAATAACAAAGATAGTCTCAACAATAGTAACAATAACAACAATAACAAATATAGTCACAACAATAACAACAATATCAAAGATAGTCACAATAATAGAAACAATAACAACAATAACAAAGATAGTTTCAACAATAGCAACAATAACAACAATAACAAATATAGTCACAACAATAACAACAATAACAAAGATTGTCTCAACAATAGCATCAATAACAACAATAACAAATATAGTCTCAACAATAGCAACAATAACAACAATAACAAAGATAGTCACAACAATAACAACAATAACAACAATAACAAAGATAGTCACAATAATAGCAACAATAACAACAATAACAAATATAGTCACAACAATAGCAACAATAACAACAATAACAAAGATAGTCACAAAAATAGCAACAATAACAACAATAACAAATATAGTCTCAACAATTGCGACAAAACAACAATAACAAAGATAGTCACAACAATAGCAACACTAACAACAATAACAAAGATAGTCACAATAATAGCAACAAAAACAACAATAACAAAGATAGTCACAATAATAGCAACAATAACAACAATAACAAATATAGTCACAACAATAGCAACACTAACAACAATAACAAATATAGTCACAATAATAGCAACAATAACAACAATAACAAAGATAGTCACAATAATAGCAACAATAACAACAATAACAAAGATAGTCACAATAATAGCAACACTAACAACAATAACAAAGATAGTCACAACAATAGCATCATTAACAACAATAACAAAGATAGTCACAACAATAACAACAATAACAACAATAACAAATATAGTCACAACAATAGCAACAATAACAACAATAACAAAGATAGTCACAACAATAACAACAATAACAACAATAACAAATATAGTCACAACAATAGCAAGAATAACAACAATAACAAAGATAGTCACAACAATACAAACAATAACAACAATAACAAAGATAGTCACAACAATAGCAACAATAACAACAATAACAAAGATAGTCACAACAATAGCAACAATAACAACAATGAACAGCAACAGCAACGTGAATAACAATAGCAATACAGTTACAGAATTAGCAACCACACAAACAACAACAACTACTAGTACTACTACTACTACTACTACTACTACTACTACTACTACTACTACTACTACTACTACTACTACTACTACTACTGTTGTTGCTGCTGCTGCTGCTGCTACTACTACTACTACTACTACTACTACTACTACTACTACTACTACTACTACTACTACTACTACTACTACTAGTACAACAACAACAACAACAACAACAACAACAACAACAACAACAACAACATAGACACAACGGACAACAAAAACGACATTAACACCAACAACATAAAAACATACAATTAACAACATACAGTAGCAAATATCATTAAAAAGTTGACAATAAACAACACCAACGACGACGATGTTGATGGTGATGGTGATGGTGATGGTGATGGTGATGATGGTGATGGTGATGATGTTGATGATGGTGATGGTGGTGATGATGGTGATGATGGTGATGGTGATGGTGATGATGATGATGGTGATGATGATGATGGTGATGATGATGGTGATAGTAATGATGGTGATGATGATGGTGATGATGGTGATGGTGATGGTGATGATGATGGTGATGATGGTGATGATGATGTTGATGATGATGATGATGATGGTGATGATGATGATGGCGATGATGATGATGGTGATGATGTTGATGATGGTAATGATGATGATGGTGATGCTGATGGAGATGGTGATGTTAATGATGATGGTGATGGTGATGGTG
>OZ024741.1:309363979-309383979 GCA_964016885.1 Eledone cirrhosa | reverse complement strand
TGATGATGATGGCGATGGTGATGGTGATGATGGTGATGATGATGATGGCGATGGTGATGGTGATGATGATGGATATGATGATGATGATGTTGATGGTGATGATGATGATGGTGATGGTTATGGTGATGATGATGATGGTGATGATGGTGGTGATGGTGATGATGATGGTGATGGTGATGATGATGATGGTGGTCATGGTGATGATGGTGGTGATGATGATGGTTATGGTGATGGTGAAGATGATGATGATGGCGATGATGGTGATAGTGATGATGATGATGGTTATGGTGATGATGATGGTGATGATGATGGTGATGATGATGATGATGGTGATGGTGATGATGGTGATTATGTTGATGGTGATGAAGGTGGTGATGATGATGATTATGATGATGATGGTAATGATGATGATGGTGATGGTGATGGTGATGGTGATGGTGATGATAATAATAATTGTTTCTACTTTAGGCACAAGGCCAGCAAATTACCCAGTGCATTACTGGTACTTTATTTTATCGACCCCGTAAGGATGAAAGGCAAAGTTAACCACGGTGGGATTTGAACTCACACTGTAAAGGGCCGTAACTCAATGCTTCAAAGTATGGTGTCTGACCCTCTACCGATACTGCCAATCCACCGGCAATGATGTTAATAATAATGATAATGCTGGTGGAGATGATGTTGATGATGAGGCAGCTGCTGGCGATGATGAGGATGGTTATGATGATTGCTGTGGTGGTAGGGATGATGATGATGATGATGATGAGGATGATGAGGATGTTGATGCAGTGACAATGATAATGCAATTGCTACAGCTGCAGATGATGATGATGATGATGATTACGACGACGACGATGTTGATGATGATGATGACTATGATGATAATGGTGATGTTAATGATGATGATGATGATGATGACGAAGTTGATGACGATGATGATGATGATGATGATGATGATGATGATGTTGATGAAGAAGATGACGATGTTGATGACGATGATGATGATGATGATGATGATGATGATGATGATGATGATGATGATGATGATGTTGATGAAGAAGATGACGATGTTGATGACGATGATGATGATGATGATGTTGATGATGATGATGATGATGATGATGATGATGATGTTGATGAAGAAGATGACGATGTTGATGATGATGATGATGACGATGTTAACGACGATGATTTTGATGACTGTGCTGCGTTGTTGAGGTTGGCTGACCAAGGGTAAAGGACCAGCATTGATCAGTGATTGGTCTCACGGGACTGATAAGGGATATAACTCTTGTCATAAGCAGATTGGAATGACATGGTGAGGATCCTTGCCTCGGTCTGACATCATGTCTTTGGCTTACACACATAACACACGCACGCACACACACACACACACACACACACACACACACACACACACACACACACACACACACACACACACACACACACACACACACACACATATACACATATACACACATCCACATACACACACACACACACATATATACACACATCCACATACACACATACACGCACACATACACACATATACACACACGCACACACACACATATATATATACACACATTCACAGTCACACACATACACACAAAATAAATGCATATACACACATACAAACATGCACACACAGACACACATACAAACACACAAAATTACACACATACACAAGTACACACACTGACACACACACTCACACAGATATGTAATTGTATAGATAGATAGATAGTTGGATGGATAGTTAGTTAGATAGATAGAAAGAAAATACATTGATAGATAGACAGAAACGTGGAGAGATAGATAGATAGATAGATAGATAGATAGATAGATAGATAGATAGATAAGTTTCTTTTATTTGCCACTAGGGCATCAAAAGTGGGACAAGTACAAAGGGGGGAGTTTACACAAAAAGACGTCCTCAATAAGGAGGAGGCAATAACAAAATATAAAAATAAAATAAGATATAACAAAAATAAAATTTTTAACAAAATCCTCAATAGAGAGGAGGCGCCTTGGGGGGTCGCACACACCCCCGAAAAAAGTGTGCAACCCTTTTCCTCAGGAGCACAGAGAGGGGGTGCTCCCTCGTTCCTTCCTCTTTTCCACCTACAGGCTTATGTAAAGAGAAGGCCCATTCACACGGGCCATTCTCGCCACTTTCACCCACCTTTCATAAAAACGACTGGGGTGCAGCACCTCTCTCTCCATCCTGATCCTTCTTCCGAAATGATATCGGAAGAAACGGACCAGTTGTTGGCCAGAGAGAAAGGTGCCTGACCTCAGTCCTTTCAGACGCGTCCACCATACAACCTCTTTCGCCATGGCTATTACGCACAGAAACACCGCCTCTGCTTCATCTTTGAAGGGGGGAGGCGGCTTGATCATTACAATAGACTCGGTGGTCAACCGGATCGGTCCCACCCTTGACAGCAGTTGTTCGACATAGCCCCACAGATCGGCTACGCCCGAGCAGTGTACCAATGCGTGTGCAACGGTTTCCTCGTCGCACACGCATCTGGGACAGATCTTTTTGGCGGGGTCCCTACCCGGGCGCCCGTGTCTGTAGAGCCTTTCTCGAACGGGTAAAGCCCCTCGGTAGCACTGCCAGGCCAGGGACTTCTGGAAGTTGTCCATAGGTCCCGGGCTGAATGTCCTACCGAACAGGCTGGCCAGTTCGTCCTCCTCCATGTCTAGGGCTTCTCCGAGGGCGTCGTCGCACCTGCTGCGTACCAGCCCTCTATAGAATGTTGCGGTGGAGTCTCCACTGATAACCGGATCCGCCTGCCAGAGGGCGGTGAGCGCCTGGGCACACTCAGTGTGCCAGGCGCCCAGTTTTCTCGGTCTTTGCTTGACCCAGGATTGCAGCTCGGTGAGTGAGACGAGTCTGGGAAAGGTTCGTCTCACAAACGAGGCCCACACCGGTTGTCCGGTGAGGAATACGTAGAGGTGCCGTAGCCTTAATGCGTGTTTACGCATCATTAGCCACGGCATCCCCAGCCCTCCTTTCGAAGGGTGTTGACAGCAGATGGATCTCCTCACCATAGGAGCCCGCCCCTTCCAAAGGAATTGGAAGAGCGCGCGCTCCATCTTGGTGAGGGTTTCCCTTGGGCAGGGCACTACGGTCAGGCGGTAGTAGATGACGGACGCTATGTAGGTGTTCGCCACCTCCGCCCGACCTTTCAGGGATAGTTTGCAACTGGCCCACTTCTGGGTCAGTGCAAACACCCTGTTCGTAACCTCCGCCCAGTTTTTCTCCACCTGGAGGTCCGGTCCGAACCAGACCCCGAGCAACTTCACCGGGCCCTCCGTCCAGCGTCCGACGACGCCATCGGAGGGCATCGGTCTGCCCCTCCACGTGCCGAGTTGCAAACCGATCGACTTGTCCCGGTTCAGCTTAGCCCCTGTGAACTTTTCGTACTCCTCCAGTAAGGTGCCGACCGCCTCGATTTCGGAGGCCGTCGACACCATTACTGTCACGTCATCGGCGTAGGCTGACACCGCTTTCCGCAATCCCGGTTCCAAAGGGATGCCCTGCAACAACTCCAACTTCCGCAGTAGTGGCTCGAGAGTCAACACATACAGAAGGGAGGAGAGAGGGCACCCTTGTCGGATGGACCGCGCGATTTTGAACGGCTCCGAGAGGTAGCCGTTCACCTTGACCCTAGAGCAGATGCGGCTGCTGTGCATAGCAGTGATCCAGCCTCTGAAAACGGGTCCGAAGCCTGCCGCCGCTAGCACCGCATCCAGGTAACCATGGTCGACCCTATCGAACGCCTTAGATTGATCCAAGTTGATCAGAGCCCCACCAAAGCCGGGTTCGTTCCCAACCCTCTCTATGATGTATCGCATGAGGTGGAGGTTGTCATGGATGGACCTGGACGGGATAGCGCATGTCTGCGCATCTCCCACCAGGTTGCCCACGACAAGCGCCAACCTCTTTGCTAGCACCTTGGCCAAAATCTGTAACTCTGTATTTAGCAGAGTTATGGGCCTGAAGTTACTTATTTCGTCCCCCTTGTTCTCGTCCTTCCTCACTAGCGTGACTACGCCCTTGGTCACAGTACAGGGAATTCTCCCGTTCTGTTGCCAGTTGCAGTAGACCGCCTCGAGGAGATCGGGGAACAAGTCCGGCATAGCTAGATATAATTCGTAAGGAAGACCATCGAGACCCGGGGATTTGCGTTTGCCGCATTGGCCCAGCACGTCCTCTATCTCAGCGGCCGAAATCGGCTCCTCGCAAGACTTCGCCTCCCTGTCCGAGAGGCGCGGCAGGCCGTCGAGGTATGGACCGAAGTCCACGTTCCCAACCGGTTCCCCGCCCCTCCCGAACAGTCGGGCAAAGTGCCTTTGAAAGGCCTCACACATCTGCTTAGGCTCAAGAATCGCCCGTCCATCCAGGTCTCGCAAAGACCGGATGGTGGATTTAGTTCCACTGTTGGCCTCTGTCACGCGGGCCCAGCTAACAGCTTTGGCCCCCTCGTTCCCTAGAGCACGTATTTTACTTCGGACAACGCAGCCTTCGTGCTTCGCGTCGAAAAACTGGCTCAAAGCCGTTCTCGACGCTAGCACTCTGGCCACGTCGCCGCTTCTAATTGCCTCTTCTACTCTATCTATTAGCTCCCTTTCCTTCCTATTCCTATCCGCAGCTAGAACCTTACTAAATTCAATGGAGACTACTCTAATCTCTCTCTTTAGAGATACCCACCACCTGCTGTTGACGATCGCTCCAGTCAACCGTTCCTTAACTAACGTACTAATCCGATTCCTGTAGGCTCTACTTGCCGGCAAGGACAAGTTGAGCTTCCAGTAACCGGGGCCCTGTCTATGCGTTCTATCAAGGTTGACCATGCAGGTCACCAACTTGTGGTCTGAATAGCCAACCATGAGCATTTCTGGACAACTTAAAAAGTCCCTGTCCTTATTTCTAACTAAAAATCTGTCTAGGTACGATCTAGATGATCCGCTGCGATTTGACCAAGACCAGGTTGGCACCGTCGGAAAATCTAGTCGAAATCTATCGGCCAGGTCAAATCGGCCGAGTAAACCCTTGAGGCTGTTGCACCCCTCTCTATCGGGACATGCCCCTGCATAGTCCCAACGTGCATCCAGGATACCATTCCAATCCCCCACTAAAAGCAGGGAACGGGACGTCCCTAGAAAAGACTCCAGACGCTGGAAAAAGTCGGGCCGCTCTGTCCCAAAAGGGGCATATGCGGCTATCAGCCTAAGGGCTCTACCTTCACCACTGCCAAGGTCCAGCACCACCAGTCGACCCCCTGGGTCCAAGTGAACTATCTGTGTTGCAAGGCCCATATGTTTTTGCAGCAGAACGACAACCCCACCCCCACCTCCGGGCTGACAGAGAGATGCGTGCATCTCAAAGTCGTCAAAGGTGGGGGCTAGCTGTCGCATGCTGCTGATCCGGGCCTCGCAGATAACCATCACATTTATAGATAGATAGATAGATAGATAGATAGATAGATAGATAGATAGATAGATAGATAGATAGATAGATAGATAGATAAATAAATAGATAGATATGCTTCTTTAGATAGATATGTTTCTTTATAGATAGATAGATAGATAGATAGATAGATAGATAGATAGATAGATAGATAGGAAGATAGATAGGAAGATAGGAAGATATGTAGGTGGATAGTTGGACAGATAGAGAGATAAGACAAAATACGAGGGTAATCCCAAAAGTAAGGTCTCCAAAGCGATGGGGACGCAGAGAAACTGTTCGTACAGCTGTTGGCAACACTGTTGTGATTGGTGCTTCCTTCACTCCCAAACAAGCATGCGGGCGCTTCGCTGGGATGCTCAATCTTGGCTTGGCAGCCGTTGAGAATGGAGCTCCCGTTGAACGCTACCGCCAAGTGCGAATTTCGCGCAGTTATTATATAGAGGGCAATCCCAAAAGTAGGGTCTCCTTCCGAGGAAAACATGCGTAAAGATCGGCGGATCACTCTGGATGCTCTCTGCATTTTGGTTCCTGAGGTTTCCCGAAGCACCATCCACAGGATTTTAACGGTAAAGTTGCAATATCGGAAGGAGACCTTACTTTTGGGATTGCCCTCGTAGATAGAGAGGTAAATTGATATAAAGTTGATAGATAGTTAGATAGGGATATAGATACAGAGATAGTTAGATTGATACACACGCACGCACACACACACACACACACACACACACACACACACACACACACACACACACACACACACACACACACACACACACACACATATATATAAATATATACAGTATATATATATATATAGTGAGTCAAGTGGAGAGTTAAGAAGGTAAGATGCGTGCATATGGGTAGGTGGACAGATATATAAATATAAATATATATATATATATATATATAGAGAGAGAGAGAGAGAGTTGAAATAGATTAATGAGGGATGGATGAACAGACCGATAGGTATTAACGCATTACTGACGCATTAAGCAGAGTATTTTCTTTTTTGTTGACGCTGCTAACAGCTGACAGCGCAAGTGTGTGTAAATTAAAAGGGGTGAAATACACAGGCAAATAACTTTCTCTTATACAATGTCTTTGTGGACAGAAAAAGAGGGATCTCTCCGATTGGTTTCAGTTCTTATAAGAATCTCATCAGATATGTATAGCTGGGAGTTGTGTTGTTGATGAAGGTCGTAGTTGTTGATTGGACCCAGGTCATTTCTGAGTATCGACAGGTTTTTAAGTAGTGATGATTTCATTCCGTATAAGTGATACTGCCATGTTTTGTGGTTAAGGTTGTGAGTTCGATTTCCGGCGGTGCGTTGTGCCCTTGAGTAAGACACTTTATTTCACTTTTTTCCAGTCAAACTCACCTAGAAAAAATGAGTTGTACCTATGATTCAAAGAGCCAACCTTGTCACACATTGTGTCACGTTGGCTCTCCCTGAGAATTACCTTAAGAGTGGGCGTGTATGTGGAATGCTCAACGACATGCAAGTTAATTTCATGAGCAGGTTGTTCCATTGGTCAAACAACTGGAACACTTATCGTCGGAACCGACAGAGGTCGAGTACAGAATCCGTTTAAGGTATATTATATAACTACATTATCATGGATACACGTTGGATTGGCGTTGGATTGCCAGTATCGGTAGAGGGTCTGACGCCATGCTTTGACGCATGGAGTTACCGCCCTTGCCATTCTGAGTTCAAATCCCGCCGAGGTTAACTTTGCCTTTCATCCTTACGGGGTAGATAAAATAAAGTACCAGTAATGCACTGGGATAATTGCTGGCCTTGTGCCTAAAGTAGAAACAATTATCATGGATACACGTTTTCTTCCAATTGTAACACAGTGGTGGTTGACGTGAGGGAGATTTGGCTGTTGTTTCTAGCAGATCAAATGATCAGGTAGAAGAGATGATGATGGTGATGATAAAGATGATGATGATGATGATGATGATGATGATAAGCATGAGGAGAAGGAGGAGGATAAAGTTGATGATGGAAATGATGCTGATGGTGGTTGTAGTTGTAGTGGTGGTGATAAGATGATGATGATGCGATCATGATGACGATGACGGTGATTGATGATTGATGATTGATGATGATGTCATGTTAATGATGGGCATGTTGCTGTTAGTGGTGGTGATGATGATGATGATGATGATGATGATGGACATACTGCTGCTACTGTTGCTGCTGCTGCTGACGGTGCAAATGACGACAATGACGATAGTGGAGGTGGATATGATACCGATGACAATCAGATCTAGATAAAGAAGATAATAAACAAGAGAAGGTGGAGAAGAATGACAGCAGACTGCCACCCTCTTAACATCTTTACTCTTAATCTCTGTGGCCTTTCCACGAAGATTGATGCACTTTCAAGTAGATTTTTTTGTCGTTGTTTTCGTTTTTAATGTCTGTTTTAGTAGAGAGTGACTGACTTCCTTATTGCCAATTGATGCACACTTTAGTGCACATCGCTGCATTTTATCTGTAATTCATTTGCCAACAATAACAGCAACAAAAAAACAAAACAACCTTTAGAAATAACAGCAATCGCAAGAAAAACGTTTAACATGAACAACAATGATAATTCTTTGTGACATTGGCACAAAGTTATCAATTGGGAGGGATAGAGTCGATTAAATGGACTCAGTACTTGACTGGTACTTTACGACGGTCGGCTGAAAAGTTCATAGGCTAACTATGAAGGAGTGATGCTAGAACTGCGAAATCTCGCGTGCATTAATTTCAAATTTTATTAACTGCATTTTTTTCTTTCCAGGGACTATATTGAAAAATAAAACTCATTTGGTCATCCTATGAAAGTATCTTGGTCAGCTTATGAACTTTTCAGCCTATGAACCTTTTAGCCGACAGTTTTATTTTATCAATCTGGAAAGGTGAAAGGCAAAGTTGACCTCGGAACATAAAGAGCCGAAACAAATACTGCTAAGCATTTCTCTGACACTCTAACGACCGTACCAATTACCGTCCTAAGGTAAAGTTGACCTCGACAGGATTTGAACTCAGAATGTAGAGAGCAAAAACAAATACGGCAATGACATTTCAGCCAACGCTCTACTTATGTTGCTGAACCAACACCCTTAATAATTATTTCTACATTTGGCATACGGCCAGTAATTTGAAGGAAAAGGGAAAGTGGATTAAACCTATCTCAGTACATTACTGGTACTTTATTTTACTGACCTCGTAAGGATGAAAGGCAAAGCTAATCCTAGTACGCAAGTCTGGCGAGGAATGGCCTTCGCCAGACTTAAAATATCCAAGAAACGTCGTATGGCAATACTGCACCCCTACGATTCTGTCAGAAGTTACGGGGCCCTATCTCTCTCCCCCTCTGTATATATATACACAAAGAAAGTGTGGTAAGGAACCAGGTGGACCATAACGCACCAGAGTACTCGATACTTAGGGAAGTAGAGTGGATAATAGGAAATAGGCAAAGAGTCGTGTATATATATATATATATACACATTTTAGCACAGCATCAAAGAAGCTTTTGGATGCAGCCAAGCTAACGAATGCAGTTTCGGTGTGCAGCTAAGCACTCAATAGGGAATAATCCCTAGAGTTATAACATTACGTTTAGACAGCTTTGCAAATACAGCGACCGATAGACGGGCCCCAGTGACCATAGCGACATATATATATATATATATATATATATATATATATATATATATAATTATATATATAAAAATGTATGTTTACTGTTTGAAGATCCACCACAGTGAAGATGTGTGTGTGTGTGTGTGTGTGTGTGTGTGTCTGGATATAACACATGCGTAACCCAAGTGCACAGAACATAGCTCACAAAAACAAGATCGTGCAGAGCAGAACAAAGGAGAGACAGAAAATAACTAACAAATTAGTCACTGTGGAGGTCGCAAAATGTGTGACAAAAGAGCTTTTACAATAAACAAATAAAAGACCATCCGGTTATTAAACTGACCAACTGGAAATTTATAATCAATTGAAGTGAAAACCAACTGGTGCATGTGTTTTATTGGCAGTATGACCCTCCCAAAGTTTATATATATATATATATATATTTATATATATATATATAGGATATTGTTCAAGACCCCGACGGCAGAGCTCAAGCCGTTTAGACGGCTATTTCTGGTCTGGTCCAGATATAGCTGTCGATACGGCTTGTGCTCTGCTGTCGGGGTCTTGAACAATTCCCTATTACCCACTCTACTACCCTAAGTAATGAGTACTCTCATGCGTGATGGTCCACCTGGTTCTTTACCACACTTCCTTCGTTATATATATATATATATATATATATATATATATATATACATACATACATACATACATATATATATATGTATTTATATATATATGTAAGTATGTATACGTACATACATATATGTATACAGACGTACAGTAGTATGTATATATATATACATACATGCATACATATATATATATGTACGTATGGATTCACCGAACATTTATTATAATGCTTGGTGTGTTTGTAAACAAACATTCCGAATTAAGCCGTAGTGTCCAGCAACCATCGTTGCTCATTTGTTCAACACTGACAAAGGAACGCTGTACTAGTTTCAAGCTTATTAGCTATCGTCAGCAACGTATACCTTCCTGCCATCTGGCAGGAAGGTATACTTTGTCAGTGTTGAACAAATGAGCAACGATGGTTGCTAGACACTGTACGGCTTAATTCGGGATGTTTGTTTACAAACACACCGAGCATTATAATAAATGTTCGGTGTATCCATACGTACATATATATATGTGTGCATGTATGTATATATACATACTACTGTACGTCTGTATACATATATGTATGTACGTATACGTACTTATATTTAAGTAACAGCCGTACAAAGAGTGAGAAATGAAATTTCGTTTCATTTTTTCCGTTTATCGTTTTCGGTACCCCGGCTGATTAACTCACTCGATATGCAAATTAGGCTGCTCAGCCGTTAATATGCATAAGGAAAGTATATACTTTCAGACGTTCAACCATCTAGCAGGACGGTATACGTTGCTGACGATAGCTAATAAGCTTGAAACTAGTACAGCGTTCCTTTGTCAGTGTTGAACAAATGAGCAACGATGGTTGCTAGACACTGTACGGCTTAATTCGGAATGTTTGTTTACAAATACACCGAGCATTATAATAAATGTTCGGTGAATCCATACGCACATATATATATGTGTGCATGTATGTATATATATATATACATACTACTGTACGTCTGTATACATATATGTATGTACGTATACATACTTATATTTAAGTAACAGCGTACTAAGTGTGAGAAATGAAATTTCGTTTCATTTTTTCCGTTTATATATATATATATATATATATATATATATATTATATCTTTCTCCACCCAATTCTTTTTATCCCAATAACTTATTTCAGTTATTGTTCGCACTAGCCTGAGGTATCTGGTCTTTAATGCGAAGAAATACCTATGATGGCTAGTAGACCACTGATAATGGATAGTCCTGGCTTCTATTTCTAATTCTTCATTTCAATTTTTTATATCAAATTTGCAACAACACAGCACGCCATTTTTCATTCCTATATATATATAACAAAGGAATTGTGGTAAGGAACCAGATGGACCATAACGCACCAGAGTACTCGATACTTTGGATAGTAGAGTGGGTAATAGGAAAAGGTATGACCCTGACGGCAGAGCTCAAGCCGTTTCGACGGCTATTTCTGGACTAAATTAGAATTTTTTACAGAAATAGCCGTCGAAACGGCTTGAGCTCTGCCGTCGGGGTCATACTTTTTAATATATATATATATATATATATATATATATATATATATATATATATATATATATATATATATATATATATATATATATATATATATATAAATGGGATAACAAATTATTGTTATAGGTAGTCCACTTAGATGTAGTCCAGTTAGGGTACTCCGAGTAGTGGATAGTATTAACGCTTGGTTAAGTTTGACTCAACAAGACGTTTCCATAGTGATGCTGCGAGTACGCGGTGATTTCTATGTAGTTTACTCTTGGAGTAATAATAAATCAAGAAAGAAGAGTGACATGGTTCGCTATACTGAACTGGTAGGTCTAGCGATCTCTAGACCTACCAGTTCAGAGAAACAATTGTCAGCAATGTGAATAAAGCCCTTATTGTATAGCAAACCATGTCACTCTTCTTTCTTGATTTATATATATATATATATATATATATATATATATATATATATATATATATATATATATATATATATGTATATGCATATATATATATATATTATATGTATATGTATACAGAGTGTCTCCAAAAATGTATCCACACTTCAACAGCATTCTAGCATTCTAATAAATATTGCCTGTACGGGTAATCAAAGTGTGTATACATTTTTAGGACACAACCTGTATACATGCGAAAACAGTGAAATAGAAAGCTAGACAAAAGCAAGAAGGGGAAGAAATAATTTTTTACAAGCAGGAAGTAAAAATGGAGTGGAAGAGAAAGAGGGAAAGAGAAAGGGAGAAAGACAGACAGATATATATATATATATATATATATATATATATATATATATATATATATATATATGTATATATATATATATGTATATATATATACATATATGTATGTATACATATATATATATATATATATATGTATGTACCCACACACACATATATATATGTATGTATGTACACACACACAGATATATATATATATATGTATGTATGTACACACACACATATATATATATATATATGTGTGTGTATGTGTGCGTGTGTGCATAATATATATATATCAAGCAAGTAAGGATGGTACATTTTATTTGGCTACTGTGTCGTCTTTCTCATCTTTGTTTACTAAAATATTTAGTAAGAAGAAAGGTAGAGGTGATGGTGGTGGTGGTGATAGTGGTGGTGGTTGTGTATGTGATAGAATAATGTTTTTTATTTATTATCCACTCATCTTCTGCATTTTCTACCAAACATGTATGAATATTTACGAAACTGTTGACCGTTAATAAAATCTTTTATATTCACTTAACAATTCATAGCTTCTGTCGTTTGGTTTTAGATTAAAAACCACAAAGTATGAATATTAATGAACCTTGAGGCCGATTTGTAAAGTGAATTACTAAGTATTATTGCCTTTCTCGTTATCCATACTTTGTCAATGAGGCGTTATGTTGTCTATGTACAATAAAAAAAAAAAAGACTGAGCTAAGGGAAATATTTCAAACCGGTCGATGACATGAATTTAGATAATTCAGGTAGGTGTTGATGTACTGAATGATGTATGCAATAATAATAATAATAATAATAATAATAATTGTTTCTACTTTAGGCATAAGGCCAGCAATTCACCAGTGTATTACTGGTACTTTATTTTAACGACGCCGTAAGGATGAAAGGCAAAGTCAACCTCGGCGGGATTAATAATAATAATAATAATAATAATAATAATAATAATAATAATAATAATAATAATGCTTTCTTTATTAACCACAAGGGTTTACATAAAGTAGACATTAAGGACAGTACAGGACAATACAGGACGGTACAAATTGGCATTTCTGCGTGTAAAAAAAACAAAAACAGAGGATGTAATAAAAAAATAACAATGACAAATTCTCCAATAGGGGGAGACTTCCGAGGGACATTTGTGGAGAAAGCCCATTAAAAAGCCACAGTGACCCTGACCACCAGGGCAAGTGCCCTCTCCCAATTTTCCACCTTTAATTTACAGACACATACTCAGAGTAGGCCCATTCACTCGGGCCATTCTTGCTTCTCTCACCCATCTTTCAACAAAATGCTGGGAAGAGAGCACTTTCCTCTCTACCCTGATTTTCCTTTTCAAATGAAATTTGAAAAAGTTAATCAGGGCATCACTGAAGAGGTAAGTGCTCGTCTTCAGCCCTTTCAAACGTGTCCACCGTACTATCTCTTTCGCCATGGCCACCAGACAGATAAAAACTGCCTGCCATTCCCGGCTAAAGGAAGAGGGCGGAGTAATGCTCACGATGGACTCAGCTGATAGCTGGATCCGTCCTACACGTGACAGCAGGTGTTCGACATAAACTCAGAAGTCAGCAATGCTCGGACACTGGACGAGTGCGTGCAGGACGGTTTCATCGCCCTGCGCGCATCTCGGACATGCCCGACTGACGGCACCTCCATGCTTGTAGAGTTTATCGCGAACTGGCAAAGCTCCTCGGTAGCACTGCCAGGCCAGAGATTTCTGGAAGTTGTCCATAGGCCCCGGCCCGAAAGTTCTTCCGAAGAGATTGGCTAGTTGATTTTCGTCGACGCCTAGAGTTTCTCCAAGTACGTCGCCGCTCTTCCCCTCCACTAATCCTCTATAGAACGCCAAGGTGTAGTTTCCACCGATCACATTGCCCGATTGGTCGAGGGCTGTGAGCGCCTGAAGACATTCCAGTCTCCAAGCGCTTCCTCTCGGTCTTCGCTTGACCCAGGACTGCAGCTCCGTCAAGGAGACGAGCTGGGGAAAGACGTGTCTAGCAAACGGCGACCACACCCGATCACCGTGGAGGAAGAGGTGAAGATGTCGTAACCTGAGCGCGTGTCTGCGCATCATCAGCCACGGCCTGCCCAGCCCTCCACGTAGCGGGTGTTGACAGCAGATGGACCACCTGACAATCGGAACGCGTCCCTTCCACAAAAAGCGAAAGAGCAAACGCTCCAGTGCAGTCAGGTGGGGCTTAGGACAAGGTACGACGGTCAGGCGGTAGTAGATGACGGACACGATGTACGCGTTAGCCACCTCCGCTCGACCTTTCAGGGATAGCTTCCTCTCCGCCCATTTCTGGGTGAGAGAAGCCACCCTGCTCGTCACCTCGTCACAGTTTTTGTCCGTCTGGAGGTCCGGACCGAACCAGACCCTCTAGAAATTTAACCGGTCCGTCCGTCCAGCGCCCGACGACGCTGTTGGACGGCATGGACCTGCCTCTCCAGGTGCCGAGCTGCAGGCCCACTGACTTTTCCTGGTTGATCATTGCTCCTGTCACCGCTTCGTATTCTCTTAGTGTAGTGCCGATCGCCTCGATGTGTTTGGCGTTCGACACCACTACGGTGACATCGTCCGCATATGCTGACACGGATCTTCCGCATCCTAGTTCGCGCGGGACCCCCCTCAACGTCTCCAGTTTGTGCAGTAATGGCTCGAGAGTCAATACGTACAAGAGGGACGAGAGGGGACATCCTTGGCGGACCGAGCGCATGATGTTGAACGGTTCCGAAAGATGACCGTTCACTCTCACCACAGAGCAGATGTCGCTGTGCATGGCAGCGATCCAGCCTCTGAAGACGGGCCCAAAGCCAGCCGCCCTCAGGACTGCCGTTAGGTAACGATGGTCGACCCTATCGAAAGCTTTCGACTGATTTAAATTGATCAAGGACCCACCCGTGCCAGGTTCCCTAGCTACCCTCTCTACGATGTATCGCATGAGGTGGAGGTTGTCGTGGATGGATCTGTCGGGAATGGCGCACGTTTGCGCCTCTCCCACCAGACCACCAACGACAAGCGCCAACCTCTTTGCTAGCACCTTGGCCAAAATCTTGAACTCTGTGTTTAGCAGAGTTATGGGCCTGAAATTATCTATGTTATCCCCCTTGTTCGGATCCTTTCTCAGCAGCGCCACAGCTCCTCGGCTCACAGAGCTGGGAATTCTCCCGTTCTGTTGCCAGTTACAGTAGACGTCCGCCAAGAGGCCTCCGAAAAAGTCTGGCATCTGTACGTAAAGTTCATAGGGCAGACCATCCAAACCAGGCGATTTACCCCTTGTGCAGCCAGTCATTACCTCCCGTACTTCAGCGGCTGTTATCGGCTTTTCGCAACACTCCGCCTCAGTGGCCGAGAGCCGCGGCAGTCCGTCGAGGTAAACATTAAAGTCCATCCCTCGAACAGCTGTGCGAAGTGTCGCTGAAAAGCTTCACACATTTGCCCGGGATCGAGTTGCATGCGCTCGTCGTGGTCCACCAAAGACCGGATCGTGGCTTTGTTGCCACGACGCGCCTCCGCCACTCGGGCCCATTGAACGGCTTTCCTCCCCTCGTGTCTGAGAGCACGCACCCTAGCTCTGACAACGCAGCCAATTTCGCCGCAAGTACGTCGGTCGCGATGCCTTTGCTAAGCGCCTTGTCTAATTTTCTAACTAATTCTCCCTCTGCTCTATTTTTCTCTATTGCTAAAGCCTTACTAAACCTAATGGACTCTATTCTAATTGCTCTTTTCAGAGCAAACCACCACTTGTTGTTGAAGATGGCCCCCGTCAACGCCCGCTTAACTAGTTCGCTAATCCGGTCTCTGTAGGCCTTGCGCGCTGGTAAGGACGCGTTTAGCTTCCAGTAGCCGGGTCCTCGTCTATGAAGCCTATCTAAGTCAAGCATACAGATCACGAATTTGTGGTCCGTGTAGCTGACTATCTTGAATTGTGGACAGCCTATGTTAGACCTATCTATTTCCCTACAAAATACTCTATCTAGATATGATCTGAATGACCCTATGCGGTTTGTCCAAGTCCACTTTGGCACATTCGGGAAATCCAATCGGTACCTGTCAGACAGTTCAAAACGTCTGAGCAGATTGGTGAGACTCTTGCACCCTCCTCCCCTATCCGCTAATACCACACAGTCCCAGCGTGCATCTAAGATTCCGTTCCAGTCGCCCACTAACACTAAAGAGCGGGACGTTCCAAGAAAGGTCTCCAGACGCCGGAAGAAATCAGGCCGCCCTGCTCCTGTCGGGGCATAGACAGCCACTAGCCTGAAAGCTTGCCCGTCTCCGCTGGTCACGTCCAGCACCACCAACTTACCTTCTGGGTCCAGGAAGATGGCCCGTATGGCGAGATCCAAACCTCTCCGAAAAAGCACAGCAACTCCTCCGCCCGATCCAGGACGGCTGGGAGATGCGTACACATCGTAGCCGCCGAAGATCGGTGCGAAGGCCCGTGCTTCAGAGATTCTGGTCTCGCTGATGGCCACTACATCTATGTTTAGTGACCTGAGGTAGTTGAGCAGGTGGCCCTGCTTCCATGACGACCCCAAACCACGCGCATTTATGCTGCCTATTCTGAGTGAGATCATGTTGAAATGGAGTGGAAAAGATGGGAAAGACCACTTACCTTACTTCTCGTAGAGGAAGGACGGTTTCTCCATCCTTTTCACTGCTTGTGGCCTCCTCAGGAAAGATGTCCTTATAAATCGCCCTGGAGAGTGCTTGTCGGAAGTCTCCGATGTCTTTGGGGAATTTTTGTTTTAGTGTCGTGTACGTTTTCTGTGTGATGCGAGTGATTTGTATGTGTGGAGCTGGTGTGAACTTTTGGGTTGTTGTGTAGTCTTTTTCTGTGATGCTGGTGTTGTGTTGGATGTAGTGTAATAATTGGTTGTTGTTCAAATTTAATGCTGTGTAGTGTGTATCGTTTTGGTTGTTTTGTTTTGTTTGCATTTGTTGTGGGTTTGTTTCTGTTTCGCTTTTTGGTGACTTTTGTGGTGTTGGGATTAATGATGGTGATGGTGTTGGTGTTTGTGGTGATGGGGTTGGTGATGCTGGTGTGGATGGTGGCATAGCTGTCCTAACCTTTTTGTTTGATAGTTTATTTGTTTCCCTCTGTATTTTGTTTTTGGAGGGGGAAGGAAGAGGATTTTTTCTTTTTTGGCTTTTTTTCTTTTTTTCTTTTTTCCTGATACCGTTTCCCACTCCTCGTCGTCACAATCTGTCTCCAGTTGCGATAGGTCGGGGAGTGGAGAATCTTCCACAGGCGTTGATTTTGGTTGTGGCGTGATGGATAGTGTAGGCGTTGGTGCTAGTTCTGGCGCGTTGGGTGGTGGTGGTGTTGGTTATGCTACTGTTGCTGGGGTTGTTGCTGTTACAGTTGCTTCTGTTGTTGCTGCTACAGTTGTTGCTGCCATTTCTGCTGCTGGTGGTGTTGATGGTTGAGTCACTGGGGTGGGTAAGAGAGGTGGCCTAAACATTTTAGCCTGAGGGCAGAAAGCCCTTAGGTGGGTTCCCTCACCACAAACGACACACCTAGGCCTTCTGCCCTCGACGATTACGGTAAGGTGGCTGCCGTCAGTGAGGTCTATTACCTCTGGGATCTCCTCAATGCTTTTTTGGTCCGCTTGGATCAGGAGCTCCATCCCAGATCCGGACTAGTTCTCCTGCTTTTCTTTCGCTATTTCGATTATCTTGGTGTTGGCCTCGATGACGGCGAGGACGGCAGCCATTAGCCAGGGAATTTCGATGGCCGGTGGAACCCTGATCTTCACGAGTCTCTGGCCACAATAGCTTGGGACGAGTGTAAAGTCGGTGGGGGGTGAGACTGACCCTGTACCTATCTTTCTTTACCATTCTCTTGGCCTCATCTAATTCCTCCTGAGTTACCTGGATTGCTTCGCACTTTTTTGCTACTCTGGCAAACGACAGGGTGGTTTTCTTATTCTCATTGTTGTTCTTGCTGTTGTTGTTATCGTTATTTTTGTTATTGTTATTTTTAGTTTCAGTTGTGGTAGTAGTGGCGTCAGTGGTGTTCGGTGTCGAAGCGTCGATTTTGGGTGAATTCATTTCGATGTCACGAGATAATTTTTTAATTTTTTATTTTGTTTCTGTTGTCGCTGTGGTGGTGGTGGGAGTGGCGGCTTCAACACCTGCAGTCATTGGTAATGGCGGGAAATGAATGTCTGCATGAGACAAATTTAAATTATTGCTACTGCTTATATTTTTAGTGTTGGCAAACGTAGTAATATTTACAATGGTGGTGTCGGTGTGAGGTGTTAGTTTGTGAGGAAAGTGTGACTGTGAGTCGTCCATAATTTTTTTTCAAAGAAATTTTTGTTTGATAATTATAAAAGTTTAAATTTTGGGCTCAAGGCCCCAATCTTTTTGAGTGTCCTTTTCAGAAAACAATGTATGTGCACTTATATACAGTTAACAATAACATTTTTTTCCATAAATGGCAATTTTAAACAACTGAAAACAACAAACCTTTGCGGAGCTCACGATAATACGATTTCCTACGTAGGTCGCCAATAATAATAATAATAATAATAATTGTTTTTACTTTTGGCACAAGGCCAGCAAATATCAGTACATTACTGGTACTTTATTTTATCGACCCCGTAAGGATGAAAGGCAAAGTTAACCTCGGCGTTAACTTTGCCTTTCATCCTTACGGGGTCGATAATAATAATAATAATTGTTTCCACTTTAAGCAGATGGCCAGACATTTTTGGGGAGGGGAAAGTCGATTAAATTGACCCCAGTGCATTACTGGTACTTTATTTTATCGACCCCGTAAGAATGAAAGGCAAAGTTAACCTCGTCGGGATTTGAACTCAGACCATAAAGGGCCGTAACTATTTGCTGCAAAGCATGGCACCCGACCCTCTACCGATACCGCGAATCCAAATAGAACAGATATCGTCATCATCAAGGTCATGAAATATAAAACCTACAGATTAATTGATATGAGCCACATATCAGACACAAACAGATCAGTAAAAGCTTTTACAAAACTAAGCAATTACAAAAACCTAGAGATAGAGGTCGAAAAGATGTGGTTCTTAAAACGAAAACAGACTCAATTATCTTTGGCGCCTTAGGTATGATAAAAGAGGGATGTGAGAAAGAAGATTGCAGGTGACAAACGTTTTAGGAAATTCCAAAAATATCATTTACAAGCACTACACATATACTGCTAAGAGCCCTCTAAATATTAATGTGAATGGCAGTACACCTGGGCAACACCAATCTGCTCTACTTTAGACTTTATACCTACCAAGGCGTGTGTGTGTGTGTATATATATATATATTGACAGTGAAATTCCATTATAACGAAATTCAGGGGGTATAAAAAAATTTCGTTGTAACGAAAAATTCTTTATAACGAGATTGACTGAAACAAATCGAACGTATATTTGTTATCACCTCGGGGATTGAAAAAAATGTCGTTATATTGAAAAATTCCTTATAATGGTATTCGTTATAACGAAATGTTATATATATTGCTAATATATATTTACATTATATATCGATATTCATATTATATATGTATACAGCAAATTTCACACGAAAAAACAAAACAAAAGACAAATAAACGAATTACACGTGACGAATGACAAAAGCACCCAACCTCCTAATCAGCCACCCCTGGGAAATGCAATTTCGTGCATAAGGTTGATATCGCATGATACTGAGCCCAAGTTAGATGACGGCTTAAAACAAGCCGCTGGAAAGTTGCCTTTGAGACAACACAACAACATTGATAGGGAAGAATAAGTGAGTGTTTTTTGAGTAGGATAGCAAAAGGCAGTACCGAAACAAATACCAATAAAAACATCTTCCAACTGGAAATGGTACATACAAACACACACGAATCTACATATACATACATATTAACAGACACACTTAGAAAAATAATTCTTACATACACATACATCTATGTGATAACT
>OZ024741.1:309341479-309361479 GCA_964016885.1 Eledone cirrhosa | reverse complement strand
AGAAACTTTTCTAGAAAATCACTTAGGTGAATCACTCTACTATTCAGGTCACCTTCAAATCCTTGAAAGTCTTTGTGCTTTTGAATTGTACTCAAATTAAATTCCAGATCTTGGACACCAGAGCAATTTCCAGACAGCCCACTTTGTCTGCTACTGTCTATGCTTCCTATTCTGCTTCAGGTGTTTGTTCCAAGTCACTTTCAATATCTCAGAATGTACTTTAAATGTAGTCACCCCCATCTAAGAGGGCTTCAGCTTTTGCTGACCAATGTGTGTTGGACATATACTTCACAATTAGTTCTCTTCTCATATCTTTCAAAGACTTCATTAGATTTTCTCATCTGCATGTTGATGGAGAAAAAAAAGGTATGAAGGTGAAAAAAACCTATGTATGTAGCCAAAATAACTGACAGCTTCATTACAGCATGATGCAATAACCTGTTCAATTAGGTTCAATGAGTTAGCTGGAAAAGGGATTAAAACAGCTGTCGGGTTCTTATCCTTAAGCCTGGGTTGCATTCCTGTGTAGTAACCATACATATTGATAGCAATGTCATAGGGCTGCCCTCTGTGGTCTTTAAAATCAGTTACATCATCTTTTTAAAATTATAGCAAAGAGATAGCCTTGTGAGAACCAGCCTACAGCGAAGTCAAATACTTTCCTATTGGCTTCCTGGAAACAACATATCGCACAATAACTATAAACTGATCAACATGAGCCACGTCGGCTGTAAAATCTACTGAAACAGAGAAGTAGGGTATTTGATGGCATATAGTACCTTCTGACATACAGAACACCCTTCCCATTTCAACATTGATTATTTAGAAAAATCATTAACCTACTAGATACGTAAACTTTGCACATAAGGCTCCTGTTATTTTTTGAATCTGGTATTTAGAAGTTTTAATTTCTGCCGCATATGATTCTTAACATATTTTGCCATCAACAGAACAATTTGCTTCTTCACAAATTATTGGTAATAAATATGATTGTTTATCACCTTCAAGGTTGCCAAATCCTTTCCAGTGTTTCATCAGAAAAGAATCAAATTGTCTAAAAAGTTCCGTAATTCCTAAAACCAAATTCCCATGATTATGATCTCTTCACTAACTATAAATGCCACGCCGCTGTCAGTGAGAATTATTGTCAGAGCCACAACATTCAGCCGAGTATTTCTTGTTTCCCTGTCAATACGAGAAGAGTCCCTACATTAAAGATTAGACTTTTCAGAATTGTCTCTTAAATTTCAATACCCTTGCAAGTATTTATTATAAAACACGATGATCACTTGACAACCAACCACCTGTATAACCTGGAAGTGATAAAGCAAAATAGTGAAAAAAAAAAAAGCAAAACAAAACAAAAAAGCCAATTTCTTACATCCTCATCAGATGTCTGCTGTCGCTTAAGTGGAGAAGTTTTGCTGAATTTTTGTGACAACACTGTTATTGTATACATTGTTAACAACGACTCTAGTGTGTCTAAAAGGTAGTCAAATTATCATAAACGATATATCTTTAGTACAGAGCCACCCACTGGCTGCTGGGAAAAAATCTATTGGCAGTAAGGGAGTTTCACAGGTCGGAGGAGGGGCGCATTTTTATTGGGAGGTCCAGGGGCGATTACCCCTTCCACCCCCTTTATATGATAAACACACACACACACACACACACACATACTAAGATTTAGTAGTATGTAACATGCTTTCGTTAAGGGTTTTCACACACACACACACACACACACATATAGTAAGATTTAGTAGTATGTATTATGCTTTCGTTAATGGATTTAGGTACCCATTGAGTCGTGAGGCACAAATATTCCCATCGACACTCCTTCTCATTCAACGGAACATCGGGGATGTGACAGCTGGAAGAAGAGAGGGATGTCCCAGTAGTATGCTGGCACTTGTGTTACCGATTCATACAGGATGAAAGGCGAAGGGGAGCTCAGCAGGAATTGAACTCAAAACGCAGAGATTCGGAACAATAATTCGACATTCTAATGACTGCCAAATCGCCTGCTTTACACACACACACACACACACACACACACACCATGACCACCAACACCAGCACAACCAATACTACCAACGCTATAAACAACAATACCATCACCGCCACTACTATAAACACCATATCAGATTCCGGTTTCCATTCATGCCGATCTGGCATCTTGGGGAAAATATTGTTTTTCCATAACCTATGAGCAACCTAAACTTTATGAGTGAAATTGAGCAACCTTATCAAACATTGTATCACGCTGAATCTTCCTGAGAATTATGTTAAGTGTACATATGTCTGTGGAATGCTCAGTCACACATAAATTTCATGAGCAGGTAGGTCGAACAACTAGAACTCTCATCGTCGAAACCGACGGAAGTCCTTTCCGTTCATTGACCGACTGACACATTCTAGTTAGTTGATTTCTATATTGTCATTTATTACGGCTGTCGACCTCTATATAGTATTGTGTGTACATATGTATGGGATGTGTGTGTGTGTGTGTGTGTGTGTGTGTGTACATATGTATGGGATGTGTGTGTGTGTGTGTTTGCATTGTGGGTGTAATGTGTATGCTCTTTACTGTGTTTACTTTGTAATAGAGTGTTTATTTCTGTGTTTCTTTGTTGGTGTGCTGCATTTGTTACACACGTAACAAATATAATACATACACACATATAAACACACACATACACGCACACATACATATACATACATACATAAATGTATACGTACACACATATAAGTACACACACATACACACACACATACATAAATGCATACATACATAAATGCATACATACATACATCTATATGTATATGGATGTGTGTGAGAGTATGTAAATTCTGCTGTTTGTGTCTGTGTTAGAATATTGCGTATACATACATAATTGCTTCTGTCTTTGTCTTTTTTAAATATTTATTATCTATATACGCACACACACACACGCACCCCCCCCCCCCACACATACCCCCCCCCACACACACGCACCCCCCCCCCACACACGCACACACACACACACGCACACACACACACGCACACACACACACATACACCCCCCCCCACACACACACATACACACACACACACACACACACACACACACACACATAAATAAATAAATATATATATATATTGTGAAGGCGCGTGACTTAGTAATTAAAGTGTTCAGCTCACGACCGTAGGGTCTTGAGTTCAATTAGCAGCTGGAAAAATTAGCTGTACTTGAAAGCTGTAATTGAAAGCTTTGTGTCTTACTGAATCTACATGAGAACTACTTTAACCCTTTAGCATTTAAACCGGCCATATCCATAAAAATGTTACTATATTTATGTGCTGGGGGGAAATGCTTCATAATAAGGGAGAGAAAGATCTTAGCTAATGGTGTGGCCACCTCCATATTATATGGTGGGTTATACCAACAAATGCGACGGGATCTATTTCTTCTAGGTCTATTCTCGTACTCTGTATATGCTACCTTATCGACAAATCCACTCAGAGCGAGAGCTTCATTGTAATATGTGGAATGGTCGTTGAAAATATGCTCGTTAGTAGATAGACGGGAAAGCCTCAAAGAAAGGCTTCTTACCAGTTTCTTGGTTATGCTGGCAGGATGGTTAGAATGCTTACGTATGTAATTAAGCGTATCATTCGTCTTTCTATACGGGTAGTGCAAGCCATTCGACAAATCGAAAATTGCGGCTGGCAAAACCCAGCCATACAATACCAAAACAACGAAAAAACTAATCATATATATATATATATATATATATATGAAGTAATTCCGTCGGAAAAGTCCAGGAAAAAAGAGTGCTCTATGTAGGTAACAGAGCTTAATAGTTATGTAATAAACAACTTAAGGCAATTATTCCATTTACCAGAGGTTTCTTAAAAGCAAAGAATTTTGCTTTCAATCCTCAGAATGAAAAAATCCTGGTCTAAATTCAATAAACAGACCAGGATTTTTTCATTCTGAGGATTGAAAGCAAAATTCAAAGTCAATCTGTAAATATCCCTTTACTTATATATATATATATATATATATATATATATATATATATATATATATATATATATATATATATATATATAAGTAAAGGGATATTTAACTATCCAGGTAAAACTTGAACCGTGAAGGTCTCGTTCCTGGATATGTCAATATTTATAAAACAAACTTTGTATTTTATCTGATGAGAGCGTACCAAAGTTTTGGTACCCTAGAAATATATACAATAGAATAAATATGGTTTTATAAATATAGTTTCCATTTATTAATATCATTGATCTATAATATATTTATTAAAATAACAGATTAAAGTTTAAGCAAAGAATCGCTGCTTTCACCCTTAACGGGATCTTCTGAAACTAACAATATATATCAGATTGGGTGTGGTAAAAACCAGCTAGACCATAACCCACCAGAGTACTTGATACTAGGGGCAGCAGAGTGGGTAATATGAAAGATTCAGGTCCTGGATCTTTTCATATAGATATATCTATCTATCTAGGGCGAGTAAAATTCCCGAGATCCATGGATGAGTTCTTTCCAGCGGTCTCTGTCCTTCATCATCGCCGCCCACATCCTGCAATCCTTTTCTCTTATCTTTGTTGTGAGCTCTGCGGAGAATATCAAGGCTTGCTCCGACATACAGTTCCATAGGGGTATATCCCCCCCACTACACCTGCATTTTAATCGCCGTTTCGATTTGATTTGCGAAGTCATGTGACCTAGAGCTTAACGGTTTTCGGGTTTCAACCAAATGGTCGAGATTTCAATCCCTGGTGACACGTGTTCTACACTTTATTTCACATTGCTCTAGTCCACTCAGCTGGCAACAATGGGTTTTACATCGTGTTATACAGCATCTCCCTGAGAACTAAGTTGATGGTACACGTCTCAATGGAATGCTCACCCCTTGCACGTTAATTTCATGAGTGGGCTGTTTTGTCAGTCAGATAACAGGACCTCCATCGGTAGAAAGGATGAGGGTCCAACACAGTATGTGGCATGTTTTTTTTCTTCCACCAATGGATTTCATTATATGTAGGTCCCTCAGAGCGGTGGATTGGCAGTATCGATAGGGGGGTCGGACAACATGCTTTGCAGCAAAGAGTTACGGCCCTTTATGATCTGAGTTCAAATCCCGCCGATGTTACCTTTGCCTTTCATCCTTACGGGGTCGATAATATAAAGTACCAGTCACGCACTGGTGTCGATTTAATCGACTTTCCCCTCCCCCAAAATGTTTGTCTTTTTCACATGTGATTTGAGGTGGCTTATCCATTCAGACCTAGAAGGCGAATGTTAACTTTCTATTTGCTCTTTGTTCCCGTGGGAATACTCTGGAGAAGGAGACATTCATGCACGAGCAGGGCAAGTGATGGTCTTCCATACAGAAAAAAACCTACCCCGGACTTGCGACACGGAATGAAACATTCCATGTGATGATGCATGGTCTCACGAGACTTAAAGAAATTCTGGATAATAGTGTTGGGGGGGGGGGGGAGGTGCATTGAATGTTGGTAGAATTATTGTTGGTGGTGTTGGTGATGTTGTTGGTGGTGATGGTATTGTTGATGGCAGCGTTTGTTTGTTGTTAGTATTGTGGATGTTGGTGGTGTTGTTGGTGTTGGTGGTATTGTTGGTCATGTTGTTGTTGGTACTGTTGGTGTTGTTGGTGCTGGTGGTATTGTTGGTGTTGGTGGTACTGTTGGTGTTGGTGGTATTGTTGGTGTTGGTGGTATTGTTGGTGTTGGTGTTGGTGGTACTGTTGGTGTTGGTGGTACGGTTGGTGTTGGTGTTGGTGGTATTGTTGGTGTTGGTGGTATTGTTGGTGTTGGTGGTACTGTTGGTGTTGGTGGTATTGTTGGTGTTGGTGGTACTGTTGGTGTTGGTGGTATTGTTGGTGATGGTGGTACTGTTGGTGTTGGTGGTACTGTTGGTGTTGGTGGTACTGTTGGTGTTGGTGGTATTGTTGGTGTTGGTGGTACTGTTGGTGTTGGTGGTACTGTTGGTGTTGGTGGTACTGTTGGTGTTGGTGGTACTGTTGTTGTTGGTGGTATTGTTGGTGTTGGTGGTATTGTTGGTGTTGGTGGTATTGTTGGTGTTGGTGGTACTGTTGGTGTTGGTGGTATTGTTGGTGTTGGTGGTATTGTTGGTGTTGGTGGTATTGTTGGTGTTGGTGGTATTGTTGGTGTTGGTGGTATTGTTGGTGTTGGTGGTATTGTTGGTGTTGGTGGTATTGTTGGTGTTGGTGGTACTGTTGGTGTTGGTGGTACTGTTGGTGTTGGTGGTATTGTTGGTGTTGGTGGTATAGTTGGTGTTGGTGGTACTGTTGGTGTTGGTGGTACTGTTGGTGTTGGTGGTATTGTTGGTGTTGGTGGTATTGTTGGTGTTGGTGGTACTGTTGGTGTTGGTGGTACTGTTGGTGTTGGTGGTACTGTTGGTGTTGGTGGTATTGTTGGTGTTGGTGGTATTGTTGGTGTTGGTGGTATTGTTGGTGTTGGTGGTACTGTTGGTGTTGGTGGTATTGTTGGTGTTGGTGGTATTGTTGGTGTTGGTGGTATTGTTGGTGTTGGTGGTACTGTCGGTGTTGGTGGTATTGTTGGTGTTGGTGGTATTGTTGGTGTTGGTGGTATTGTTGGTGTTGGTGGTATTGTTGGTGTTGGTGGTATTGTTGGTGTTGGTGGTATTGTTGGTGTTGGTGGTATTGTTGGTGTTGGTGGTACTGTTGGTGTTGGTGGTATTGTTGGTGTTGGTGGTATTGTTGGTTTTGGTGGTATTGTTGGTTTTGGTGGTACTGTTGGTGTTGGTGGTACTGTTGGTGTTGGTGGTATTGTTGGTGTTGGTGGTATTGTTGGTGTTGGTGGTATTGTTGGTGTTGGGGGTATTGTTGGTGTTGGTGGTACTGTTGGTGTTGGTGGTATTGTTGGTGTTGGTGGTATTGTTGGTGTTGGTGGTATTGTTGGTGTTGGTGGTATTGTTGGTGTTGGTGGTATTGTTGGTGTTGGTGGTACTGTTGGTGTTGGTGGTATTGTTGGTGTTGGTAGTATTGTTGGTGTTGGTGGTATTGTGGTGTTGGTGGTACTGTTGGTGTTGGTGGTACTGTTGGTGTTGGTGGTATTGTTGGTGTTGGTGGTACTGTTGGTGTTGGTGGTATTGTTGGTGTTGGTGGTATTGTTGGTGTTGGTGGAACTGTTGGTGTTGGTGGTATTGTTGGTGTTGGTGGTATTGTTGGTGTTGGTGGTACTGTTGGTGTGGGTGGTACTGTTGGTGTGGGTGGTACTGTTGGTGTTGGTGGTATTGTTGGTGTTGGTGGTACTGTTGGTATTGGTGGTATTGTTGGTGTTGGTGGTATTGTTGGTGTTGGTGGTATTGTTGGTGTTGGTGGTATTGTTGGTGTTGGTGGTATTGTTGGTTTTGGTGGTATTGTTGGTGTTGGTGGTATTGTTGGTGTTGGTGGTATTGTTGGTGTTGGTGGTATTGTTGGTGTTGGTGGTACTGTCGGTGTTGGTAGTATTGTTGGTGTTGGTGGTACTGTTGGTGTTGGTGGTATTGTTGGTGTTGGTGGTATTGTTGGTGTTGGTGGTACTGTCGGTGTTGGTGGTACTGTTGGTGTTGGTGGTACTGTTGGTGTTGTTGGTATTGTTGGTGTTGGTGGTACTGTTGGTGTTGGTGGTATTGTTGGTGTTGGTGGTATTGTTGGTGTTGGTGGTGTTGGTGGTATTGTTGGTGTTGGTGGTATTGTTGGTGTTGGTGGTACTGTTGGTGTTGGTGGTATTGTTGGTGTTGGTGGTATTGTTGGTGTTGGTGGTACTGTTGGTGTTGGTGGTATTGTTGGTGTTGGTGGTACTGTTGGTGTTGGTGGTATTGTTGGTGTTGGTGGTATTGTTGGTGTTGGTGGTGTTGGTGGTATTGTTGGTGTTGGTGGTATTGTTGGTGTTGGTGGTATTGTTGGTGTTGGTGGTACTGTTGGTGTTGGTGGTATTGTTGGTGATGGTGGTACTGTTGGTGTTGGTGGTACTGTTGGTGTTGGTGGTACTGTTGGTGTTGGTGGTATTGTTGGTGTTGGTGGTACTGTTGGTGTTGGTGGTACTGTTGGTGTTGGTGGTACTGTTGGTGTTGGTGGTACTGTTGTTGTTGGTGGTACTGTTGGTGTTGGTGGTACTGTTGTTGTTGGTGGTATTGTTGGTGTTGGTGGTATTGTTGGTGTTGGTGGTACTGTTGGTGTTGGTGGTATTGTTGGTGTTGGTGGTATTGTTGGTGTTGGTGGTACTGTTGGTGTTGGTGGTATTGTTGGTGTTGGTGGTATTGTTGGTGTTGGTGGTATTGTTGGTGTTGGTGGTATTGTTGGTGTTGGTGGTATTGTTGGTGTTGGTGGTACTGTAGGTGTTGGTGGTATTGTTGGTGTTGGTGGTATTGTTGGTGTTGGTGGTACTGTTGGTGTTGGTGGTATTGTTGGTGTTGGTGGTATGGTTGGTGTTGGTGGTACTGTTGGTGTTGGTGGTACTGTTGGTGTTGGTGGTATTGTTGGTGTTGGTGGTATTGTTGGTGTTGGTGGTACTGTTGGTGTTGGTGGTACTGTTGGTGTTGGTGGTATTGTTGGTGTTGGTGGTACTGTCGGTGTTGGTGGTATTGTTGGTGTTGGTGGTATTGTTGGTGTTGGTGGTATTGTTGGTGTTGGTGGTATTGTTGGTGTTGGTGGTATTGTTGGTGTTGGTGGTATTGTTGGTGTTGGTGGTATTGTTGGTGTTGGTGGTACTGTTGGTGTTGGTGGTATTGTTGGTGTTGGTGTACTGTTGGTGTTGGTGGTACTGTCGGTGTTGGTGGTATTGTTGGTGTTGGTGGTATTGTTGGTTTTGGTGGTATTGTTGGTTTTGGTGGTATTGTTGGTTTTGGTGGTATTGTTGGTGTTGGTGGTATTGTTGGTGTTGGTGGTATTGTTGGTTTTGGTGGTATTGTTGGTGTTGGTGGTACTGTCGGTGTTGGTAGTATTGTTGGTGTTGGTGGTACTGTTGGTATTGGTGGTATTGTTGGTGTTGGTGGTATTGTTGGTGTGGGTGGTATTGTTGGTGTTGGTGGTACTGTTGGTGTTGGTGGTATTGTTGGTGTTGGTGGTATTGTTGGTGTTGGTGGTATTGTTGGTGTTGGTGGTATTGTTGGTGTTGGTGGTATTGTTGGTGTTGGTGGTATTGTTGGTGTTGGTGGTACTGTCGGTGTTGGTGGTATTGTTGGTTTTGGTGGTATTGTTGTTTTGGTGGTATTGTTGGTGTTGGTGGTACTGTCGGTGTTGGTGGTATTGTTGGTGTTGGTGGAACTGTTGGTTTTGGTGGTATTGTTGGTGTTGGTGGTACTGTTGGTGTTGGTGGTATTGTTGGTGTTGGTGGTATTGTTGGTGTTGGTGGTATTGTTGGTGTTGGTGGTACTGTTGGTTTTGGTGGTATGTTGGTTTTGGTGGTATTGTTGGTGTTGGTGGTACTGTCGGTGTTGGTGGTATTGTTGGTGTTGGTGGTATTGTTGGTGTTGGTGGTACTGTTGGTTTTGGTGGTATTGTTGGTGTTGGTGGTATTGTTGGTGTTGGTGGTATTGTCGGTGTTGGTGGTATTGTTGGTTTTGGTGGTATTGTTGGTTTGGTGGTATTGTTGGTTTTGGTGGTATTGTTGGTTTTGGTGGTATTGTTGGTGTTGGTGTTGGTGGTTCTGTTGGTGTTGGTGGTGTTGGTGGTATTGTCGGTGTTGGTGGTACTGTTGGTGTTGGTGGTACTGTTGGTGTTGGTGGTGTTGGTGGTATTGTTGGTGTTGGTGGTATTGTTCGTGTTGGTGGTATTGTTGGTGTTGGTGGTACTGTTGGTGTTGGTGGTGTTGGTGGTATTGTCGGTGTTGGTGGTACTGTTGGTGTTGGTGGTACTGTTGGTGTTGGTGGTGTTGGTGGTATTGTCGGTGTTGGTGGTATTGTTGGTGTTGGTGGTACTGTTGGTGTTGGTGGTGTTGGTGGTATTGTTGGTGTTGGTGGTATTGTTCGTGTTGGTGGTATTGTTGGTGTTGGTGGTACTGTTGGTGTTGGTGGTACTGTTGGTGTTGTTGGTATTGTTGGTGTTGGTGGTACTGTTGGTGTTGGTGGTATTGTTGGTGTTGTGGTATTGTTGGTGTTGGTGGTGTTGGTGGTATTGTTGGTGTTGGTGGTATTGTTCGTGTTGGTGGTATTGTTGGTGATGGTGGTACTGTTGGTGTTGGTGGTGTTGGTGTTGTTGGTGTTGGTGGTATTGTCGGTGTTGGTGGTATTGTTGGTGTTGGTGGTATTGTTGGTGTTGGTGGTGGTTGGTGGTATTGTTGGTGTTGGTGGTATTGTTCGTGTTGGTGGTATTGTTGGTGTTGGTGGTACTGTTGGTGTTGGTGGTACTGTTGGTGTTGGTGGTATTGTTGGTGTTGGTGGTACTGTTGGTGTTGGTGGTATTGTTGGTGTTGGTGGTATGTGGTGTTGGTGTTGGTGGTATTGTTGGTGTTGGTGGTATTGTTCGTGTTGGTGGTATTGTTGGTGTTGGTGGTACTGTTGGTGTTGGTGGTGTTGGTGGTATTGTCGGTGTTGGTGGTACTGTTGGTGTTGGTGGTACTGTTGGTGTTGGTGGTGTTGGTGGTATTGTCGGTGTTGGTGGTATTGTTGGTGTTGGTGGTACTGTTGGTGTTGGTGGTGTTGGTGGTATTGTTGGTGTTGGTGGTATTGTTCGTGTTGGTGGTATTGTTGGTGTTGGTGGTACTGTTGGTGTTGGTGGTACTGTTGGTGTTGTTGGTATTGTTGGTGTTGGTGGTACTGTTGGTGTTGGTGGTATTGTTGGTGTTGGTGGTATTGTTGGTGTTGGTGGTGTTGGTGGTATTGTTGGTGTTGGTGGTATTGTTCGTGTTGGTGGTATTGTTGGTGTTGGTGGTACTTGTTGGTGTTGGTGGTGTTGGTGGTATTGTAGTGTTGGTGGTATTGTTGGTGTTGGTGGTACTGTTGTGTGGTGGTGTTGGTGTATTGTGGTGTTGGTGGTATTGTTGGTGTTGGTGGTACTTGTTGGTGTTGGGTTGGTATTGTTGGTGTTGGTGGTATTGTTCGTGTTGGTGGTATTGTTGGTGTTGGTGGTACTTGTTGGTGTTGGTGGTATGTTGGTGTTGTGGTTGGTGTGGTGGTACTGTTGGTGTTGGTGTATTGTTGGTGTTGGTTGGTATTGTTGGTGTTGGGTGGGTATTGTTCGTGTTGGTGGGTAT
Source organism: Eledone cirrhosa (assembly GCA_964016885.1). Classification (NCBI taxonomy): domain Eukaryota; kingdom Metazoa; phylum Mollusca; class Cephalopoda; order Octopoda; family Eledonidae; genus Eledone; species Eledone cirrhosa. The sequence goes on along the minus strand of OZ024741.1, from coordinate 309,350,231 downwards.
TGTTGGTGTTGGTGGTATTGTTGGTGTTGGTGGTGTTGTGGTATTGGTGGTGTTTGGGTGGTATTGTTCGTGTTGGTGGTATTGTTGTTGTTGGTGGTATGTATTGTTCGTGTTGGTGGTATTGTTGTTGTTGGTGGTATTGTTGGTGTTGGTGGTGTTGGTGGTATTGTTGGTGTTGGTGGTATTGTTCGGTGTTGGTGGTATTGTTGGTGTTGGTGGTACTGTTGGTGTTGGTGGTACTGTTGGTGTTGGTGGTATTGTTGTTGTTGGTGGTACTGTTGGTGTTGGTGGTACTGTTGGTGTTGTTGGTATTGTTGGTGTTGGTGGTATTGTTGGTGTTGGTGGTATTGTTGGTGTTGGTGGTATTGTTGGTGTTGGTGGTATTGTTGGTGTTGGTGGTATTGTTGGTGTTGGTGTTGGGTGGTACTGTTGGTGTTGGTGGTACTGTTGGTGTTGGTGGTATTGTTGGTGTTGGTGGTATTGTTGGTGTTGGTGGTACCGTTGGTGTTGGTGGTACTGTTGGTGTTGGTGGTACTGTTGCTGTTGGTGGTACTGTTGGTGTTGGTGGTACTGTTGGTGTTGGTGGTATTGTTGGTGTTGGTGGTATTGTTGGTGTTGGTGGTACTGTTGGTGTTGTTGGTATTGTTGGTGTTGGTGGTATTGTTGGTGTTGGTGGTATTGTTGGTGTTGGTGGTATTGTTGGTGTTGGTGGTACTGTTGGTGTTGGTGGTATTGTTGGTGTTGGTGGTATTGTTGGTGTTGGTGTTGGTGGTACTGTTGGTGTTGGTAGGTACTGTTGGTGTTGGTGGTATTGTTGGTGTTGGTGGTACTGTTGGTGTTGGTGGTATGTTGGTGTTGGTGTTGGTGGTACTGTTGGTGTTGGTGGTACTGTTGGTGTTGGTGGTATTGTTGGTGTTGGTGGTACTGTTGGTGTTGGTGGTACTGTTGCTGTTGGTGGTACTGTTGGTGTTGGTGGTACTGTTGGTGTTGGTGGTATTGTTGGTGTTGGTGGTATTGTTGGTGTTGGTGGTACTGTTGGTGTTGGTGGTATTGTTGGTGTTGGTGTTGGTGGTACTGTTGGTGTTGGTGGTACTGTTGGTGTTGGTGGTATTGTTGGTGTTGGTGGTATTGTTGGTGTTGGTGTGGTGGTACTGTTGGTGTTGGTGGTACTGTTGGTGTTGGTGGTATTGTTGGTGTTGGTGGTATTGTGGTGTTGGTGTTGGTGGTACTGTTGGTGTTGGTGGTACTGTTGGTGTTGGTGGTATTGGTGTTGGTGTTGGTGGTACTGTTGGTGTTGGTGGTACTGTTGGTGTTGGTGGTATTGTTGGTGTTGGTGGTATTGTTGGTGTTGGTGTTGTGGTACTGTTGGTGTTGGTGGTACTGTTGGTGTTGGTGGTATTGTTGGTGTTGGTGGTATTGTTGGTGTTGGTGTTGGTGGTACTGTTGGTGTTGGTGGTACTGTTGGTGTTGGTGGTATTGTTGGTGTTGGTGGTACTGTTGGTGTTGGTGGTACTGTTGTGTTGGTGGTACTGTTGGTGTTGGTGGTACTGTTGGTGTTGGTGGTATTGTTGGTGTTGGTGGTATTGTTGGTGTTGGTCGGTACTGTTGGTGTTGGTGGTATTGTTGGTGTTGGTGGTACTGTTGGTGTTGGTGGTATTGTTGGTGTTGGTGGTACTGTTGGTGTTGGTGGTATTGTTGTGTTGGTGGTACTTGTTGGTGTTGGTGGTATTGTTGGTGTTGGTGGTATTGTTGGTGTTGGTGGTACTGTTGGTGTTGGTGGTATTGTTGTTGTTGGTGGTACTGTTGGTGTTGGTGGTACTGTTGGTGTTGGTGGTATTGTTGGTGTTGGTGGTATTGTTGGTGTTGGTGGTATTGTTGGTGTTGGTGGTATTGTTGGTGTTGGTGGTATTGTTGTGTTGGTGGTACTGTTGGTGTTGGTGGTATTGTTGGTGTTGGTGGTACTGTTGGTGTTGGTGGTATTGTTGGTGTTGGTGGTATTGTTGGTGTTGGTGGTACTGTTGGTGTTGGTGGTATTGTTGGTGTTGGTGGTATTGTTGGTGTTGGTGGTATTGTTGGTGTTGGTGGTACTGTTGGTGTTGGTGGTATTGTTGGTGTTGGTGGTATTGTTGGTGTTGGTGGTATTGTTGGTGTTGGTGGTATTGTTGGTGTTGGTGGTATTGTTGGTGTTGGTGGTACTGTTGGTGTTGGTGGTATTGTTGGTGTTGGTGGTACTGTTGGTGTTGGTGGTACTGTTGGTGTTGGTGGTATTGTTGGTGTTGGTGGTATTGTTGGTGTTGGTGGTACTGTTGGTGTTGGTGGTACTGTTGGTGTTGGTGGTATTGTTGGTGTTGGTGGTACTGTTGGTGTTGGTGGTATTGTTGGTGTTGGTGGTACTGTTGGTGTTGGTGGTACTGTTGGTGTTGGTGGTATTGTTGGTGTTGGTGGTACTGTTGGTGTTGGTGGTATTGTTGGTGTTGGTGGTACTGTTGGTGTTGGTGGTACTGTTGGTGTTGGTGGTATTGTTGGTGTTGGTGGTACTGTTGGTGTTGGTGGTATTGTTGGTGTTGGTGGTATTGTTGGTGTTGGTGGTATTGTTGGTGTTGGTGGTATTGTTGGTGTTGGTGGTACTGTTGGTGTTGGTGGTATTGTTGGTGTTGGTGGTACTGTTGGTGTTGGTGGTACTGTTGGTGTTGGTGGTATTGTTGGTGTTGGTGGTACTGTTGGTGTTGGTGGTACTGTTGGTGTTGGTGGTATTGTTGGTGTTGGTGGTATTGTTGGTGTTGGTGGTATTGTTGTGTTGGTGGTACTGTTGGTGTTGGTGGTACTGTTGGTGTTGGTGGTATTGTTGGTGTTGGTGGTATTGTTGGTGTTGGTGGTATTGTTGGTGTTGGTGGTACTGTTGGTGTTGGTGGTATTGTTGGTGTTGGTGGTATTGTTGGTGTTGGTGGTATGTTGGTGTTGGTGGTATTGTTGGTGTTGGTGGTATTGTTGGTGTTGGTGGTATTGTTGGTGTTGGTGGTACTGTTGGTGTTGGTGGTATTGTTGGTGTTGGTGGTACTGTTGGTGTTGGTGGTATTGTTGGTGTTGGTGGTATTGTTGGTGTTGGTGGTACTGTTGGTGTTGGTGGTACTGTTGGTGTTGGTGGTATTGTTGGTGTTGGTGGTATTGTTGGTGTTGGTGGTATTGTTGGTGTTGGTGGTACTGTTGGTGTTGGTGGTATTGTTGGTGTTGGTGGTATTGTTTGTGTTGGTGGTACTGTTGGTGTTGGTGGTATTGTTGGTGTTGGTGGTATTGTTGGTGTTGGTGGTACTGTTGGTGTTGGTGGTATTGGTGGTGTTGGTGGTATTGTTGGTGTTGGTGGTATTGTTTGTGTTGGTGGTATTGTTGGTGTTGGTGGTACTGTTGGTTGGTGTTGGTGGTATTGTTGGTGTTGGTGGTATTGTTGGTGTTGGTGGTACTGTTGGTGTTGGTGGTATTGTTGGTGTTGGTGGTACTGTTGGTGTTGGTGGTATTGTTGGTGTTGGTGGTACTGTTGGTGTTGGTGGTATTGTTGGTGTTGGTGGTACTGTTGGTGTTGGTGGTATTGTTGGTGTTGGTGGTATTGTTGGTGTTGGTGGTACTGTTGGTGTTGGTGGTATTGTTGGTGTTGGTGGTACTGTTGGTGTTGGTGGTATTGTTGGTGTTGGTGGTATTGTTGGTGTTGGTGGTATTGTTGGTGTTGGTGGTATTGTTGGTGTTGGTGGTATTGTTGGTGTTGGTGGTATTGTTGGTGTTGGTGGTATTGTTGGTGTTGGTGTTGGTGGTACTGTTGGTGTTGGTGGTATTGTTGGTGTTGGTGGTATTGTTGGTGTTGGTGGTACTGTTGGTGTTGGTGGTATTGTTGGTGTTGGTGGTACTGTTGGTGTTGGTGGTATTGTTGGTGTTGGTGGTATTGTTGGTGTTGGTGGTATTGTTGGTGTTTGGTGGTTTGTTTGTGTTGGTGGTATTGTTGGTGTTGGTGGTATTGTTGGTGTTGGTGGTACTGTTGGTGTTGGTGGTATTGTTGGTGTTGGTGGTATTGTTGGTGTTGGTGGTATTGTTGGTGTTGGTGGTATTGTTGGTGTTGGTGGTACTGTTGGTGTTGGTGGTATTGTTGGTGTTGGTGGTATTGTTTGGTGTTGGTGGTATTGTTGGTGTTGGTGGTATTGTTGGTGTTGGTGGTACTGTTGGTGTTGGTGGTATTGTTGGTGTTGGTGGTATTGTTGGTGTTGGTGGTATTGTTGGTGTTGGTGGTATTGTTGGTGTTGGGTGGTATTGTTGGTGTTGGTGGTATTGTTGGTGTTGGTGGTATTGTTGGTGTTGGTGGTATTGTTGGTGTTGGTGGTATTGTTTGGTGTTGGTGGTATTGTTGGTGTTGGTGGTATTGTTGGTGTTGGTGGTATTGTTGGTGTTGGTGGTATTGTTGGTGTTGGTGGTACTGTTGGTGTTGGTGGTATTGTTGGTGTTGGTGGTATTGTTGGTGTTGGTGGTACTGTTGGTGTTGGTGGTATTGTTGGTGTTGGTGGTATTGTTGGTGTTGGTGGTATTGTTGGTGTTGGTGGTATTGTTGGTGTTGGTGGTACTGTTGGTGTTGGTGGTATTGGTTGGTGTTGGTGGTACTGTTGGTGTTGGTGGTATTGTTGGTGTTGGTGGTATTGTTGGTGTTGGTGGTATTGTTGGTGTTGGTGGTATTGTTGGTGTTGGTGGTACTGTTGGTGTTGGTGGTATTGTTGGTGTTGGTGGTATGTTGGTGTTGGTGGTATTGTTGGTGTTGGTGGTATTGTTGGTGTTGGTGGTATTGTTGTGTTGGTGGTACTGTTGGTGTTGGTGGTATTGTTGGTGTTGGTGGTACTGTTGGTGTTGGTGGTACTGTTGGTGTTGGTGGTATTGTTGGTGTTGGTGGTATTGTTGGTGTTGGTGGTATTGTTGGTGTTGGTGGTATTGTTGGTGTTGGTGGTACTGTTGGTGTTGGTGGTATTGTTGGTGTTGGTGGTACTGTTGGTGTTGGTGGTATTGTTGGTGTTGGTGGTATTGTTGGTGTTGGTGGTATTGTTGGTGTTGGTGGTATTGTTGTGTTGGTGGTATTGTTGGTGTTGGTGGTACTGTTGGTGTTGGTGGTATTGTTGGTGTTGGTGGTACTGTTGGTGTTGGTGGTATTGTTGGTGTTGGTGGTATTGTTGGTGTTGGTGGTACTGTTGGTGTTGGTGGTATTGTTGGTGTTGGTGGTATTGTTGGTGTTGGTGGTACTGTTGGTGTTGGTGGTATTGTTGGTGTTGGTGGTATTGTTGGTGTTGGGTGGTATTGTTGGTGTTGGTGGTACTGTTGGTGTTGGTGGTATTGTTGGTGGTGTTGTTGGTGGTACTGTTGGTGTTGGTGGTATTGTTGGTGTTGGTGGTATTGTTGGTGTTGGTGGTATTGGTTGGTGTTGGTGGTATTGTTGGTGTTGGTGGTATTGTTGGTGTTGGTGGTATTGTTGGTGTTGGTGGTACTGTTGGTGTTGGTGGTATTGTTGGTGTTGGTGGTATTGTTGGTGTTGGTGGTATTGTTGGTGTTGGTGGTACTGTTGGTGTTGGTGGTATTGTTGGTGTTGGTGGTATTGTTGGTGTTGGTGGTACTGTTGGTGTTGGTGGTATTTGTTGGTGTTGGTGGTATTGTTGGTGTTGGTGGTACTGTTGGTGTTGGTGGTATTGTTGGTGTTGGTGGTATTGTTGGTGTTGGTGGTACTGTTGGTGTTGGTGGTATTGTTGGTGTTGGTGGTATTGTTGGTGTTGGTGGTACTGTTGGTGTTGGTGGTATTGTTGGTGTTGGTGGTACTTGTTGGTGTTGGTGGTATTGTTGGTGTTGGTGGTATTGTTGGTGTTGGTGGTATTGTTTGGTGTTGGTGGTATTGTTGGTGTTGGTGGTACTGTTGGTGTTGGTGGTACTTGTTGGGTGTTGGTGGTACTGTTGGTGTTGGTGGTATTGTTGGTGTTGGTGGTATTGTTGGTGTTGGTGGTACTGTTGGTGTTGGTGGTACTGTTGGTGTTGGTGGTACTGTTGGTGTTGGTGGTATTGTTGGTGTTGGTGGTATCTGTTGGTGTTGGTGGTACTGTTGGTGTTGGTGGTATTGTTGGTGTTGGTGGTACTGTTGGTGTTGGTGGTATTGTTGGTGTTGGTGGTATTGTTGGTGTTGGTGGTACTGTTGGTGTTGGTGGTATTGTTGGTGTTGGTGGTATTGTTGGTGTTGGTGGTATTGTTGGTGTTGGTGGTACTGTTGGTGTTGGTGGTATTGTTGGTGTTGGTGGTATTGTTGGTGTTGGTGGTACTGTTGGTGTTGGTGGTATTGTTGGTGTTGGTGGTATTGTTGGTGTTGGTGGTATTGTTGGTGTTGGTGGTATTGTTGGTGTTGGTGGTATTGTTGGTGTTGGTGGTACTTGTTGGTGTTGGTGGTATTGTTGGTGTTGGTGGTATTGTTGGTGTTGGTGGTATTGTTGGTGTTGGTGGTACTGTTGGTGTTGGTGGTATTGTTGGTGTTGGTGGTACTGTTGGTGTTGGTGGTATTGTTGGTGTTGGTGGTATGTTGGTGTTGGTGGTATTGTTGGTGTTGGTGGTATTGTTGGTGTTGGTGGTATTGTTGGTGTTGGTGGTACTGTTGGTGTTGGTGGTATTGTTGGTGTTGGTGGTATGTTGGTGTTGGTGGTATTGTTGGTGTTGGTGGTACTGTTGGTGTTGGTGGTATTGTTGGTGTTGGTGGTACTGTTGGTGTTGGTGGTATTGTTGGTGTTGGTGGTACTGTTGGTGTTGGTGGTATTGTTGGTGTTGGTGGTATTGTTGGTGTTGGTGGTATTGTTGGTGTTGGTGGTATTGTTGGTGTTGGTGGTATTGTTGGTGTTGGTGGTATGTTGGTGTTGGTGGTATTGTTGGTGTTGGTGGTACTGTTGGTGTTGGTGGTATTGTTGGTGTTGGTGGTATTGTTGGTGTTGGTGGTATTGTTGGTGTTGGTGGTATTGTTGGTGTTGGTGGTATTGTTGGTGTTGGTGGTACTGTTGGTGTTGGTGGTATTGTTGGTGTTGGGTGGTATGTTGGTGTTGGTGGTATTGTTGGTGTTGGTGGTATTGTTGGTGTTGGTGGTACTGTTGGTGTTGGTGGTATTGTTGGTGTTGGTGGTATTGTTGGTGTTGGGTGGTTACTGTTGGTGTTGGTGGTATTGTTGGTGTTGGTGGTACTGTTGGTGTTGGTGGTATTGTTGGTGTTGGTGGTATTGTTGGTGTTGGTGGTATTGTTGGTGTTGGTGGTATTGTTTGGTGTTGGTGGTATTGTTGGTGTTGGTGGTATTGTTGGTGTTGGTGGTATTGTTGGTGTTGGTGGTATTGTTGGTGTTGGTGGTATTGTTGGTGTTGGTGGTACTGTTGGTGTTGGTGGTACTGTTGGTGTTGGTGGTATTGTTGGTGTTGGTGGTATTGTTGGTGTTGGTGGTATTGTTGGTGTTGGTGGTATTGTTGGTGTTGGTGGTATTGTTGGTGTTGGTGGTACTGTTGGTGTTGGTGGTATTGTTGGTGTTGGTGGTATTGTTGGTGTTGGTGGTATTGTTGGTGTTGGTGGTACTGTTGGTGTTGGTGGTATTGTTGGTGTTGGTGGTATTGTTGGTGTTGGTGGTATTGTTGGTGTTGGTGGTATTGTTGGTGTTGGTGGTACTGTTGTGTGGTGTTGGTGGTATTGTTGGTGTTGGTGGTATTGTTGGTGTGGTGGTATTGTTGGTGTTGGTGGTATTGTTGGTGTTGGTGGTATTGTTGGTGTTGGTGGTATTGTTGGTGTTGGTGGTATTGTTGGTGTTGGTGGTATTGTTGGTGTTGGTGGTATTGTTGGTGTTGGTGGTACTGTTGGTGTTGGTGGTATTGTTGGTGTTGGTGGTATTGTTGGTGTTGGTGGTATTGTTGGTGTTGGTGGTATTGTTGGTGTTGGTGGTATTGTTGGTGTTGGTGGTATTGTTGGTGTTGGTGGTATTGTGGTGTTGGTGGTATTGTTGGTGTTGGTGGTATTGTTGGTGTTGGTGGTATTGTTGGTGTTGGTGGTATTGTTGGTGTTGGTGGTATTGTTGGTGTTGGTGGTACTGTTGGTGTTGGTGGTATTGTTGGTGTTGGTGGTATTGTTGGTGTTGGTGGTATTGTTGGTGTTGGTGGTACTGTTGGTGTTGGTGGTATTGTTGGTGTTGGTGGTACTGTTGGTGTTGGTGGTATTGTGGGTGTTGGTGGTATTGTTGGTGTTGGTGGTATTGTTGGTGTTGGTGGTATTGTTGGTGTTGGTGGTACTGTTGGTGTTGGTGGTATTGTTGGTGTTGGTGGTATGTTGGTGTTGGTGGTATTGTTGGTGTTGGTGGTATTGTTGGTGTTGTTGGTACTGTGGTGTTGGTGGTACTGTTGACCAGTGAGGCTGTGGTATCTGTTGGTGTTGGTGGTATTGTTGGTGTTGGTGGTAATGTTGGTGTAGGTGGTATTGTTGGTGCTTGGGTTGGTATTGATGGTGTTGGTGGTATGTGTTGGGTGTTGGTGGTACTGTTGGTGTTGGTGGTACTTGTCTTGGTGTTGGTGTATTGTTGGTGTTGGTGGTATTGTTGCGTGATGCGATGGTACCTGTAGGTGTTGGTGGTGTTGGTGTATGTTGGTGTTGGTGGTATTGTTCGGTGTTGGTGGTAATGTTGGTTGTTGGCTGGTACTGTTGGTGTTGGTGGTACAGTTGGTGTTGGTTGGTATTTTTG
>OZ024741.1:309336189-309341279 GCA_964016885.1 Eledone cirrhosa | reverse complement strand
TTATATATATATATTAAATTATGTATATATATATAATATATATATATATAATATATATATAATTTATATATATATATAAATTATTATATATATAATTTATATATATATAAAAATTATGTATATATATAATTTATATATATATACTAATTTTTATATATATATAAATTATATATATATAATTTATATATATATAAAATTATGTATATATATATAAATTATATATATATATATAAATATATATATTTATAAATTATATATATATAATTTATATATATATATATAAATTATATAAATAATTCATATATATATATATAATTTATATATATATATATAAATTATATAAATATATAAATTATATATATATATAAATTATATATATATATAAATTATATATATATATATAAATTATATATATAATTCATATATATATATATAATTTATATATATATATATAAATTATATATATATATAAATTATATATATATATAAATTATATATATATATAAATTATATATATATATATAAATTATATATATATAATTTATATATATATATATAAATTATATATATATATAATTTATATATATATATATAAATTATATATATATATAATTTATATATATATATATAATTTATATATATATATAATTTATATATATATATAATTTATATATATAATATATAATTATATATATATAAATTATATGTCGATATAAATTATATATATATAATTTATATATATATATATAATTTATATATATATATATAATTTATATATATATATATAATTTATATATAATATATATATATATATATATATCTATATATATATATAATATATATATATTCTATATATATATAATATATATATATATATAAATTATATATATATATAAATTATATATATATATAAATTATGTATATATAATTTATATATATATATATATAAATTATATTTATATATAATTCATATATATATATATAAATTATATTTATATATAATTTATATATATAATTTATATATATATATAATTTTTTTATATATAATTTATATATATATATAATTTTTTTATATATAATTTATATATATATATAATTTATATATATATATATAATTCATATATATATATAATTTATATATATAATTTATATATATATATATATATAATTTATATATATATAAATATATATAATTATATATATATATATATAATTTATATATATATATATATAATTTATATATATATATAATTTAAATATATATAAAATTTATATATATATATATATAATTCATATATATATATAATTTATATATATATATACATATATAATTATATATATATATATATAATTATATATATATATATATAATTATATATATATATAATTTATATATATATATAATTTATATATATATATAATTTATATATATATATATAATTTATATATATATATAATTTATATATATATATATATAATTTATATATATATATAATTTATATATATATATAATTTATATATATATATATAATTTATATATATATATATAATTTATATATATATATATATATAATTATATATATATATATATAATTATATATATATATAATTATATATATATATATAATTATATATATATATAAATTATATATATATATATAATTATATATATATAAATATATATATATATATAATTATATATATATATTTGACAAGAATATGACAAGCACTTTAACAAGAAACTAAAGTGGCTCAAACAGATAAAACTAATCAAGATACTTTAGAGAATATCAATAGATATCCCGACAAAATTCACGGTATAAATATGGCCGACATCTCATTAACATATGAATTCAACAACAACAACACAAATATATACGGTAACACTACGGTTGACTCTGATGAATTATCAGTATTACAACTACCACCTAAGTATGCCACATATAATAAGGTAAATATGATTAAATGCTTGTCAGAAATAGAAAAATCATTTACAAAATGACGTTGGAGCCTCAAAAACAAAAACAAAAGTAACAACATATGCACACACACACACACACGCACGCACACACACATATACAACGCACACACAGACACAAACAACAATAACAACACACACATCAACAATAATAACATACTCAGAAACAACAACAGACGCGCAGACACAAACAACAATAACAACACACACAACAATAATAACATACACGGAGACAACAACAACAGCACACACCAACAACAACAACATCAACACGCACACATTCAAAGCCTCTCAGCACCACCAATGTTAACAAACACACAGACACAGAAAACATGTAATGACAGTAGCACAGAAATAAAGGAAGGTAATAGGATTGAAAGGAGAAGGGAGACTATGGACAGAGAAAATAACCAAGACGAACACACAGTCACACAAAATAGAGTAGATAATAACAATGAGCCAGAGGAAAGAGACAGGAGTAATAATGAGAAACATAGAAACAACCACGAGGCTGTTGGTGGAAATAGAAATAGAAACAACACAACTAACAATAACAATAGCATTAGTACACATAAAGCAGAAGCCTGGAACTCTACTTTTTATAATCCTTCCGATAAGTCGTTCGACCTGCGACGAGTCCACACCACGCAATTGCCGTCGCAGGTCGATGAACAGACAGAAGCACAATTTAGTATAGCTAGATCTAAACTTAGAAATATTATAGAATAGTATAGCAAGAAGCATAATAGAATGGAGGCCCAGCAACTGGGAGAAAAATCTGCAAATGGCTTGCGTAAGCTCATGCAGCGCTCGAGTAATGGAGAGATAGCATGCTTTCCAACAGACAAGTCTGGCAGAATGTCGGTTGACAGTCTGCCAAACTACATCCAGGCAATGCAACCCCACATCACTAACACAAGAGAAGTAACGCCACAAGAGCATGAGGATAGGGAAAAAGCCCTCAATGCCCATATGATGATGTAGACAAATATAATGCAGCCCAACAAAATGACTGCCAACAACTTCCAGGCTTGGAACAATGACGTGTCAACGTTGTATGGGCTTCGAAAAGACCATAAAACGAGCAGTGACCCTGTCACAGGACCACCAACACGGCCAGTATGTGGAGCTAACATTGCTAGTAACTACAGACTTTCCTACTTCCTCTCCCTGATCATACGCCCCATCATTGAAATGTCCCCTGATGTATGTGACAGCACGGAGGACCTCCTCAGCAGAATCGGCGAGAGTAACCGATCTAGGGACCTAACAAACTGCATAATAGGTAGTATGGATGTTGTGTCCCTGTATCCATCTATTGACGTGGATTTTGCTGTGGAGAAATGCGTAGAAATGATCAGTGAGAGCAATGTTGAATTCTGTGGGATTGATACCAGTCAGCTGGGACTACTACTTAAAATTACCTCTAGTAATAATTATCATATGGCCTTAGCAACCTGTGCCCTACAAGACCAGCAATAGGCAGACCACCTACCATTACCTCAATGGCCAAGAAAACCCACACAGATAGATGGAACGGGTGGAGCAGTGCCATACGGACCTCCGAAAACCACGATGAACTAAAGAAAATGATTGCACATGCGGTGGGGGTCAGCATAAAATTAACCCTTAAGGAACATATGTTCAAATTTAATGGAAAAACATATGCCCAAGAGGAGGGAGCAGCCATTGGTGTTAGCATTGCAGGTGACATAGCTAACCTATTCGTGGTATGGTGGGACAGTAGACTTAAACTTAAAGAACAATTAGAAGACCCCTTGACCCTGATAATGTACTCCCGCTATGTTGATCATATAAACATCGTAGTAAAAGCACCCCCACTAGAGAACAGTCAGGAATTAGAGAAAAACACAATGGAAAGCATCCAGCAAATAGCTAACTCCATCCACCAGAGTATTAGAGTTACTATAGACTACCCAAGCAAACACCCCAACCATCGATTACCTGTACTAGGCACAGAGCTCTGGTTAGATACCATTAATAACAAAAAACAAATCCTCCATTCCCATTATGCCAAACCCATGACTTCCAAATATCTGATCCACCGAAACTCAGCTGTTTCGGACCATACCAAAATCAACATACTGATTGCGGATTTGGTACGGGTGATGAGAAACGTGTCCCGCATGTGCAACCCCGAAGAACTAGAGAGACACATACAACACTTCATCCACCGTATGCAGTTCTCCCGTTACAATCACAGAGATAAAATCAGAGTATATAGAGGAGCCAGAACCAAATGGGAAAAAATGGTAAATAATGACACAAATGGGACCTGCCCCTTGTATAGGAGCAAATTTTGGAATAGAATAGAAAAAACTAGGAATAAGGCTAATAGAATAAACTCATGGTATGATAGCAATAAATACCAGAGTGTAATGTTCATCGATACAACCCCTAGAGGTGAATTAGCTTACAAATTTAGAAGGGCCCTAGATAAACAAAAACTCAATATTAAGATAGTAGAAAGACCAGGTACCTCCATAAAAACACTTATTAGCAATACATACCCTTTTCAAAGACCTCCCTGTATAGATAAGAAATGTATAATCTGTAAATTAAGCCCCCATATTAATTGTAAAACTAGAAATGTAGTATATAGCATAAGATGTACTGAAGGACAATGTAGAGATAAAAATATAGTGTACATAGGTGAGACACCTCGTAGTATAGGGGAACGGATAAATGAACACTGGCGAGACCTTCAAGATAGTAAAGAATCATCTGTACTCTACCAACATGCTAAAATAGAACGTACGGGTAAATTAGAGAACATAGAAATAAAAATAGAATCTACACACAGAAAAGACGCAATGTTTAGACAAATCACAGAGGCAATAAACATAAATGAACTCCAACCTAAATTAAATAGAAAACATGAATGGAACAGCAACATCACAACTTACAATTAAGGACAAAATGAAAACACACACGCACAGAGAACAAACAAACAACCAGTAACATGTAAATAAACAAATAAATAAACGAATATAAACAGACACAGACACCCGGATGTAACACATGCGCAAACTAAGCACACAACACACACTCAAAAAACAGGATGACGTAGGACAGAAGAAAGGAGAGGCAC
>OZ024741.1:309318689-309328689 GCA_964016885.1 Eledone cirrhosa | reverse complement strand
TAGAAATATTATATTATATATATATATAGAAATATTATATTATATTATATATATATATAGAAATATTATATTATATATATATATATAGAAATATTATATTATATATATATATAGAAATATTATATTATATATACATAGAAATATTATATTATATATACATAGAAATATTATATTATATATACATAGAAATATTATATTATATATATAGAGAAATATTATATTATATATATATATATTATATTATATATATATATATTATATTATATATATATATATTATATTATATATATATTATATATATAATATATATATATATATATATATATATATATATTATATTTATATTATATATATATTATATATATATATTATATATATATATTATATATATATTATATATATATATATATATATTATTATATATAGAGAAATATTATTATTATATATATATATTATTATTATAGGGCGGTGTATTGGCAGTATCGGTAGAGAGTTTGACGCCATGCTTTCCAGCATAGTTACGTCCCTTTACGATCTGAGTTCAAATCGGCCGAGGTTGACTTTCACCCTTATGGGGTCGATAAAATAATGTACCAGTAATGCACTGGGTAATTGCTGGCCTTGTGCCTAAAGTAGAAACAATTAGATATATATATATATACATACATATATATATAAATATTATTATTATATCTATATATATATACATATATATATAAATATTATTATTATATATACATATATATATAAATATTATTATTATATATATATATATATATACATACATATTTATATAATTATTATTATATATATATATATATATATATATACATATTTATATAATTATTATTATATATATATATATATATATATATATATACATATATATATAATTATTATTATTATATATATATATACATATATATATATAATTATTATTATTATTATTATATATATATATATATATATATATAATTATTATATATATATATATATATAAATATTATTATTATATATATATATATACATATATATAAATATTATTATTTTGACTTTGCCTTTCATCCTTACAGGGTCGATAAAATAAAATACCAGTAATGAACTGTGTAATTGCTGGCCTTGTGCCTAAAGTAGAAACAATTATTATATATATATATATATAAATATTATATATATATATATATATATATATATAAATAAATATTATATATATATATATATATATATATATAAATAAATATTATTATATATATATATATATTATTATAGATATATATATATATATAAATAAATATTATATATATATATATAAATAAATATTATTATATATATATATATATATAAATAAATATTATTATATATATATATATATAAATAAATAAATATTATTATATATATATATATAAATAAATAAATATTATTATATATATATATATATAAATAAATAAATATTATTATATATATATATATATATATATATATATAAATAAATATTATTATTATATATATATATATATATATAAATATATATATATATATATATAAATAAATATTATTATAATATATATATATATATATATATATATATATATATATATATATATATACATACATAAAGTATGTATCAGGATTATATTTGGTGTAGAAACTGCAAGATCTCAGCCATCGGGCTCTGACTCTCAACTATATATATATAAACATATATAGCGGTGCCCCACCATGGCCTCATCCCGTCAGCTGGAACACGCAATAGAGAGTAATATATATATATATATATATATATATATATATATATATATATATATATATATATCAAATAAGTATGTTTTGAAACAGTGAGCAGGTTTGAAATTAGAAAATAGAATAGCTTTCACCGTATTTTTGACTAAAGGAATTTTAGCCTGATAATGGGGTTTAGAACCCTCAGATAAATGGAAAAAGATGAGTATTGACGCCCCCATGTACGTCAATACTCATCTTTTTCCATTTATCTGAGGGTTCTAAACCCCATTATCAGGCTAAAATTCCTTTAGTCAAAAATACGGTGAAAGCTATTCTATTTTATATATATATATGTATATATATATGTATATATATTGTTGAATAATTGTCTTACTAGGTTGTAAAAAAAAGAAATTGTTACCCCTTGAATCCTAAGAATGTTTTGTAAATTTTGAAGGTGCTAGCTATCGCACCCATTTCTCGAAGAACTGGGGAGCTGTCTGTCTGTCTGAATATATATATATATATATATATATATATATATATATATATATGTACGTGTGTGTGTTTATGCATGCATGTGCACACACGCATGGGTCTTAGATTGAGAGAGACACGACGTTTACGTAATTTATAGAAAACTCGTCATACATAGAAGTGTTCCCTGGTGTGAAGTGAAAAAACATTACGCATCATTTAAATCATAGCACGCACAAAACTTTGGTTCGGATACCATCATCATTACTTTTTTTTTTTTTTTTTTTTTTTTGTCGTTATTCTATATTTTGTGTGAAAAAAGTTTAGGGAGATACTACTTCTGCTGGTAATAAAGGGATTCTCTCTCCGGGTGAAGAGAATGTTATATTATATCTGCGTACGAAGTGCAATGACACATGGGAATTTAATACAGAGGATATGCCAAGGTTAGAAAATAACGAGGCTAGCCCGCCGCTCCACTGTATCGGTAATGTTAGTGTAACTGAACGATGAAGCACAGAAGAATTGAAGGAATTACTGGCCATAAAGGTAATCAGTTATTTCGTGCAAGAGAAAAGGTTGCCATGGTAAGGACATGTGATGTGTATGAATGATGGCTGTTGGTTGACAAAATGCCAGCAGTTCTTAGTGGAAGGAAACACCCAGTGCCGGATTTAGGACAAATGAGGTCCTGTGCTAGTTAAGCTATGAGGCCCCAAACATTTGAAAAATTCATCGTAATACATTTTTGGAGCAGGAGGTTGGGCCCCTGGACAACGGGGCCCTGTGCGTAAAGCACACCTAAACACAATGGTAAATCCGGCACTGGAAATAGCAGAAATAAAAGACCGAGAAAAGCCTGGGCAGAATTAGTGAACCTCCCAGACGAGATGACGAAAGAACACGCCATGTGAAGGAAAGCTGTGCTGGAGCCTATGCAACGGAAGCATGGAAAGGGGAGCGGGGACGTAAAAATGATGATGATGATGTATACATTATTCATATACTAGTTTTACGATGTGGTCTACCCTTGGTGGTAGGGTCCGTACCGTAGATAGAACTCAATGTAATCTGATGGCGAGTAATCCAGTGAAATCCATTAATTCCATTTCGATTCACATGGAATGTGGTCATGTATATAAAATATTGGGGATCCATACTTAGTGACTATTGCTTTCCCCAAAATATGAGAGCTTGTGCCCATGTTAGTTGAGTGTCAGGACAAAATACCTTGCTGTAATTACGGTCCCTTTACATTCTGAGTTCTAATCCCGCCGAGGTTAGCTTTGCCTTTCATCATTACGGGGTGCCAGCAACGCACGGGTTGATTTAATCGACTTTCCCCTCCCTCAAAATTGCTGGCCTTGTGCCTAAATTAGAAACCATTATTATCCGCTACCAGGTAGCTATGGCGAATGAGGTTGTATGGTGGACAAGGTTGAAAGTACTGAAGAAAGACACATTCGTCTTTGGCCAAGCTAGGCCCGGATTAAAACCTTAAGAGATCTTAAACACTTAAAACATTATGTCACATCTTTAATTGGGGCTCTAAGCAGGTATCTATTTTGTTTGATGTTTTATCTGAGACTGGATCAAGCCCTCAGCATCTTCATCAACTTTCACTTGAGAAGGAAGGTGTGGAGAGACAGGTGCTGTCCTCGAGTGAATTCACTGATTGAAGTTTGTGCAGATGCGTGGTTTAGAGGTCTATGTTTTGGGCTCACAACATTAAGGCCGTGAGTTAGAGTTCCAAGATACTTTATTTCCCATTGCTCCAGTCCACACAGCTGGAAAAATAAGTTGCAAAGACACAACTGTATCGGCCTTTCCCTTGGACAACATAATATATTGTGTAGATGTAATAGTGTATACACACGCACACACACACACACACACACACACACACACACACATATATAGTGCATATGGGAGTTGCGACGTCACTGGTACCAAGTTGTATAGGTTTGCCTTTCCCTTGGATAACATCGGTGGCGTGGAGGAGAGAACCTAGAATACATGGGCGACTGCTGGTCTACCACAAAACATCTTGGCCAGGGTTGAGTACTGGAGAGGAACTTTCCAGGTCCCACCATGGTCAATCATGATCGATGGAGGCCCTCCTCCTTCTCCTCCTGGTAATGAGAGTAGCGAAAATGGTCCGCATGAATGGGCCCCATCCCCAACGTGCATCAGCAGGCAATAAATTAGAACTGAGAGACAAAGCAGTACTTAAGCTTGGCAATAAGAGTAATATGGTATCTGTGGGGCTGTGTGTTCGATCCGAGGCCAAGTGGATGTCTACTTGGACGCTTCGTTCCCTTTCTTTCATAAAACCATGATAGGCTCATACACATATAATATAGTGATTTAAAAAAAACCCTGCTTACTGATAATACCCGAGAATTTAGTGCCTCAAAAACTCCTTCGTGAGTGTTTAAAAACTAAAATCTAGAAAAGAGATGACTATCCTTCGGTCGAACAATATAGACAATGCCATGTTGATCTCGTCTTTAAAGCCAACCGGTGAAAGATGTTTCGATCTTATTAGACCTCATCAGTGAAGCGTATGCTATTCGCTTCGATATCTACATCAACACACACACACATAGGTGGGAAAGTAAGCGAATAACATGACTAGAAAAATGCTTGAGGGTGTTGTCTTGAATACTAAATACAAATACAATAAAAACTAAAAACACTACAGCTGTCACTCATAATCGAGCATGACTTGGTATTATGTAACATGCTTTCGCTAAGGGTTTTAGGGTGCCCATGCAGTCTCGAGCAGACACAGATACTTTCTCCGCTTTTCATTTCTTGATCCAGTGAGACATCCAGGATATGATAGTTGGAAATAGAAAGGGCTGGACCAACACTAACCTAGCACTTTTTTTTATCGATTTCTAAAGGAGGGAATGCAAAAAATGTCGCGGTGGGATTTGAACTCAGAACAAATACCTAACGTTTTAACGACCCTGTCAGACCGACTACCTTAATACAGTTGAGTCTCATATATGTGATATTCTGTGTTAAAAAACCTCCACCAATTTCAATTACCGTATTTCCAGGCGCCGAAAACGCTTCGTCCTCGAAAACGCACCCTAATTTTGACAACCCAAAATGTTAAAAGAAAAAAATAATAAACAATCTTAGGCCTCCAGGACGCATGGTATATTTTTTAGACTTATTTTAGGAAAGAAGTAGCGTCTTCGACACAGGGAAATACGGTAATTAATGAATTAATGAATAATATAGAGTGCTTTACTAAAATTACTACTTATTTCATTACTAAGATAGTAACATAACATGGGTCTTATATAAAATTATGTTGGACGATTTTAATTTAAATAGGAACCTTTTAAAATGGATAGATTTGTTTCATGGAACCAGAGCTGGTTTTTGGCAGGGTTGATATCAGAAGTGTTAATTAGTAAAAGTACAAGCATACCAGAAGAGGACGATCAGTTGGCATGGGCCATGATTTAGAGTGGGGTGGGCAATACTCCATTCAAGTTCTAATTCTTTTTTACTGTGTTTGCTACTTGTAAATACATCAAATACAAATAACTCATAAATCATGTGTAATTAACGCTAGTTACTAAGATACTTAATGTGCAATTTGAAACACATTCTACATTTCACACCCGACGTTGGTCTTTTACCAAATTTTAGGGCACACATTCCACATTTAACCTGCGACTATAATCGATTTTGGGGGCGACATTTCATATTTGACCAGATTTAGCGGAAGCACACATTTTATATCTGGTCTGGGACTATTATTTGATTTGGGGGGGGCATGCAACTTGCATCTAATCTGATTTGCAACTTGCATCTAATCAGATTTGAAGAAATGGGGCATGCATGTTACACCTGACTAAAGCCGATTATCAGACTGAAGGTAGGATCGACAGTTTACATCTAACTAGAGCCTCATACCAGATTAGAGGTGGGGTTCACGTTTTACATTTGACCTGGGGCTAGTACCAAACTGGAAGTAGGGCCTACATTTTACATTTTAGTTGAGTCTATTACCAGATTTGGAGAGGTGGGGGCATGCAGCTTACATTTGACTTGGGCTTATTACCAGACTTGGAGGGGGGCCAACATTTTGCATCTGATAATTTCTATTTCTAGAAATTATCGAGGGTGAGTCGACCTAGGTTTATTAACAGCGTTGTACAACCATGATAACTAAGGAATCACTATAAAAAATAATAAGGCCAGCAATTTTGGGCAGAGGGGGAAGTTGATTAAATCGACCCCAGTGAATTACTGGTGCTTTATTTTATCGACCCCGTAAGGGTGAAAGGCAAAGCTAACCTCGGCGGGATTTGAACTCAGAACGCAAAGGGTCGTAACTATATGTCACAAAGCATGTCCGATGCTCTAGTAATAATAATAATAACGACGTCAAGGAAATTAAGGGATTGGCTTGGGAAGCTCGGAATAGAAACAAAAACATGATGATTGCTTCATCTTGTCAGATGATAACCGTCTCAACATCATCTCAATCCGTCCAGCAAATTTACCTCCGTGCACACGAGAAGGTTCTCGTGTGCACGGAGGTGACTTTTCAATCCAGTAACTGATTTACAAGGTCTTTGGCACAAGTAACAGATGCATGCCAGTGTAGGTACTGGGTTTATTGGGTCAGGTTGTGGAATTTTATGTTGATGAACCCTCATATAGCGTTTTAACCCGGAGGTTCTCTTATATATCTTGCTACAAATTTGACAAGTAGTCACATCTGGAGGTGCAAGGAGATTTACAATATAATCTGCCCGTGTCATTGTCTGTTCATGTGTTTTCATATGGTTTACAAAACCAGATTTAGAGAGAAGGTCATGGCGACAGAAATTACATCCCAATAATCAACATTTTCAAGCCCTACCAACTCAGCCTTTCTTGGTGCCCGTTTTAGCCCTGCTTTTATTTTATTTTTTCGTTTCATCCAAAACACTCTGATTTAATTGTATTTCTCCATGTATTACAATCAAGAGCTTTCTTTTCTTATATCCAGACATTTTACACTCTCCTCAATATAATCTTTGTACCTTTTCTTAGACCTATTCTGTGGTCTTTTTCCTTGCACAAAGTCACCATAAAAGCTTTGAGTCATTCATGCGAACAAGATGCCCTACCCAGCGGATCTGATTCTTAATGACAAGGGAACTGATTTTAGAGCACCCCACACTATTTATGCGCATACACACTACAAAAAAAAAGCCTTGTTAAGAACAGCAAGATTTTTTTAGTAAAGTCTTAGAGACTTAAATTTGAAAGAAGCCTTGGTCATTTGTTATAACTAGAGGTTCCAAAGCTTGAATTAAGTTGAAGATCTGCCAGCATTCAAGAGATATGAGAAACGAACGAATGAATATTTGAAATGTGCGCACCCCAAAGCAAATGACCATAACAATAACTCCTCGCTATAAATAATTGTTGAGAACATCGGGTAAAGTATGCAAAATACTACGTATAATGATGTGAATATCCGGTTGACTTTAAAAAACACTGGGGAAATTTGAATTTTGAAATGTAGTCGTCCCAGTGTTAATAGATAACTACAATAATAGATCACTACAAATATTTCAGGTAACGTCGCCTTGGGAATGAAAAAAAAAAAATGAACAGGAGTGCTTCAACCGAATTAATTTAATGAATTTGATTGTTAATAAAAAAACAAATAAATATAAAAAAGATAGAAAAAGTAAACACTTACTCTTTTGATATCTTCTCAGAACACACCAAATAATTCCAGCAATAATCAATATTACGATTATAGTAATGAAGACGGTGGCAGCTATAACTTTACCATTATCTTCATCCTGGCCGAATGCACCTGGCACCAAACCACATAACAAAAGAACCAACACGGAACCGGCGCCAAAGCCGGACTTTGCAGTTTGCATTTTTAATATCCAACTCCGAAATTTATGCGACGATATTTCAAAAAATACATTTACTAAACAACACCACCACCAACAACAAAATAATTAAAGAATTAATAAATTATAATTATTGTTGTTGTCGTTGTTGTTATTATTCTTTCGTTCCAAATGGGATTTGATTCGTTTTTTTTTTTTTATCCAATTTTATGCAGGCGAAAAAATAAATAATTTGTTGATAACAAAATATATATATAATCAATTATGAAAGTATATATGTATATATAAATCCTTCCGAAAGACTTGTGTTTGTTATCGTCGGCATATCCATAGAAATATTGTATGTACGCATGTATATATATATATATATATATATATATATTGTATATATGTATATTGTATATATGTATATATATTGTATATATGTATATATATTGTATGTATATATATATATATAGTATGTACGTATATATATTGTACGTATGTATATATATATTGTATGTATGAATATATAATAAACTATATTGTATGTAAGTATATATATATATATATATATTGTATATATATATATTATGTATATATATATATATATATATATATATATATAGTATGTATATATAATGTATGTACGTATCTATATATATTGTATGTATGTATATTATATGTACGTATATATATATATATATATATATATATATTATATATATATATATATATATATGAGTCTGTGTATGAGTTTCTGGGAGTTATGTATGTTTATATACTTATTAAAAAAAATAAGTGTGTATAAATATATCTATATATATGATGTATATAAACACACACACTTTTTTTCTAATACAAGGTATACGCGGCGTGTAATTTTGTAATATGTGTTTATATAAGTTGATATACTTTTCACGAAATTAAAATTTTAAAAGTACGCCTATAGATATCTATCTATATCGCTATATACGTGTGCGTTAATGTGAGAATCTATACATGTACATATATGTTTTTTGTTTTTCTACTACAAATGTGTATGTGTGTGAGTATATATATGTTTATATATATACATGTTCCATGCAAATAAAATTTTAAAAAATCAGGTGGAACAACAGGTGATCCGGAGAGGTGGTATGTGGGGAGAGAGAGAGAAAGAGGGAATGTGAGAGTGTGTGTGTGAGCATGGAGAAAGAAACGATTTTTTAAGTCCCATCTTCCGATTGTAATGTCTTCAAACTGACTTGCATGGCTGGACAAACAGGCAGTCAGTCAAACAGACCATCGGACAGGTAGGCAAACAAATAAACACTAAGGAGAGAAAGGTGGGAGAGTGGAGAAGCGTAGAGGCCTGAGGGGAAGGTGTAACGAAAATAATGTAAATAAATAAATATATAAAGCTATCGAGAATAAGGTTAGAAAATATTTGATAAATAAATAAAATAAAAGATAGATAAATAAATATACACGCCCCAGTTATTTCATCACGGTATATAGATTAAAATATTGCTACTCCTATTGCTGAATGTCACAGACGAAATATAATATACAGGTATACATATATATATATATATATATATATATATATATATATATATATATATATATATGTATGTAAGTATATATATATATATATATATATATATATATATATATACTTACATACATATATATATACTTACACACACATATATATATATATATATATATATATATACACACACACACCTATATACATATATATATACGTTTTTTTCTACCTCTCTTTCTCCTCCCCCTATCTCTCTCTCTCTCAATCTATCTATCTATCTAGCCAGTTAGTCAGCTATAGATAGATAGATAGATAGATATGTTTCTTTATTAGCCACAGGGGCACAAAAGAAGGGGACAAATACATAGATAGATAGATATATTTCTTTATTAGCCAC
>OZ024741.1:309286189-309308689 GCA_964016885.1 Eledone cirrhosa | reverse complement strand
AGAGCTTAACTAGCTACCGTCACATATTTGGTAGGTCAGACGTGATCATCGCGATTCACATACGACCTACCATACATCTTACTTATATATATATATATATATATATATGTATATATACACACACACACACATATATATATATATATATATATATATATATATATATATATATATATATATATATATATATACATGTATATGTATGTAGTATATGCTTGTGCGCGTATGTATATGTATGTATGTATGTAAAACATCTGTGAAACATCTGCAATAAATTCGATATGGAATAAAAACGTTTTAAAGTACATATATCACACATAATACCTACATAATATATATATATATATATATATATATATACAATGATATTGAATAAATAGAAACTATATTTCTAAATTGTAAATATAGTTATAAACATTTATATTTGTTGAATTTCCAACAAATTAAATATCCCTTCTGCTTATATATATATATTGGTATATATATATAGGTATATATATATATATATGTGTGTGTATGTGTGTATTATGTATAAGATAAGAATGTTTCACTTTAAAATGTTTTTAATCCATATCGAATTTATTACAGATGTTTCCCAGATGATTGGCTCAATGTTTTAATCAATCTAATACACCTGACCCTACAACAACATACTAAGTAACATACAAAGATACACACGCACACACATATATACGTACATACGTACGTACATACATACATACATACATACATATATATATATATATGCGTTTGTATGTATATGTGCGTGTGTGTGCACATGCATTAACTTCGGTGGAGTCTAGCATCCATAGGCGACTGCTTGTCTCTTCCGCATAGACACTATGTATGGATGTGTGTGTGTGAGTGTGTGTGTGTGTGTGTGTGTGTGTGTGTGTGTGTGTGTGTGTGTGTGTGTGTGTGTGTGTGTGTGTGTGTGTGTGTGTGTGTGTGCAGCACCCACCCAACATCTGAGTGAGTCTCTTGATCAGTGTTCAAGTCTCAGACCCGTACATCAGCACAGACTCCCCTGTAGTGATGACGAGACGGCTCTTCAGGTCTTTACGAAGGTCCGAATTCCACACCAACCTGAAACTGTGACACGCCGCCCAGGCTTTTCGCATGCTCTCCACCACATCATCCATTGTGTTTCCAATATTTGCTCCCAGATACAGGAAGTCCTCAACCAACTCTAGCAGCTTCCCACCTGAATTCTGGCTCCTTTATGTTCTCTGCTAGATATTTCGTCTTAATCTCTTAATATATATATATATATATATATATAATATAAGATCAAAAGATGGTTAAAAGAGTTCCATGTATTTTATTATGCGCATTTCAAAAACAAATATCATCATGCGATGACATTTGCGTTTTCGTCAGATAAAATAGGGAGACATGATATGAAGGTTAAAAAACACTTGTGAATAGTGCAATTTTAAATCAACATATAATCGCTCGTCTTAGCACTGCAGACTCTCTCTCTCTCTCTCTCTCTCTCTCTCTCTCTCTCTCTCTCTCTCTCTCTCTCTCTCTCTCTCTCCCTCTCTTTCTCTCTCTCTCTCCCTCTCTTTCTCTCTCTCTCTCTCTCTCTGTATATATATATATACAGAGAGAGAGAGAGAGAGAGAGAAAGAGAGGGAGAGAGAGATAGAGAGAGCGTCTGCGGTGCTAAGACGAGCGAGACCACAAATCATGGGAGTACTCAATGCATGGGGAGATGCAGAGTGGGATTTTACCTATATATATATATACGCATATATGTATGTATATATATATATATATATATATATATATATATATATATATATATATATATATATTAATAAGAGGAATTCCAACTTTGTCTGATTTACTCGTTTTATTTACAATCCTTTAAAATATATATAATGGTATTATAATGAAATAGTATGATAGAATATTAAATTCTAAGTGTTAATTGAACACTTAGAATTAACACTTAGAATTTAATATTCTATCATACTATTTCATTATAATACCATTATATATATTTTAAAGGATTGTAAATAAAACGAGTAAATCAGACAAAGTTGGAATTCCTCTTATTAATATAATCTTCTATACACAATCATACACACCCGTGTATATTTACCTATCTATATATATATATATATATATATATATATATGTATATATATATATATATATATATATATATATATATATATATATATATATACATATATATATATATATATATATATACTTACATATGTATATATATATATATACATACATATATACACACATACATTCATACATATACATACATGCATACGTATATATATATATATATATATGTCTTGTCTCCAGGAGTATTATATATATATATATATATATATATACATATATATATATATACATATATATATATATATATATTTAAAGGTTAAACAAGGTTCAATGAATAAATCAAAGAATTAGTTTTACAATAGATTGGAAGCACTCAACGGTATGCTTTTCCGGAGTTATTAATATTAATTCAAAATATTAACAAAAATAGAACTTCTTGTGATCAAGTATATTTTATTATACATATTTCAGAGGTACTGAGCTAACTTCAACAGTACGTCCTCATCAGATAAAATAAGATGATGCATGACATACCCTGACATAGTAGATGGTTAAGATCCAGTCATGACTACCAAGATTTTACCTGTATATATATATGCATATGCATATATGTATGTATCATTTGTATATATCATTTGTCTATTATTATATACATGTATATATCATTTGTCTATTATTTCTTCATAATTACATTTTAAACTTATTGTCTCGTTTAAATTATTTTTTATGTGGTTAATTTATACGGAGTGGGTGAGGAAATACTGTATATATTGTATCTAATAGTTCTTCAGACTTGCGATTTTATATATAGCTCTGATTAATGATTATTTGCTTAATTAATTCTTCATTGAGCCACACCGTGAAAGGTAGCCACACTCATATATGTATCTGTAACTATGTCTAATTATATATATATACCCCTTTGAATTTAATATATATATATATACACACACACACACACATTTATACATATACATACATGCATACATATACATATATATATGTCTTGTCTTCAGGAGTATTATATATATATATAACAAACGGATCAACGCAACGTGTTTATGAATAAATGTGCATATGGAAATCACATAATTGACATATGCACATTTATGCACGACCACGGAAAAAGGTGCATACAAGAAATCGTATGCTAAGGATGGGAATAATGTTTAAATGTGTATGTGTGTGAGAGTGTGTGTGTGTATGTGCGCGCGCGCGTGTGTGTGTGTGAATGTGAGTGTGTTTGTGTGAGTGTGTGTGGGTGTGTGTCAGAGTGCGTGTGTGTTTGTGTGTGAGTGTGTGTGTTTGTGTGTGAGTGGGTGTGTTTGTGTGAGTGTGAGTGCATGCGTGTTTGTGTGTGTGCATGTAAGTGTGTGCCTGCATGCAAGTGTGTGTTTGTGTGTGTGTCTGTTTGTGTGTGTGTGTGTGCATGTATGAGTGTGTATGTGTGTGTGTGAGTGTGAGTGTGTGTCTGTTTGTGTGTGTGTATTCATGTGTATGTTTGTGTGTGTGTGTGTGTGTGTTAGTATGCGTGTGAGTGTGTGTATGTGTGATTGCATGTATGTGTTTGTGTATGCATGTGTGTTAGTGTGTGTGTGTGTGTGTTTGTGAATGTGTGTGTATAAGTGTGTGTACTTATCTGAGTGGGTAAAGTGTAGAATAGCTAGACATAAGGAATGGTCTCTTTTGTCAATGAAACCATTTGTTCTAGTAAAACAATCAATTAGGTAAATGAACAGTTTTTAGAGGCTAATTAACGTCCTGCTGTTTAACTAAAGTTAGTTTATTGTAAATATTTGTGGCGTAAGTTGCTTCGTTCTCTTGTTTATCTATCTACCTATCTATCTGTAGGCAGTCAGACAGACCGATATATATATATATATATATATATATATATATATATATATATATATATATATATATATATATATATATATATATAGAGAGAGAGAGAGAGAGAGAGAGAGAGAGAGAGAGAGTGATCTGTCTATCTGTTTGTCTATATCTATCAACCTTTGTCTGTTAGTCAGCCTATATCTATCGATCTATCTACCTAGCTAGCTAGGTAGATAGATACATAGCTATGTGACTCTCTAACTATCTATCTATTCATCTAACTATTCAACTACCCACCTGTCTATCCATGTATGTATGTATCCATCTCTCTATCTCTCTATCTATCTGTCTAACTATCCCCCTTATTGGGGATTTCGATTGTTGAATTAGTTTGTTTAAAAAGTTTTTTTACACGATTGTATGTAAAATCCCCGGCATATGTCCTTGTATTGTCCCCTTTTCTTGTGCGCCCTTGTGGCAAATAAAGAAATATATCTATTTGTCTGTATATCTATTATCTATCTATCTATCTATCTATCTTCTAATTGTCTATATATCTATATATCTACGTATATCTATATCTGTATAACTATCTATCATCTAATACTTTATTTATCTATCCGTCTATTTATCTGTTTATCTATTTTCCTGTTTGTATGTAAGTGTCCTTTCTTGTCTTTAAATAATTGTGACAGGCTTTATTTTTTTATTGTGTCAGAATAAATCCTCACCACAAACCAAGTGATGATACTTACTTGAAGTTTTTTCAGTACTAATGTTTATATAGAGAAGTGGCGAATTGGCACTGTCGTTAGAAGTTCAGATAGAATGATTGTTTTGAGGCATTCGGTCCGGTTCTTTACCTTTATCCTTTCGAGGTAAAAGAGCCAGTTCAATACTCTAAGAAATCGGCTGTTTTCAGACCTGGAGTGGGGATCGACTTATGCCTACGGCTCCATCAGAAGTTATGATTTCATACATGTATACCTCAATTTGAGAACATGATGGTCCTGTGTAGTACTAGATTTACATATAGTCGTGGACTCTAGCCTAAAGCCACACAGTCAATTAAGGAATGGGGTCATTTTAAACATATATTAATATACCTATGAAACACGGCATTCTTGTCAAAATTTAAGATAGTATAATTGTTATTATACTACCTCTGTTTTAGAGGTCGGTATAAATCGATGTTAGAATTTCAGCATCGATCCATATGCAGTGCTACATTCATGAGTTTTAAATTTTCCTTAAGATTCTTGCAAGCAGATACATTAGTTTTTAGATCCTGATTCTCAAATATAGACGCCATATATAGTATTAAATAGAGCAACTCGGAGAGGTTGAAATTATAAATACATATTTGGAATTGAATCCCTCTGTTTGTCTTGTTTACATTCTGGTTAGTTTCAGAAGATCCCGTTAAGGGTGAAAGCAACGATTCTTTGCTTAAACTTTAATCTGTTATTTTAATAAATATTTGCTCTACGGTTCTTATATATTTGATATATATTTATCCTTATCGAGCCCTCTTTGGATTTTAGTCTTCAAATTTATTATTATTACTATATATATATATATATATAGTGGTGGAACACTGGAAGGTAATATCCGTAGTGGTAGAGCACTCAGTCCAAGGGACGAGTTAGGTAGAAGTGGTTACCCAACAGTTAGTTCACCATACCGAGAACAATTGTTTCACCTTCGCGGATCTTCAGCTCGGGATGTGTATGGTTATAGGAACAGGAAGGACAACCGTACGAACGCGCATGCGCAGAAACTCGGTCACGTCACACAGGCAATACTAGACTATATATGAGAGACCCCCTCAAAAAGGACTGTTTCTTGACGCGTATCACGTGTTAATTTCCCCCTCCACCTCTCGAGAATTTCTCACTTGCTACGAACGCTTCAAGAAACAGTCTTTTTTGAGGAGTCTCTTGTTAAGCCTTATCAACCTCACTGCGATGATGCACTTCTACAGTGCATATTGCTGGAAACGGATTCGGCGAAACTGTAGTCGACACTTTGAAAAAAAAAATTGATATATTTTTGTCTATTATTTCCTCGTATTTTTAATTTGTTAAATAGCTCTGATTATTGAGTTATTTTAATTCTTTCGGTCATCGAGTAAAACTTGTTAAGGCGGACATCACACACACATATATACATATGAATATGTGTGTTAGTAGAAACAATTATTATATATATATATATATTTATATATATATATATATATATATATAAATGACTAGTACTACATTTCGGCCCTGAAAACCAAACCAATCCTTGAACTGTTGCCACTGCTTCGTACCAAAGGCCCAAATATTTGTAGAAAATATTAGGGCCACATACTGCAATAGGTTAGTGTTGCTTCTGCTCAGCTTTAATCTAGCAGAAACTTGGCTCAAAGCGTTCCAGTCGTGACCGTACCAACGACTATCCAGGCAAAGTATATCAACTACATTATCCAACATGTGTGACCGTGTTTACAACAGGTAGATGGAAAAGAAAAAAATTAAAGTTGTTCTTTTTATTTACATTCCTTTTCCAGCAGAATTCTTTTGTTTTAAAGGTGTGAATAAATTCCATTTCTCTCTTAGTTAGTATTTCCGTCAACAAAATCTTACTTTCGGGCAAACATTGAATGTTTATGTCAGTGAATAATTGCTTCGAGCTGTTAACTATATCATTTTACTTTTCTTTTTGACAGGTATGTTATAACATTGACCTGTACAAAAAATGTTTGGTATGTAAGCCTTGAAAATTGTTTTAGCACCCACGTCATACATACAAGAAAAGTGAATAGAGTGTAGCGGTTGTCTCCCTTGTTTTGATTGGGATCTAGACGGGAAGTGGAACCCTTTCTGCAACTTCCGGTCAGAGCCCTATAAAACTAACAACGTTAAGCTTCCTTCCTCTCTCTTTGCCTTTTCGGCACCAGGTCGAAGAGCCTCTCATTTGGCTCTGCCATTAATTTGGCCAACAGGCGCCTGGTCTTAGCCAGGCGCCCTCTGCCAGCCGCGTTTGCCTGGCAATCAAAACGGTAACTACTAACTTTGTTTCATTCTAACATCTATCTTTGACATGTCAAGTATTCTATCTACCGTTAATTAAATATTATATACACAAACATTGTCTCGTTTTGTTACATTCAATACACCCAGTATCCTCGCTATATTGGTAACCCTGACGTGATACGAACACGCAGCCGTTCATCGCTATAAGGGTCACCCCCCCCCCCCCCAAAAAAAAAGAAAAAAATAGCACATCTGGTTTTGTGAGTAACATTACGAATACACAGCAAATTTAGCGACAAACTATGAAAATACTCAAGGACACGCACACACGCACATGTGGAATTCGCACAGACATACTTTTTCTCTCACGCATCAATTAACTGTCGCATTTCACCAATATATATATATATGTTTCTCGTTTCTTACAACGAACACTTTCAAAACAAAAAAAAAACATTTCACGATATATATATATGTTTCTCGTTTCTTACAACGAACTCTTTCAAAACACAAAAAAAAAAAGAAATTTGATATTCTTTAAAAAACATTTCAACAGGAACATTTATTTTCGATGAACCATTGCCTTTTGTTCTTCGTTTTCTTCATCGTTCAAGTTTTTTGTTTTTTTCCAAAGTTCACACCTATAATTATGCTGATTGAAGCCTTTCTTTTTCATCATTGTCACTTTCAAAATTGCACTATCTTTTTCTCGCGCGTTAGAAATATTTTTTTTTCAACCTTGTATTGGCACGTGTAGGCAGCATAAATTCTCGATTCACTGAGATGTCTCTTCTCACAGACAGCCGCACGCCATTTATCACCAGGGATTCTTCAGCCTTAAGCTATATTCTTCTATTTGCCGGTTTATAAATTTACAATGTAAATTTACCGTTGATAACCGCGCATTTATTGGGAATGCTTATTTCTCTGGTCGCTGGCCTCTTGACCCTTCCAGGTCAACGCATTCTCAACATCGACCATCAACTTCGGCTGCTATTTCTAGCACTTTGCGCAACTCATTTTTTTCTAAAAAAAAAAATTTTTTACTGTGAATTTAAACACCGAATACGCTCACTCAGCGAGACAACAGCAGCAGCAACAGCAATATAACAGCAACAGCAATACATCAATACAGCTTCACCAAAGCCAGAGAATTCATTTTTGCAGCACTCTTCCTGTGAGAAAATCCATTCGGAGGTTGGAAATTTCACGATATACCACAGAACAGAAACCACCTGCATTCATTCTCTGGAACACACTTTCTTTCCTGCTGTCATGTGATTGCACACCTGTGAACTATATTTTGAGCTTTGAGCTCTTCTATTACTTTTACTTTATTACATTGTGTCTTTGGGTGATGGATAGATGGATGTCCAGTCGTTCTCTGGCCAAGAGCGGTTGGCTACCTTGATATCTATCATTGATTTTTCCAAACATTCTTTCGTAATTTTCATGCCTGTTACAACATTCTCGCCAACTTGCTACATATTTTCATTTCGATTTTTATACACTAAAATTCTGGCGGGAGGTTATGTAGCGGTTGTCTCCCTTGTTTTGATTGGGATCTAGACGGGAAGTGGAACCCTTTCTGCAACTTCCGGTCAGAGCCCTATAAAACTAACAACGTTAAGCTTCCTTCCTCTCTCTTTGCCTTTTCGGCACCAGGTCGAAGAGCCTCTCATTTGGCTCTGCCATTAATTTGGCCAACAGGCGCCTGGCCTTAGCCAGGCGCCCTCTGCCAGCCGCGTTTGCCTGGCAATCAAAACGGTAACTACTAACTTTGTTTCATTCTAACATCTATCTTTGACATGTCAAGTATTCTATCTACCGTTAATTAAATATTATATACACAAACCATGTCTCGTTTTGTTACATTCAATACACCCAGTATCCTCGCTATAAGAGGATATAGAGACGATTTGGTCGAATAGAGAAGGTATTGGATGACCTGTTCAAAGGCTGGAGTTTTAAATTCGCTGTTGTTCAATACAACTACTCTCGTGTCTCGAATAATTGTCACCCCATCCCCTCCGCTTATTAATTTTTCAAATGTTTTCCACGACTAATTCTGTTTGTTTTTTTTTTAATCAACGGAGACAACATAGAAAAATTACCGATTTTCCACCCCCAACCCCGTTTATTCCAGCCACCCACGACCAGCATCACTGCTTAATCCCCTCCTCTTATTATTTGGGACCCGAGAGTAGCTGTCGGAGATGATTGTTGAAATACGCTATCCAAGAAGAAAAAGTAAAACAATAGATTTCAAACATAATAAACAAACAGAAATTGTTGGTTTTATTATCTTGTTGTCAGATCAACCTTCATTGAATACACTTAAAATCAAAGGTGTTCCAGCTTAGACCATCTCGTCCCCCTCCCTTCCCCAGCCACTGTATGTGCTGGGCTTCATTTTCTAACGTATCCCTATTGCTATTCAATATTGTGGACCCGTGCCGTCAATAATAACGGCAATAGCATCTTCGAGTCCAGGGTTGGTATGCCATATATGTCAGTATTACGGGATATATGAACATTTATAGAAACTGAGAAATTTGCCTTTCAATATATTCATAATATATTCACATAAAAGAAACCCTATAGTTTATGCTGTTTTCTGACACGTTGTAGGTCATATATTATGACCAACAGGATTACTGGGTATGTCAACAATCATACAAACTGGGAAATTTTCGCTTTGATAAATTAATGGATTGCATAAGAGAAACCCTATAGTTTATTCTATACACACTAAATTTAAACTTGTAGAAGTGATTAAAGATAAAAATGATATTTAAATAATCTATTTCTAGGTTATAATTACATAAATATTCAATATATATATATGTATATATATGTACAAATGAGATACAATATTAAATGTATGAGTAAATTTGGAAAAATAACAACAGCAACAACGACGACAACAACAATGATGATGACAATGACGACAATAGCAGCGACAACAATGGCAACAACAACAACAGTAACAGTATGCAGTGCAGGGGTGGTGGAAACATTTCTGTATTGGGGGAGGGGAGGGCAAATTTGGTAAATTTAGTTGTAGTGATTAGCTTAGCTGTTATTATCAAATATCAACCAAGACATAAAAACTTTAATATGCCATAAACATAACATGTCCATAAATTGTAGCGTATATACAAATAGATGTGTGTTTTAGGAGAGAAAAATATAATGATTGGTGGGGGCAATGTCCCCCCGCCCCACCCCAAAAAATGTTCCGCCGTCCCTGCGGTGGTGAGTATTTTCTCGTATGTTTGACTTATTTGCAACCAGGTGGGCTGAGTTATTGGAGAGCTAAGCGCCTTGACCTACAGACACGTACAAAAGTAGCCAAATCCTCTACAAAATACGTGGCATACTTTTGCCAATGTAGGATAATCAATGCTCAATACTAATGCAATGCTGAATTAAGCTAACACCACCAATTCCTATCCTTTATAAACATGTATGTCATTATAGATATGTCTAAAATGCGGTGCAGCTACAGATTGGCAGAGGTGAGATGCCTTGCGGTATTTAGTTACACCTTCTTTTGCATTCCACGTTAATGACAACATTTTTTTCTTTTTATTAGCCACTAGGGTTGATACATACAAACAAATAGGATGATATACATGAGGATTATGGAACACAGACCTGCCAACCCCCAAAAACCCAAACGGGGAGTACATAAAAATAGTTACCCAAAACGGGGAGAAATGAAGCAAAATGGGGAGATTTTACATAATGAAGGCTATACTCATTTTTACAAGAGAAGACATCTCTCACCCACCCCAAAGTGGGTGGGAGATCGCCTCGTCGGACGGGGAGAGTTGACAGGTTTGAGAAGATGTAAGATAAGGTTATATATAAATGGAGGAAATGTTAAGGATGTTAAACAATGTATGTATATATGTATGGACTGATAGACTTGTAGTGGCACCGTAGAGGCTTACAGCTTGTATAACGCATTTTAAACTTGGTGGAGCCCATCCTCTTTCCAGGTCTGAACACTGTCGATTTCTTACAGAAAAGGAGAGAGAGAGAGAGAGAGAGAGAGAGAGAGTCGACCCCAGCACTAGATAAGTACTTTATTAATTGAGCTCAAAAAGATGATAAGCAATGTTGACCTCAGCAGGACAGAGAACCAGAATTAATACAGAAAAATGTTTAATCAAACATCACTTACAATTCTGCCAATTCACTGCCTTTTTCACCTACCATTTATTGCAAGACATTGTGTCAGTGGGAATTGGGATGTTATTGGGAAAATGAGTGTTCGAAATGACAGCAGTGTACTTAGCACCACTGGTGCTCAAAATAAAGTAGCCTGGAAATGTTATCATGAGAGGCTGATGAATATATATATATATAGAGAGAGAGGGAGAGAGAGAGTCAACCCAGTACTGGAGTTGTATTTTTTTTTATCGATCTCGAAAGAGTGAAAGACAATATTGACCTCAGTGGAATTTGAATTCAGAGAGTAGAAAGCTGGAACGAATGCCACAAAGTATTCAACACTCAAACGAATCCGCTAATTCGCCACCTCGTTATACAATGAATGTTTTGAAAATTGGCGTTTAGATCATAAGTCAATAGCAGACCAGATTATGAAATATCGAAAAATGAAAACATCGTTAGTTTGAAAAACAGAATGTTCAAAAGACCGAATAAATACTTCACGAGAAAGAAAAAAAAAAAAAAGATAATTAAGAAAGAATAGTTCTTAAACAATATTGAGAGCAGTTTTAAGATGGATTAATGAGGATTTTTAATTTAGGCACAAGGCCAGTATTTTTTTTTTTTTTTTGGTGGGGGATATCATATCGACCACAGTACTTCACTAATACTGTTTTATCGACCCAAGAAGGATGAAAAGCAAGGTTGACCTCGGCGGGATTTGAACTCAGAACGTAAAACGTCGTAACGAAAGCATTTTGTCCGACGCTCTACAAATACTGCTAATCCATCACTCTTTTTAAGGAAAAAAATAATAATGCTTTCTGATTTAGCAACAAGGCCAACAGTTTTGTGGGAGGGGAAAAAATCGATTAAATCGATCAGTGCGTTACTGGGTTACTGGTACATTATTTTATCAACCCCGTAAGGATGAAAGATAAAGGTAACCTCGGCGAGATTTGAACTCAGAACGTAAAAAGTCATAACGAAAGCATTTTATCCGACATTCTCCAAATACTGCCAATCCATCACTCTTTTTAAGAAAAAAATTAATAATAAAACATTTATTTATTGTTTTAAAGGGTGCATTTATTTGGCAAATTTTATTGACATTAAAAACAAATGTACATACATGTTAATAAAATACATCGAATGTGTAATTTTATTAAGGAAATATATTTAAAATATAAGTATTTAAAATATAAATATTGGAATTAATGCGACTGAAGACGCCTCAGAATGTGTGAAATGGCGTTGGAAACTGTTTCATTCAAAAGAAATCATTAGGAAAACCCTAATGATTTCTTTTGAATGAAACAGTTCTAGTCCTGTCAATTCTATATTAAACATGCCAATTCTATATTAAACATGATTTATATATATATATACACACACACACATATATATATATATATACACACACACACACACATATATATATATATATATATATATATATATATATATAGGTAAGTTATTCTGGGTTGAATCGGAGGTAACCACAGTAAGGTACTCAATACATAGCAGAGTATAAAAGTTTTAATATAGATGAGATTCTACAGGACTAGAACTGTTTCATTCTTGAGAAATCATCAGGAATCCGGTGATTCCTGATGATTTCTCAAGAATGAAACAGTTCTAGTCCTGTAGAATCTCATCTATATTAAAACTATATATATATATAGGCAAGGAACAAAACAAAAACAAGGAGTGCAGTACGAAGAGTGTTGGTATTAGGTTCACGCTTGAGAGTGGGGGGGGGGTCGGGCATAAGCCCTTCATCAGGAGACAGGTGGGAAGGAAAAGAGTTCCGAGAAGGGAGGAGTGATGGAAAGACATTAAAATAAAAGGCGGGGAATATGAGTGTGTGTATATATATATATATAATCATCTTGTCGAGCTTGCCCAGTTTGGTTAAATTTGATCATGCCATCCGTCTCGATCGTGCATCGGTTTGGAAGGTCAGCAGAGCAAAAAACCTGAGTTAGTCAATAAAGGCTTTTGCTGGACGGCTGCCCCATATATATCCATGTCGTAATGCTCATAGGATTATATCTCTAATGAATTTTTACTTAGCTCCACGGTTTCTAATTTTAAAACTGTAGTTATATCAACATTAAATTTATTTTAATTTTTTTTTTCTAATAGTATACGCGGTGTTCTGTATAAATACTTATTCTGGTGGATTGGCAGTATCAGCAGAGGGTCAGACGCCGTTCTTTGCAGCATAGAGTTACGTCCATTTACTGTCTGAGTTCAAATTCTGCCGAGGTTAACTTTGCCTTTTATCCTTACAGGGTCGACAAAATAAAATACCAGTAATGCACTGGTATAATTGCTGGCCTTGTGCCCCAAATAGAAACAATTATTTCATTAATTACGTTGCCCAACGAATGTACATCGTACAAATATATTTTACATCCTGATTGAGATAAATATCAATTGCTTTGAACGATCCAGCTGTAGGCAAAACCATATTAGGACATTTTAGAATTTTTTTTTTTTGTGTGTGTGTATTTTATTCCTTTATTTGTTTTACTCTGAAGAATTAATCTGACTCTTCTTTGGCGATTGTATTGCAAGTGAATGATATGGGACGTCTTTATCTGTGCATTATTGAAAGAAATATCATTACAAAAAATTTTACAGAAAATATTACGCTAAACTAGTGGGACCCGTGGAAATTCCACGGACGAAAAGATTAAGAGGAGCTATTTAAGAGACGTTCGTCTAGCTGTATATTATCTCTTCTCTCCTGTTGTCTTAGTCTACCTTGTTCTAAAATAATATGCCTCTGTTCTTCATTTAATTTCTCGTGTCTTTGTAGACATACACACACACTATTCATTACAATTGTGTGTGTATGTGTATATGCATATGTATACATTTATATGTATATCAATATAAACGCGCAAACACACATAAACGCACACACACACACACA
Source organism: Eledone cirrhosa (assembly GCA_964016885.1). Lineage (NCBI taxonomy): Eukaryota > Metazoa > Mollusca > Cephalopoda > Octopoda > Eledonidae > Eledone > Eledone cirrhosa. Next base: position 309,294,616 of record OZ024741.1, on the reverse strand, counting down.
CACACACACACACACACACACACACACACACACACACACACACACACTCAAATGCATTCACACAAACGCACACATACACTCACACATGTGTAGTTAATCTTGGAACGCTCATCACTATAGCGTTTCACCAGCCCCTTCCTTCCTTAATCATTACATAGATGTGTGTGTATGTAATAATTATTTTGTATAATGTGTCTATTTACGAATATGTATGAATAGATGTGTGCGTGTGTGTGTGTGTTTGTTTGGTTGTTTGTTTGTGTGTGTGTTTTCACTTATATTGTCTGTGTGTCTGTTTATGTATTTACGTGTAGAGATGTGTGTGTATGTAACTAAAACGTAACGTGCGTAACGTACATTACGAATGGACGAAACATAAGCAGAATTATAAGATAGAAATGAAATGCAAGGTAACAAAAAAGGACGCAAATGTGAGCACTAAGACTTTTTCCACTGCCGCGTTATAAACGATGTATCAGAGTCCCACAGAAACTGTTGAAAATTTGCACTTATTTGTTATTTTAGTTGTAAGTAACTAATCTGTTTACATTGCTTACTGCAATTTGATTTTGAATAAATAAAATTAAAAAGAAAAAAAGAAACAAGCTGGTTATATTTACTATAGTTGTGAAGTGTTGTCTGTGAGGGATTGCCTGGAAGAAAACTAAATTTGTAATCTATTATTTCACATTCAACACTTATCGTGGTTTAATGTCTTGTCAGTTAGGCAAAGGATGGGTCGAGAGTGTACCATTGTTGGGCTGTGCTTAGGGCATTAGTTGGCCTTAATCCGACCCTGAATATATAACTTATAATTACTCATATTGCGGGGTTTAATTCTTGTCATAAATTCAAGAGTGATACATGACTATGTTAAACAGTAATAACATATTTAGCTAAATATGTGTTTGTTTGTGTGTGGTGATCCACAAAAATGTTTTATTTGATTAAAATTATAGGCACAATAAAAAGAAATACGGTTAGTTTTAACGATAGATTCTTGCCAAGTAAAACAAGACAGACAACTCCGAGATCTAAATTAAAATTGGAAAGTGATCAAGCATTTGGGGGTGACTCTGATCATGTTAGGGAAGAAATTACCTGCTGCGATTAGAAATAATATGTTTTACAGCTTATAAACATTCATATGTATAAAAGTCAAACTCGCTATCTTCAATTCGTTATTCGTGCCAACCCTTACTTATGGTCATGAATCTCGAGTAATAACCGAAAGAATACGATCGCGAACACAAGCGGCCGAAATGGGGTTCCTCCGAACGGTCTTTGGAGGAACATCGCTCGAAAAAGTGCGGAGCTTGGAGATCAGAGAGTCACTCCATGTAGAGCCGCTACTTCTCCAAATGGAGAGATCACAGCTCCGATACTACAGGCATGTGGTTAGAACATCTCAGGAAAGAATTGATGGACAGACTTTACGATCTGGGGTAGATCCCGAGCAAGATGGTTGGATAACACCTATGAGCTTGGCTGTTTCGCTTGGGGATCAAGCCGGGTCAGTTGGTAACGGTTGCTTCTGGCAGGACTCGCTGGAGGGAGTGTTTGAGGACTCTTCTACCAGGACCCTCTCAAGAAGAAGAAGCTTATAAACATTATCTGATGATGTACGTTTTGGCATAGAGTAGAAGGATAATTTATATTATTTTATATCAATAAGCACAGTAACTCATAATACAAATTTCGCGACCGATTGTTAGTCAGTCGACGAAACTTATATTCCAATATACTAAACGTATGTAAACATATAAACCCCTAGAGGTGAAAAACAGTGGACGGCATCACATGTTGGACTCGATCTCACACATGCTGTATGCCAAACGGCTGCGAAATCTCTCTCTCTCACTTTATCTATATATATATATATATTTATATATACATAAATGTAAGTATGCACACGTACACACACACACACACACACACACACACACACACACACACATATATATATATATATATATACATATATATATATATATATATATATATATATATATATATATATATATATATATATATATATATATATACATTATACATACACACACATATATAGATATACATATGTACGTATGGGTTTTATCGAACATTAATAATAATGTTCGATTCGTTTGTAAATAAACGGCCTATAAGGATACATCATTGGCTCACAGGAGGACAGAAATACGAACCTAACCCATAATTTCTTTGTGAACGATCTGAAACTCTATGCCAAGAACATGGATGGGGTGAAAAAAATCTTGACCTGGTTACAACGTTCTCAAAGGATATAGGAATGGAGTTTGGCCAAGATAAATGCTCATATATAACTGTAAAGTGGGGAAAAACAACAACCCAATCGAACAACATTGTCATCAATGGCCTAACTGTTTCAACGATATCTGATGAGGACTGCTACAGATACCTGGGGATAGATGAGGACATATCCTATAATGGTATCTGTAATAAAGAACGCGTAACCAGGGAATACTACACCCGATTAAGAAAGATTTGGTCATCGGAACTCTCTGCGCAAAACAAAACAGTGGCTCACAATGTGTTTGCTGTGCCTGTCCTAACACCAACGTTTGGAATACTCAATTGGACGATAGACGAAATCCGTGCAGTTGATGTTAGAACTCCAAAAATACTAAACAACACCGGAAACTTCCACATCAACAGTGACATAGACTGCCTTTACTTGAAACGTAAGCAGGGAGGCAGAGGCCTAACATCAGTCCATACATAATTTGAATGTCGCATCATATCTCTCCAACAACAACTACGAACCTCGAAGCGTAGGAGCCCGTCTCTCGAGCAAGTCTATCTGCATGAAACAGATAAGATCATGAGAGTTAGGAAGGAACTCCTCGAGAGATATTCCCTGTGTGATAATCAAAAACTCCCACCCAGGAAGTCGCTCAGCAGTATCGCAGTGAATCCATGGATGCAAAACTGCATGCCTATCAGCAAAAAATCATGCATGGATATGTTGCCAGGAAGCTCCAGAGTGAGAGTAATATAGATAAGGAAAGTAGTCTATCTTGGACCAACAACCGCTATATTGGCTCCCACTTTGAAGGATACGCTTTTGCAATCCAAGAACAAGAAATTAACACGAAATACCTGATTCACAAAAGAGATAGGGATGCAGGCAATACACCTAGATGTGATAACAAGTGCAGACTCTTCAGAATTAACATCGAAGATGTCAACCATGTCATCAGCAGCTGTCCAAAGATGTCATCGCGGTACTATCTACCTATGAGGCATGATGTAGTGGCCAAACACTGTACAATGCAATCCGTAGAAAAGATAGCCCCGAAAATAAACACATTAAAAGCTACAGCAATGTGGAAGACATACATGCATAATATGAAAGAGTACTGGTGGAATGTTCCAGTAAAAACACCAATAAAATGCAGGCATAACAGACCAGATATTATGATATGGGACAGAGAAAAGAAAGCATGCACAGCAGTGGAAGTTAGCTGCCCAGCAGATGTCAATATAATATCAAAGATTTAGCGAAAAGAAGAATATTTATGCAGAACTGATGAGAAATCTGCAGATACTCTACCCTGATTACACCTTCAGATTTATGCCTGTGATTATTGGGGCACTGGGGTATGTTAGTAACTGCCTCAATACAAATCTTGAGAAGCTAGGCTTCACAGGAACAGAAAGAATACAACTAGTTAGGAAATTACAAGTACAATCCATTAATGGAACAATAAAAATATGTAAAACATTCCAAAAATGTTGCATCTAATAAGTGAATATACACATGTAGAGATACAAAGCATATACACATGCACACATACAACTCAAAACATACACATCCACACATACAATAACATCCATACCTACACATGCATGCATGCATACATATCTACATTGTTGATGTTGTGTAAATTCCAATGAGAGAGTCTTGTGTCTATGTTAGAAACCGACTCTCTCTCTATTGGTAAAAATTTGTGAAATTATAAAACCAGAAGAACATACATACATACATACATACATACATACATACATACATACATACATGGTGGTGGCTGCCAACTCGTTTTCGAGTACGGCCACTACTTTATATCCATGTAGGAGAACCCCTACTGATGCGCTGAACGAGTGTGACTTTTTAGTCCAGCCAGCGACTTGAAAACTCTGGTTCAAACACTACACTTGTGACAATTATTGACACATAGTGCTGGGCCCATGGTACCATGTGACGATAAGTGCAGAGAGATCTCCAGATATAAAGCAATGCCTGTGCCGTGAAGCTTTTATAGTGAGCAAAGGCACTACACAAAGCCAGTCCCACTCTCTTAACCAAGATGATATTTACCAAAAAGAAGAACAAGTCAACATCATTGGATACCATCAGGGTTGCAGGTGTTATATCAGAGTTTTCCTTCTCCTAGAATTCTGCATTGACAAAGGCTAAGGGGTCATCTCTCCCGGTGATATACATACATACATACGTACATACATACATACATACATACATACATACATACATACATACATACATACATACATACATACATACATACATACATAAAAATCGACTCTCTCTCTATTGGCAAAAATTTGTGAAATCATAAAACCAGAAGAACATACATACATACATTCATCGTTTGATGTGTATATGTGTGTCTACACACACACACACACACACACACACACACACACACACACACACACACACACACACACACACACACACACACACACACACACACACACACACACACACACAAGTCATTTCTTATGCACACATGTTAAGAAAAGCAAAATTACGGTACAAAATACTAAGACGAACAAAAAGGTTTCAACATTTTGTAAAACATCTTGTAGAACATTTTATCAGACGAAGAATGCGACAACGTCAACAACAACAACAACAACAACAACAACAGCAACAACTACTACTGCTACTACTACTACTACTACTACTACTACTAAAACAAAAACAACAGGCGCTCGATACCAACAGCCTGCAAGACTGTAATCGTCTTTTCAGTTCTTCGTCGCTTATATTTGGGATCCTGATGACAGGGAAGAGTTCGAGGATCAGAATGTCGCTTCCTTCGACCACCCCTCACCAATCAGGTTCTCGTTTCTCCCACACTGCCCATCTACATCAACAACGCCTATGCAGTCCCACTTCCGATTGTGCAAAATAGCTCCATGACCGAGTCAATAGCAAATTAATCGAGGGTGACGTTTCCGCTGCGGTACGTGTGCTGGCCTCGAGTGACACAATATTCCATCTCACACCAGAGGTGCTGGCCGCTTTCTGTCTCAGGCATTCGGACTCACCAGTTGATACCAGGGATTTCCAGATCCCTGACAGTGTTGCTGCTTTGTCTGCGTCCGGCGAAGATCGACAGCAGCCCTGAGACCCTTCCCAGGTTACAGAAGTCACGAAGTTGATGGCTTGCGACCCGGCCACCTCAGAGACGCAATCTTGTTACACTCCGCTGATGTGGCAGAGTGGCTGCCCGATCTATTACCGCTCTCACTAACAGGTTTTCTTTATGCCGACCTTCTCCGCCATACCCGTGATCTTCTGTTCTCAGCAAACGTGACGGCTTTGAAGAAGAATGACGGTAACATATGACCCATTACAGTGGGTGACGTCTTTCGGTGACTTGCAGCCCAAATAGCCTGCTGATCAGTCGTTAATGACCTGAGCGAGAAATTCAGTCCTATCCAGCAAGGAATGGGAATTGAATGCGGATGTGAGGTGGCTGCTCAAGCGGCCAGAGACTTCATAGAGTACACGCCTCCTTCGTCACCTCACCTCCGAGTAATGCTGGATATGCATAACGCCTTCAACAGATTTGGAGACGTGTCAAAGACGTGCTCCCTCGTTGCTCCCTCTCACATACCTCTCTCGCGAGACACAAAATACATTCATGACTGCTGATAAACGGATACCTCTGCAAGGGGGCCCACTCGAGCCGCTCCTTATTGCATTGACTGTTGATGACATCACCCAATCATTTCATTCGCTCTTCGATGTGTGGTACTTGGACGGCGCGACTCTGGGAGGCTCGGTTGAATTTGTTGCTGAGGACCTCCCTTGGGTCATCTCTGCCCTAAGGCACTTATGACTGGAGATCAACCTGTCCAAGTCTGAGATCGTCCATGTGAGCTACAGTGAAGCTGAATTCCAAGACGCCATACTCAGTACCGATCCTGTCATGAATGGGGCTCGGCTAACCCCGAAAGAAGCCGTTTGCATCTCAGCTCCCCAATCCTCCTGAAAGCCATACGTGAGTTCCTGGAGACTAAACATGTAGACCTGACGAGGATGACCAGAGATTACGCCTCGTCGATATGCATTCGGTGCTCTTCCTCAAGAGGAACTGCTTTGATTTCTCCAAATTCCCCTTCACGAATCGCCATGCGCCCTGCCACCCACTAGCAGATCGACTCGATGCCATCATCCGATGCTGTGTTGAAATCACCTGCAATGTTTGCTTTAACAGCGCCGGCTGGCAACAGGCGAGACTCCCTGTGAAATTCGATGGCCTCGGTCCCCGATCTACTCTTGACTAGGCACTATCGGGCTATCTCTCCTCAATCTCCTCCAGCCGTGGCACAGTGCCTCGGTCTCCTCGTGCGTGAGTCACACAAATGCCGTTGTGACGCAGTGATTGACGAGTTTAGTCTTCACCCGTTATCTTGCCGCCTTAGTGCAAGCCGGTTCCCCTGATACGCCGCTCTGAATGATATTATCAGAAAAAGCCTCGATGCAGCCGGTTTCCCGTCACAATTGGAGTCGGCTGGCCTCGACCTTGGTGACGGCAAGCACCCCGATGGTTTAACCCTCTCCCCTTTCAAGGGAGGTAAATCCCTAAATTGGGACGCGACGTGTTGCTACTCGTTCTTCGCCTCCAACCTTGTCGTTTCGATCACTGCCCGCATTCAGAGGAGAGGAAGATTGTTAAATACCGGGGCCTGACCGACCGTTTCGTCTTTGTACTGGTTTCCGTCGAGACCTCTGGCGTCCTTAGTCCGCACACTGCTGATTTCCTCCGTAAAGTCGGAAAAAGGGTGGTCCGCTTGAGGAAAGAACCCCGTGAGGTGGGGTGGCTGTTACTGCGTGTGTCACTGGCCAATCTCCGCGGTAATGCATTTGCTCTTTTTTCTGCGGTATGTAGCTGAAACACCACTCAGACTGAGGTGTGGTGTCTGAGCTTCACAACTCCCTTTCTTTCTTTGCTTAATTCTTTTTTTTTTCTTCTTTTCATTTCATTTCTTTCTTCCTTTCTTTTGTTCCCTTAAATAATTTGTTTTGCTTTTGTATAAACAGCTTTGTAATCTTGAAAGTCATGAATGTTGGATTTGAAAGAAAGAAATGAAGACGAAAGTAATATTTACTACGAATTATAACTATAAAATGAAGAGGACAATGTCATCAACTACAACAAAAACAACAACTACAACTACAACAACACAAACGACACCAACAAAAGCAACAACTACAACACCAACAACAACAAAAACAACAACTACAACAACACCAACAACACCAACAACAACAACAGCTACTACAAAATAACATCACATATAAGCTCATGCAACATTCTGGTCTTGAAAAGTTTTAATTAGGCAAATAAATGTTATTTGAAAACTTAAATAGACAAGAATTATCGTTATCTGCTTGCTTAACTACTACAACAATAACTACTACTACTACTACTACTACCACCACCACCACCACCACCACCATACTTCAAGAACAAGAAAATAACAATGACAACTCCTATTAGAACTACAACAAAAACACACCCACCACCACCACCACCACCACCACCACTACTACTACTACTACTACTACTACTACTACTACTACTACTACTACTACTACTACTAGGACAACGATACTTGGTGACGTGAGTGAAGAAAATCACGACTTTAGACTTTCTACAGCAACAGCAACAATGAATGGAATGTGACTGGTTGACACACACCAATGAACATTTCTCTCTCTCTATATATATCTACTTATCTGTCTCTCTCTCTCTCTCTCTCTATCTATCTATATCTATCTACTTATCTGTCTCTCTCTCTCTCTCTCTCTATCTATCTATATCTATCTATTTATCTGTCAATACATCTATCTATCCTATCTATCTCTATCTATCTCTCCCCCCTCTCTCTCTCTCTTTCTCTTTATATATATATATGAAAAAGTATGACCCCGACGGCAGAGCTCAAGCCGTTTCGACAGCCATTTCAGGAGTCCAGAAATAGCTGTCGAAACGGCTTGAGCTCTGCCGTTGGGGTCATACTTTTTCCTATTACCAACTCTACTACCCTAAGTATTGAGTACTCTGGTGCGTTATGGTCCATCTGGTTCCTTACCACAACTCCTTCGTTATATATATATATATATATATATATATATATATATATATA
>OZ024741.1:309231189-309283689 GCA_964016885.1 Eledone cirrhosa | reverse complement strand
TTTACTTTCCCAGTTTCACAGTTCTTCAAAAGTAAAATTGAGATGGAGGGTTTGTGTTTCTGTTGTGGTTTGTCTCGCATCTAACTGGAGTTTGAAAATACTTTCTGTTTTATACTTGTGTGGGACATTTTAATAAACAGGAGGCGGGACGATTCAAGACCTGAGAGTATGTGTGTGTATGTGCATGTGTATATATGTGCATGTGTATATATGTGTGTATGGAAATTAAAATATATTATTAAAACAAAACATTATTAATACAACAAAATGGCGGATAGGGCGGTGAATTGGCAGTATCGGTAGAGGGTCAAACATGCTTTCCAGTACAGTTACGTCCCTTTACGATCTGAGTTCAAATCCCGCCGAGGTTAACTTTGCCTTTCATCCTTACGAGGTCGATAAAATAAAGTACCAGTAATGTACTGGGTAATTGCTGGCCTTGTGCCAAAAGTAGAAACAATTATTAATACAACAAAAATGTGTGAATCAGGTATGCTGCCTGTGTTATAATAGGCAGATCAGTATATCAGATTTACATAAGCATTTAGTGATAGTGTGGAAGCGCGTGGCCCAGTGGTAAGGGTGTTGGATTTACTATCATAATGTTCGATTCCTGCGCTGGGTTGCGTGCTGTGTTCTTGAGCAAAACACTTCATTTCACGTTGCTCTAGTATACTCGGCTGAAAATGAGTACCAACAACAATAGCTGGGGGTTTAACCATTCGATGGACTGGCGTCCTGTCCTGTCTTGTACTCTCAGTCGCTTCACGCCATGAAACAGGAATAAGCACCTCGAGACAGTGCTCGATCCACGTTACTCAGATCCATAAACTCGAGCCTTCTGGCTTGAGACAGACTTTAGACATAGACTTAGTGATAGTAAGTTTATAAGAAGTGCTTTTCTGGACATTACTGTGTATATATGTGTGTATTTGAATGCATATATTTGTGTTGTGTACATGTGTGTTGCTGTATTTTTGCTTTACCCAAGGTCAGCATCCATTGAACAAGCCTCTTATCTTTTTATGGCTATATTGTAGCACAATATACAATCAATTATTCCCTTTCCTAAGACAGTAACAGGTAATTTAAGGGTGATATTACATGATATTTGTAGGGTTTCCTGCTGGTTTCATACTGGAAAACCATCTTCTGAACCAAGTGCCATCCAGCAGATGGACCCACTATTTTTGAGCCCTCCTATCAAACCTTTTCAACTGGATACAAATCCATGTAAAATATACATTTCACTGGCAAAGTCTTCACACACACACACACACAAACACATATATACATACACACATATATATAAATATGTGTGTGTGTGTGTCAAGTCACTCTTCAGCGCTACTGGTAACATGTAACCCAGTACAAACTGTTCATGGTCGGGTCGTCGGCGTCTAAATCGACAACTCCACCAAACTTGCTTGGTGAGGAGGGTGATTTTGGACATCCTGCAGGATGAAAAACAAAACCCATCAAAGGCCGGAGGAACTCAGCAGAGTCAACGGCCATCCAATAAAGTTTTTTTTTTTGTGTGTGTAGCGAGAGACTCCTAGTCTTCATTAAGACATCTTTCTAGGAGAAGGTTACTCTGATATAATATCTGCAACTTCGTTTGCATCCACTTCTTCTTTTTTGGCCGAATGCATTCGATGTTCAGAGAGTGGGATTGGCTCCGTGTAAAGCCTTTCCTCACTTAAAAAAGCTTCAATCACAGGCATCACTTGATATGTGACATTTTTGGCGATGCATGGCATTGCTGGCCATAGGCAAGTCCCTAACAGGACTAAAAAGCCACGTCCGTGATGCTGATGCTTAAGTATGAAGCGATGGCATTACTCGAAATCGATTTGAAGCCATCATGTATGTATATATGTATTTAAAAGTAAACAGAAATAACAAAGCAAACGACACGGTACATTAAAGAAATATATGAAATATATTAGTTTAACACTGGAAATAACAGGAAAAGAATCATTACATTTCGGTGACTAGTCCTTCATCAGAAGATAGAATTAGAAATAAAAGACAAAATAGAAAGATAGAGAGTGAGAAAAGGAAGGAACGGGGAAAAAAAAACGAGAAAAACACACGTGCGTATTCAGTTAGCCAATGTATATGTATAAGCAGCCATTCTCTCCGGCTAGTCGTAACAACTCATCAATATACATAAAATGGAAGAGCATTGTCTCTTCCTTTCTTTGTCTTACAGATACTTTACATTTCTCATTATCTCTTGCATATAGAACAAGAAAATTATACACACGTGCGGTTTGACGCACACACATACATACACACACATGCACACACATGCACACACACACACACATGCACACGCACGCACACATATATGCGTGTGTGTATGTTATAATTAACCTGTTTATTGATTGACCAATTAATTGCTATTAGCATCAGTTTAATGAATAGTCATTAGCTTCCTTTGATGAACAATATCACCAACAGCATCATCACAGTTTTCAATTGTTATCTACAAGCTATCAAGGATATCAATTTAGTAATATTTAGAAAGTAAACATACATATATATAAATATATATGCGAAGGCCCATCCAACCTTTGAAAACAGGGAAAAAACGGATGTTAAATTATGAGTATATATACATATATATATATGTGTGTGTGTGTGTGTGGTGTGTGTGTGAAAGGGGCACGCGCAAGACAAAGACAGCGGAAAAACAATAGGAAAACGAACAGTGCCTTCTCTTCAGTTAGCTTCTGGAAATCCTTATAGTTACGGTTCATTAAAGTTGAAACTATTCATTCCAGTTCATATGGGATGGTTAGAGAACAAAACAGGGAAACAAAGGACAAATTGTGCTTTTCGGCGAATTATACAAATAAAGCCAAAACAAAATAGATATTACAAACCAACGTGCTTCACCTGAAAAGGAAGAGATAGAAATGTGGTGAACAGTAAGTAGCCCCCAAGAAAGAAAAATAGAAATACTATATATATATATATATATATATATATATATATATCTTTTACTCTTTTACCTGTTCCAGCCATCCGGCTGAGGCCATGCTGGGGCACCGCATATATACATATAAATATATATATATATATGTATATATATATATATGTATATGTATATATATGTATGTATATATATATATATATATATATATATATATATATATATGTGTGTGTGTATATATATATATATATATATATATATATATATATATGCATATGTATATAGATATAGATATATATACATATATATGTATATATACCTACATACATATGTATATACAGTAAACCCCGCTATATCGCGGTTCACTTTTCGCGGTAATCCTCGCTACATCGCGGATTTTTCATTAGAACATATCTATTTTCGTATCACGGTACGTACGTCTGAATAAAAGTGTTTAAAATTTAAACTTATTGAATAAGTTTCGATGTGATTGAAGTGTAAAACTTTAACTATAAAATATATGTTTTTATTTTTCATTCCATTACTGTTTTACTGATTGTGTTTTTCTCTAATCTACTACGAACCCTACATAGATTGGCGGGAGATGTGCAGCGTATTACCAAGTGGCTAACGTGGTTCGTAATGGTCGTCATTAGTAACTAGTGGTACGAGCGTTGGTGGTAGTTTCTATACGATCGTTACTGGCTGTCTTTGTGTTTAAATACTAAAGTGTGTTTTAATGAGTTCCTATGTACGTAAAGCATGTAGGAGAGGTATTTTAAGGCTTAAACTATGAAAACAACGGTTGTCTTTATGGTCTTTCTATATCACGGATTTTTATTTATCGCGGTTGGTTCGGGAACGTATCCCCCGCGATAAACGGGAGATTACTGTATATATATATATATATATATATATATATATATATATATATATATAAGAACTTACCTGCCACAACCCGGCATCAACACTGCTACCACAGGACCAAATTAATAACCACTGATTCCTCTTATGAACCTTTTTTGTATAAGCATACTTATTCCTATTCTATCTAATTCTCTTCGTTCTCCTAACGACACGCCAAGTCTTGTTATATCGTCCTGAGTTCCATTCAAGTCATTATTCTGTTTGGATAATTTGATATGTGGAGGTAAATTTACCATAACTGAATCCGATTTATCCCAATATAATATTGAGATTAGAGCTTTCTAGATACAATACCTTCACATATTAATGAAACATATGTAAATGTTATGCAATAAATGCTTATTTTCTTGTACAGTGAACAGTGTATTCGTGTAACTCATTGTCTAATTATAATTAGTCCATGGATCATCTATTGCGGTATCTTCTAAAGATCAGCCTAAGAACAACTTCTAGCGGTAGTTCATATGTTGAGTCAGAAACAACTGTAAGCTGAGACAGTCCTCGATCCACGTTACTCAGATTGATAGTCTCGAGTAACAGAAACCGATTACTAGTATACCTACACACACACACACACACATACTCACACACACACACACACACACACACACACACACACACACACACACACACACACACACACACACACATATATATATATATATATAACCAAGGAAATGTGGTAAGGAACCAGGTGGACCATAACGCACCAGTTCAGATCTAGCTGTTGAAACGGCCGGAGCTCAGCCGTCGGGGTCCTGACTCTTTTCATATATATATTCTATATATGCTAGTTTTAGGTTTAATGAATTACATATGAAATATATATCAATAATGTTTCTGAGCATAAAGCTCAATAAACTTCAGTTCAGAGCATCAATCATATAAAGCCATTATAACATCTTGCTGTATGTATTTTTATTTACAAATTTGTTCTGTATATATGTACAAAGAAAATAGCTGTTTCTTAATTGATATACCTTCTTCTTCTTCTTCTTCTTCTTCCCGAGAGAGTCGTTGGGACAGAGTCCTCAACTACTTCTTCCAGCAGGTTCTGTCAGAACTATTTCCAACTGATCCAGCTGGATCCCCATATATAACCAACATCACCATTGTCATCATCATCATCATCATCATCATCATCATCATCAGTAACAACAACAACAGCAAATATTTAAGAATGGTAGTGAGTTTCCAGTAAGAAACATTAATCTGTGATACAGGTTTGATTCCCTGTTGAATAAGTTTCCCTTCAAATTCTCTTCATATGTTCCAATTCCAGCTATAATTAAACAAATGACCTATGGGAAAACTTTTTTCTTTTTTCTTATTTTTTTTTCAGTAGTTTCACTCGTCAGACCTGTCAACTCTCCCCGTCGGACGGGGAGATCACCCACCCACTTTGGGGTGGGTGAGAGATGTTTTCTCTTGTGAAAATGGGTATAGCTTTCATTATGTAAAATCTCCCCGTTTGGGGGCACTTATTTTCATGGTACTCTCCGTTTGGGTTTTTAGAGGTTAGCACGTCTGTCTCATTATAATGTGGCCATGTTGGGGCACATCCTTCAAGAGTTCAGTCAATTATATTGACACCGGTACTCCTAGATTGGTAGCTTTTTTTAAAATTATTTTCGACAGGCAAAATCAACCTGATCGGAATTTGAACTCCAAACATAAAGGATTAGAATTTTACAAATATCTCGAGGTACTTTATCTTGCGCTCTGAGGGAAATAGAGAGAAATTGAGTGAAAGAAAAAAAGACAAATAAATAAATAGACAAAGATCGACTGACTGACAGACAGACAAACATATATACATACATACAGACAGACAGACAGACAGATAGATATATTTCTTTATTAGCCACAGGGGCACAAAAGAAGGGGACAAATACAAAGGGGGAAGTTTACATACAATAAAAACGTGTAAAATGTTATCACAGATGGAATTTAAAAGTTAGTCGATTTTCCCCAATAGAGGGAGACAGTTTATATGGGTAACACAGACCCCCGAAAAAAATGTGCAACCCTCATCTCCAGGAGTACGAAGAGCTTGTACTCCTTTCCTCTCCTCCTCCTTTTCCTCAACCTACAGGCTGATATAGAGAGAAGGCCCATTCACTCGGGCCATTCTCGCCACTTTCACCCACCTTTCATAAAACTTGCTGGGGTACAGCACCTCTCTCTCCATCCTGATTCTTCTTCCAAAGTGGTATTTGAAAAAAAGAATCAGTTGTTGGCCGGAGAGAAAGGTGTCTGACCTCAGCCCTTTCAACCTTGTCCACCATACAACCTCTTTCGCCATAGCTATCACACAAAGGAAAACCGCCTCTCCTTCGTTTTTGAAGGAGGGTGGCGGTTTGATCATGACAATGGACTCGGTGGTCAACTGGATTGGTCCCACCCGCGACAATAGTCGTTCTACGATAGATATATTTCTTTATTAGCCACAGGGGCACAAAAGAAGGGGACAAATACAAAGGGGGAAGTTTACATACAATAAAAACGTGTAAAATGTTATCACAGATGGAATTTAAAAGTTAGTCGATTTTCCCCAATAGAGGGAGACAGTTTATATGGGTAACACAGACCCCCGAAAAAAAATGTGCAACCCTCATCTCCAGGAGTACGAAGAGCTTGTACTCCTTTCCTCTCCTCCTCCTTTTCCTCAACCTACAGGCTGATATAGAGAGAAGGCCCATTCACTCGGGCCATTCTCGCCACTTTCACCCACCTTTCATAAAACTTGCTGGGGTACAGCACCTCTCTCTCCATCCTGATTCTTCTTCCAAAGTGGTATTTGAAAAAAAGAATCAGTTGTTGGCCGGAGAGAAAGGTGTCTGACCTCAGCCCTTTCAACTTTGTCCACCATACAACCTCTTTCGCCATAGCTATCACACAAAGGAAAACCGCCTCTCCTTCGTTTTTGAAGGAGGGTGGCGGTTTGATCATGACAATGGACTCGGTGGTCAACTGGATTGGTCCCACCCGCGACAATAGTCGTTCTACGATAGATAGATAGATAGATAGATAGATAGATAGATAGATAGATAGATAGATAGATAGATAGATAGATAGATAGATAGATAGATAGATAGAGAAAGAGGGGGGAAAGGGAAATCGAGTGTGTGTGAAAAAATTGATAGTGAAAGAAAGTATATACAGTGTACCCCCGACATTCCCAGTACCGGTTATTCGGGGAATTCTTAGAACCAGACTAATAATTGTTTGTGGAACACACAAAGGAAGCTTAGGAGAATAGCCTTAATTAGGTAGTTAGGTGGATGTTGTAGGTATATTGATGGTGTATTTGTTCCTAATTAGAGGCATTTCAAGGTTTTGTTGCACAAAATCTATCCAAAGAGTTAAGGGCCGAAGAGGAATGGGATGCGACTTTTGCAAGGTTAATTATTTAGACGTCACTATCGAAAAGGCGCTGCAACTATAGTTACAAAGGTCGACAATAAAACTAAGGACTTTAGCTTTAAGGTGGCTTGGATGCCCTTTGCATCTAGCTGTGTCCCAATATCTTTAGGCTACAATGAGCTTTCTAGTCAAGTTATACTTTATGGTAGGATAAGTGGCGAGTGAATAAACTCTTAAAACATGGTCGGACAGGAATACAAGAATACATTTCTAATACAGCGGTTTCGTAAGTTCCTCGGTGTTGAAAGGGGGATTCTAAGAAAATTTGGGGTTATTTCAAGTTTACAAATGAAAAGCGTAGGGTTACGAAATTAATTGTATTTACATTGAAGTAGTAGAAATTTAGCGTATTTTAGGGAGATTGTAAGAAATTTGAGAGGTTAATTCAAGTTTACATTTGAAAAGCGTATGGCTAAGAAATTAATTTTATTTACACTGAGATCTAAAAATGTTTAGTATATTTTCCTTGAAATACTAATTATAAAAGGTGTGTAATCTTTACATTGAGGCTGTAGAAATTTAGCATATTTGCGATGATGTGGTAATTATAGGAGATTTCTGCTGATGATATTGGACCGATTTGACCTACTTAGGGGATATGTAGCATATTTGCGATGATGTGGTAATTAAAGGAGATTTCTGCTGCTGATGATATTGGACCGATTTGACCTACTTATGTAGCATATTGTTTTGAGGTAATAAATTCAAAATGATTTCTTCTACTGATTTAGTCGATATTTAACAGAAATGCTATTAGTGAAGTGAGTGATAGGGCTAAAGGTTCTGGGTAAAGAGATGGTTTAAGTCATTGTTTTCATTCTTTCTGTCTCTTTATTTACTTCCTTTCTTTACGTTAGCTAGAAAGGGTAGACACGTTTTTAAGAGATGGGCGCTAATCTAGTCAATCTTGATTTCGTTAAATAAATTTGCAAATCTTTGTTTGTATCATCATCATCATCATCACCACCGTTTAACGTCCATTTTCCACTCTTGCCTGGTTTAGACGAGTTATCCTGTTGTGAGCAATGCTAGGTCAGGTAACTAATCATACTCATACAGCTGGATGCCCTTCCTAGCGCCAACCTCATTTACATTGAGTGCTGGGTATTTTTAGCCGTGACACCAACACAACCACTCTGCAGTGTGGTCTTGGTGCTATTAGCCGTGACACCTACACAACCACTCTACGGTGTGGTCTTGGTGCTATTAGCCGTGACACCTACACAACCACTCTACGGTGTGGTCTTGGTGCTATTAGTCGTGACACCTACACAACCACTCTACGGTGTGGTCTTGGTGCTATTAGTCGTGACACCTACACAACCACTCTGCAGTGTGGTCTTGGTGCTATTAGCCGTGACACCAACACAACCACTCTGCAGTGTGGTCTTGGTGCTATTAGCCGTGACACCTACACAACCACTCTACGGTGTGGTCTTGGTGCTATTAGCCGTGACACCTACACAACCACTCTACGGTGTGGTCTTGGTGCTATTAGTCGTGACACCTACACAACCACTCTGCAGTGTGGTCTTGGTGCTATTAGCCGTGACACCAACACAACCACTCTGCAGTGTGGTCTTGGTGCTATTAGCCGTGACACCTACACAACCACTCTACGGTGTGGTCTTGGTGCTATTAGCCGTGACACCTACACAACCACTCTACGGTGTGGTCTTGGTGCTATTAGCCGTGACACCAACACAACCACTCTACGGTGTGGTCTTGGTGCTATTAGTCGTGACACCTACACAACCACTCTACGGTGTGGTCTTGGTGTTTTTAGCCGTGACACCTACACAACCACTCTACAGTGTGGTCTTGGTGTTTTTAGCCGTGACACCTACACAACCCCTCTACGGTGTGGTCTTGGTGCTATTAGCCGTGACACCTACACAACCACTTTACAGTGTGGACTGGGAGCTATTAGCCGTGACACCAACACAACCACTCTACGGTGTGGTCTTGGTACTATTAGCCGTGACACCTACACAACCACTCTACAGTGTGGTCCTGGTGCTATTAGCCGTGACACCAACACAACCACTCTACGGTGTGGTCTTGGTGCTATTAGCCGTGACACCAACACAACCACTCTACGGTGTGGTCTTGGTGCTTTTAGCCGTGACACCTACACAACCACTCTACAGTGTGGACTGGGTGCTATTAGACGTGACACCTACACCACCACTTTACAGATAAATAATTTTGCAAATCTCTGTTTGCATATTTGATCTTATTTGAACGTCTAGGTTTCTGTATATATAATTTCATCTTAATTATGTTTTGCATTCGCGTATGTAATTAAGGACATTGACGTTTATGCCTTTTGCGCGCCTTTTGATATCGTATTTTGTTATTTTTCTTTTGAGTTCATTTCGCTTATTTCTTGGGTATTTGGTTTTTTTTTTTTATACCGTGTTGTACGAACAAAACTTCCTAATGCGCGGCATCACGTCATGTAGGTGGATAGTTTGAGGGTTTAAAGTCGACAGACGACGGGAGAAGGTGGAATACGACCTATTACATAATTAAGTCATAGTCGCTGTAGATAATAACAACTTTATCAACATTATTATATAGAAACTACGTAATATGATAGCTGCATCTTGATAAGGTCTATCTTCTCAATATATATATGGGGGGAGGGGGGGGGGGGGGTAAATATATATATATCAAATTAAAAAACGGAGTTAAAGACTCCCATTAATTCTCTATAAATTAATGAGCTCAAGGAATAGATTCCAGGCCCTTAATAAGATAGTATATAGAAAAAAATACACAAAGAGGTATATATTCAATTATAGGGGATAGAATACCACCATCACCACCACCAACAACAACAACATCAAAATAAAC
The DNA here is from genome assembly GCA_964016885.1 of Eledone cirrhosa. NCBI lineage: Eukaryota > Metazoa > Mollusca > Cephalopoda > Octopoda > Eledonidae > Eledone > Eledone cirrhosa. The sequence continues at coordinate 309,273,536 of OZ024741.1, read as the reverse complement.
ACCACCAACAACATCAACACGACCACAATCTCCACCACCACCAACAACACCACCATCACCACCATCACCATCACCGCCATCACCACCATCATCATCATCGCCAACAACTACAACATCAACACCATCACCGTCTCACTACCACCAACAACAACAATATCAACACCATCACCACCACCACCATCGCCAACAATTACAACATCAACACCATCACCGTCACTACCACCAACAACATTACCACCACCACCATCACCACCACCACCATCGCCAACAACTACAACATCAACACCATCACCGTCACTACCACCAACATTACCACCACCACCATCACCACCACCACCATCGCCAACAACTACAACATCAACACCATCACCGTCACTACCACCAACAACATTACCACCACCACCATCACCACCACCACCATCGCCAACAACTACAACATCAACACCATCACCGTCACTACCACCAACAACATCACCACCACCACCAACAACAACAACAATACCATCACCATCACCAACAACTACAACAACAACAACAACATCAACACCATCACCACAGCACCATCACCATCACCAACAACTGCAACAACAACAACAACATCACCACCATCACCACCAACATCAACACCATCACCATCACCACCAACATCAACACCATCACCATCACCAACAACTGCAACAGTAACAAATAAAAATATTTCTATTAGTCATGACATGTTGGTGCTGGACATTGGTACAATAAATAGGAGAATACCTGTCACCTTGGTTTCAGCTGTTTAATAGATAGTAATCCACCCACCAATCTCTAAATTGTCTTCGGTTTTAAGAGGTGTACAAAAAAAGCCATTAATGGCATTTAGGTGATACCAAGTTGCAATTATTAATCACATAATGGCCATTGTATTGATAATCTATCTATCCATCTGTCTGTATGTTCAGATATTTGTGTGTCTGTCTGTCTGTTTATCCATTTGTTTGTGTATCTATCTGTCTGTTTGTCCATCCATCAGTCTATTTGTCTTCTATCTATCTATCTATCTATCCATCCATCTATATATTAGTCTGCCTCTCTATCTATCTATCTACTTATCCTCCTTCTGCTAGCTTCTGATTGAATAGAATGAGGCATGGGTGGCGTGTTGGTGTGTTGGTGACATAGTGGTCCGGCAAACCAAAGATGTTGGTTCGTGTCCCATGTACGTCAATACTCATCCTTTTTTTCCATTCAAAGGTTGTTTTTTTAAAATCCCAACTAACAGACTAATTCTATTTAGTCAAATGCGGCGAGAGCGTATGTTGCTGCCTAATTTTCAAATTCGCTAGCTTGCTTTGTGTCTCCATATATATAGGAAAATGTTTGGCCCCGACGGCCGAGCTCAAGCCGTTTCGACGGCTATTTCTGGACTAAATTAGAAATTTTAGCGTGGTAAATAAATAGCCGAACTTTTCAAGGGGTAATTCCTTATATGGGAAGATTGTAGTTTTCAAGAGGATTGGTCAAAATTTCTTGTAAACACAATTAAGAGGTGGCGGGTGGCTGAACTTACCTGTAGAACAATGAGGGTGTAGGTGGAGCCGATCAAGCGTTGAAAGTGAATTCTATACAGCAAATTCTAAGGATTGTGTATGAAAATAGACTAGATAGGAAGCAGGCGAAAAAGGATTCTGGAGAAAATAGAGAGGGGACATTATAGAATAGGTTAATAAATTGAGATTAGGAGATAATAAATAAATAAAAAATATATAAAAATATAAAATTGGATAGTAAGAAGTAACAAAAAATCTCTAGAGTCTAAATCAGCTGCTATATTTAGTTGGTATTGCGTTTTCGACCAATGCTATAGAATAGATTAATAAATTGAGATTAGGAGATACTAAATAAATATAAAATATATTAAATTATAGAATTGGATTGTAGAAAGTAATTTAAAAAATAATTAGTTCGTATTGCGTTTTCGGCCAATGCTATATATAATTTACTGGGGTGGGGGTACTGAGGCTACAAAAGCCCGATGGGCTGCCTCGGGGTAGGCGAAAGGGGGAAAAAGGAAAAGGAGGATGCTTCAGCCATTGTCTACCCACCCGGGTCATGAGGGGGTTTGAGGGCGAAGTAAGTCCTACGCAATCGGTGTTTACATGCAGTTACAAGTTCGTCTTTTTTGTTTAGGAGTTGGTCCTTCGTAAACAGCATTTGTAATGTTTCCTCCGAGCATAAGTTACACGGACGGCGTCCTCCCGTGTAGGAGTTAGCCCTGGGCAGTAAGCTCCAAGTAAGATTGTATGTTATGTTATTATCTTGGAGGTCCCAGATGTAGCCCGAAAGTGTAGTGGCATGTCGCCGGGTCGGGTTTCGGAACGTATGTTGGTGTTGGTAGAGCTGGTTCTTAAAATCACAAGCGGTTAATCCTATATAGGCTTTGTTGGAGGTTTCCGTCCTGACGTTGCATTGGTAGATCACGTTACGTTCACGGCATCTGTTGTTGAGGGGTCACGTAGATCTACCAGGGCAGTTACATCTCCTGGTCGGCTCTCCACTAATGTCTACGTTGTTTCTTCCATAGGGGTTGAGTTTCTTGTTGTTTGAGGAGGCGATGTTTTGTGCGAAGTTGGGTGTGATGCTGTAGGAGAGTTTGATAGTCTTTTTGTTACTTATGTTGTGGTAGCGGTGTTGTGGTGGGAAGTATTTTTCGAGGAGCCTAAAGAAGATGTTCCCGAATCCTTTTTCGCCTGCATCCTATCTAGCATATTTTCATACACAATCCTTAGAATTTGCTGTATAGAATTCACTTTCAACGCTTGATCGGCTCCACCTACACCCTCATTGTTCTACAGGTAAGTTCAGCCACCCGCCACCTCTTAATTGTGTTTACAAGAAATTTTGACCAATCCTCTTGACAACTACAATCTTCCCATATAAGAAATTACCCCTTGAAAAGTTCGGCTATTTAATTACCACGCTAAAAATTCTAATTTAGTCCAGAAATAGCCGTCGAAACGGCTTGAGCTCTGCCGTCGGGGTCAAAGATTTTCCTATTACCCACTCTACTACCCTAAGTATTGAGTACTCTGGTGCGTTATGGTCCATCTGGTTCCTTACCACACCTCCTTCGTTATATATATATATATATATATGTATATATATATTTATATATATGCATACATGCATACATGCATACATACATACATACATTTATATATATATATATATATATATATATATATATATATATATATATATATATATATATATATACACACATATATATATCTTATATAATAAAGTTGTAGTTCCTGTCTGTTTGTTTGTTCACGAACTCCTCCTATGGTTTTGGAGATAGACTACAAGCTTGGGCAGCCCATCACTCCGAGTGATATCGCCTAGCGAAAGATATGGAAATCTATTTTTCCGAGCACTCTAGGAATGTATAACAGGCCAGCAGGAAGTCAGCCCGCATCGTTAGGCCATCCTTGTACAAAACCAGTCCTATTCCTTTACCCAGGAGGGGGATTTGCTTAAGTAGAGGGAGGCGTGATACGTCTAATAGTTCTGATTTGATCTGTAATTTAAAGGTACTATATGGCGGTCAAAAAACCGGCTGCGCGCCGGGCCCCTGGGGTGAATCAAGCCACTCCGAGTAGTTTCATTTACCGAAAGAACGGGAAATTTATTTTTCCAAGCACTCAAGGTAGGCCTATGCCCCAGGGGGCTGGTCCCGCCGCCAGGAAAACCAACCCAACAGTCCGACAGAAAGTTGGAACGTTAAAATATTGTTTAGATTTATAGGATGAAGTTGAAAGAATTCAGAATAACATTATAAAATTAAAGAGTAAGAAGATTGAGAATTGAACAAATAGAAAATTGAAAATTAAACATTTAAAAAACTTTTTAAAGGTTTTGGGTTGTGGGTTTTAGTTAAAGAGAGTCTTTTATGATTTTCAGCCCCATGGATTTTATCTATTACATTCACTTATTATATTTCGAATACCTGATGATATCACCAGATTCATACGGAACCCGGTCATTGAAATGATCATAGTATAATAAACCTTTCAAGGATTTACACAAGTGCAGCCTCCTGTCATTTCATTATAATTATATATATATATATATATATATATATATATATATATATATATATATATATATATATATATATATATATATCAACATACATCTCTGTCATTAACCAATAAAATTTCATTTCTTAATGAAACATTTTATTTTACATACTTTCCTTCGTCATCATCATCATCAGCAACAGCAGTAGCAGCAGCAACAGCAACAAGAACAAAAGCAACAATGATAATGCCAACTGCAGTGAAGCAAGGTGAAAGTGGACACACCCCCGTGTTTATTTAAAATATTATTTCTACAATGAATTTGGTTTTAAACACGAGTCTTTCTGTAGGATATCTAAAAAAAACCTGTTTACATTTTATATGAATTTCTCAAACAAAAATTCAGAAATATGTTAAAATTCTATGACAATGAGTCAGAGACGTTTTTCTTTTTTTATTTCTTTTTTTCTAAGAAGAATTAACATAAATATTACTGAAAGAATATTTCTAGTTTCTGCACGATTTATATATCATTATCATCACCATCATCGGCATCACACACACAGACACACACACATGTATATATATGTGTGTGTGTTTATGAAATATCTAATAAAAAAGTTGAATCCCAACCATAGTTGCGTCTTTGATAACACACACACAGAGACATAACACATGTATCCATGCACATAATCTTAAACACGCATGCACACTCATATACACATGTAAATACATAAATACTCACACACATACACACATAACTACATGCACACACACACACGAGAGAGAGAGCGGGGGGAGACTAGGTATTAAGACAGACACAGATTCGTCAACACATGAATGCACAATGATGAAATTTGAGTGAGACATTCTAGGGTGACATGAACTGTTTAAGATTGGGCGACATGTTTCTCCCTCACCCCTATCCCTTCCTAACTTTATACACCAGGTAATGTCACCTGACTAGAGACAACCCAACAACAAGGCTTCTTCTATGTGATCGCTTGACCTGCAAGCAATAGTATCTCTATATTCCTCAAATTATATCACCACCACCACCATCGTAATCATCATCATTTAATATCCATTCTCTCTGGCAGCAATGGTTGGAGGGGTCGTCACAGACAAAGTCAGTACTTACTTTCGGGTCACGAATAATAAGGGGGAAGTTGAAATAAGCGGGGTGGAGGGAATCGGTAATTTTTCTAGGGTGTCTCCGTTGATTGTTTTAAAAACTAGAATTAATCTGCCCAACCCTTTGTTAGTCAGGTTTTCTCAAGGTTGGATGCTCTTCCTATCTCCAACCCCTTTACAAAAGGGAGGACCCCAGATGTATTTATCATGTAGATCCCCAACACTACAACAGTTGCCGTGCACTTGACACAACTGAAGAGTCCTCTTGACCCTTTAAAAGAAACAGAAACATAAAAATGGGACATATTACATAATGCAGTCTTAGACGTGCCTCCAAAGACAGGATGGTTCTGGTTGGAATACCTTTGATCATAAGTAGATCCTAGATAGGCTATGTCTGTAAACAAGTTGTAATAGCAGGAATGTATTTGGCCATAGGACTGTTCAATCAAGCTTTATCAAGAATGAAATATCAATAACAAACAATACATGAACTACTAAACAGTTGGTCTTTTGCTTGATACCTCATCTCCCCAGCCATTGGTTTTATTCATGCTATATCATGTAATAAACCCTTAACTCCTGATGGAGTCATTGGGGTACTAGCATGATATACAGTATGTCATGGGCCTATTTTTTCCTCTATAAAATGTGAATGAGCAAGAGACAAAAAAATATGGGAAAAGGAAATAGAGGGAAAATCCACTGCAGCACTAGACTGGTATTTTAATTATTGAGCTCAAAAAGATGAAAGACAAAATAGAAATGCAACAGATGATTTGATCTCAGAGTTCAGAAAGCCAGAACAAATACCATAAAACATTCTGTCTGGATGTATTCATTGAAATTTTTTTCTTTTTAATGTTTAAGTCAGAGAAGAGTATGCTGTGTCCATGTTGTTATTTAGGGCCACTGGGATTTATAGGAATAAGGTAAGAAGTTATGCTCAGACCAGAGACATAGTCTGAATCCTTGCAGTGTAGTGATCTCCACTAAACTTGCTCAAAGGTCAGGTAGTAGTGTTAAACTGGGTGATGTGTTAAGGCCTCAACTAAAGAAGAGTCTATATAATGAACTTCCATACAGTTTCCATTTACCAAATTTCCTAATTAAAGCACCTCTTGAAATATTGATTAATTTTTTGATTTGACGTAAGGTCAATATTTTCTAAGAAAGATGAAAAAATAGTGAATCTACTCATCCCTCAGTTTATTACTGGTTAGAGGAGGATAGCTAACTACATATAATTAAAAAACAAACTTCTTAACCACATAGCCATACTTGCATTGATATAAAATAAATAAATATTATATATGAATAAATAAATATAAGCAGAGCTGTAAGGTGGCCATGTAGGTGCCATGATTAAAAACACCCAACCCACACTGTAAAGTTGACATGTAGGAATCACAGCAAAAAGCACCCAGCATACACTGTAAATGTGGTTGGCATTAGGAAGGGCATCCAGCCATAGGAATCTAGCCAAAAACAGTCCTATATGAGCAAGACACAGTCACTTGACCCAATTGCCTCTAATAGGACAACCCATCTAAGCTATGCTAGCATGGAAAATGGACATTAAACGATGATGATGAATGGTTAAAAAATTAACTTCATGACCATGAAATGCCTGATTTCATCCCACAGCGTGGCATCTAGGATAAATATCTTTGAACATAGCTTTAGGTTGACTCAAATGTTGTGCATGAAATTGAGTAGATAGAAACTGTGTTTAAGCCAACTGTTTTGCCTGTAATTCAAGGGTCCAGGCTTGTCACATAGGGTATCACACTAATTCTGCCTGAGAATTATGTTAAAAGTAAGGATGTCGGTGGAATTCTTAGCACTTACATTGTACTATAAGAAAGACTAATATGTCTGTGCAATACTAATGTTGTTTAGTTGACTGAGCAATTGAATACTCACCATTTAAATTGATGTAGGATCCAACATTCCAAACTAAACAGGAAAGAAAGAAAAGGAAAACAATCTTTTAATTCAACTCTTGATGCCAATCTGCCTAAAACCACCCTGGTTTTATGATGCACAACTCTCTTCTTCTTCGCCCACTTATTCCTGAGAGGGTCATGGGGCAGAGTCCTCAAACACTCCTTCCAGCGAGTCCTGTCAGAAGCAACCGTCTCCAATTGATCCAGCTTGATCCCCAAGCATGACCAGCCAAGCTCATGCATGTTATCCAACCATCTTGCTCGGGGTCTACTCCTGGGTCTGCCGATAAAATCTATCCAGTGATTCTTTCCAGAAACATGTTAACCACATGCCCATAGTATCGGACCTGTGATCTCTCAATTTGGAGAAGTAGTGGCTCTACCTGGTGTGACTCTCTGATCTCTGAGTTATGAGCCGCTTTATCGAATAACGTTACTCCAAAGACCCTTTGGAGGAATCCCATTTTGACCGCTTGTATTCACGGATCCAACATTCAAAACTAAAGAGGAAAGAAAGAAAAGGAAAACAATCTTTTAAATTAAACTCTTGATGCCAACCTGCCTGAAACCACCCTAGTTTTGTGATACACAACACCTCATTTAAAAATGTTCATACTTATATTATAACCTACCATCATAATAAGAAAATCTTGTTATGTAATAATGATTTAAGCATCAACTTACTAATGAAAATATATATATATGTCATTAAATTCTTCAAATTTTCAAAATGGATTGATACTCATATGTAGTGTAGTTCATTAGAAATACAGTAACAAAAGGGTTAATATGAAAATGAAATTTTGTTACTGTGGACTGAAAGGTTGACATGAAAATCACAATGTTTCAAACTAAAGAATGGTTTCTATAGTTTTTTTGTATTACATAAATAGGTTTTATGTATTACATAATTCTGGTTTGACAACTGAGCCGGCTGGAGAAAATGGTTACATGTAAAGACACATTTCGTTATGTAGTAGTGGAGGAGGAGGAGGAGGAAGTGAAAAGAAAAAGTGGGATATAAGGAAGTGGATGCAGAGTATGTGAAGAGGGGGGAGAGAATGGTGAGTGAGAAGGATAGGAAGGAGTGGAAGAAGTGGGTAGGAGGAATGAGGAGTGGAACTGGAGGAAGTAAAGGAGGAGGAGGTGAACTAGAGAAAAGAAGAGCAAGGGAACCAGGATCAGGGTGAAGTGGAGGAAGGGGAAATGGGCTAGAAGGATGAGGCGGAAGGGGAGGTGGACTGAGGGAGGAGAAAGAAGGGGAGGTTGACAAAGAAGGACGGTGGAAGGGAATGTTGATCGGGGGGGGGGGGGGAAGCAATAGAGGGTGGGGAAGTTGTAAACAGAAAATCAAGACAGAAGATTTTTTTTGTAAATGTTCCAAGAGCTAGACCCGAAGTAGTTTGGGCAGAGAGATGGGAGGGACTATTCATGAACAATCTCTTTATTGTTCTTATGTAACTTCTTGTGATTTCCCATAATGACAACAACTATGACCACGATCTCCCATCACCACACCTCTAACACCACAATCACTCTGACATCACACCCTATCTCAGTCATTCTCACACAGGACAAATGTTTATCCCATAGGGAGCAAACATTTACATGGCAGGGTGTAAATATGCCATATGTGATTGTGTATATATATATATATATATATATATATATGCACACACACACACACACACACATATATATATATATATATGCACACACACACACATATATATATATATATATACACACACACATATATATATATATATACACACACATACATATACATATATACATATATATATACATATATGTGTGTGTAGGGGTGGGGTGGGGGTAAATCTTTTAAATTTACACACACATTCACACAATGCATTTTCTATCACAGTCATATTGCAACTATTAGAAGTTTGTTTTCCAACCAAAAGGTATTGGTTGGAAATAGTTATTTTTTAAAAGTTTCTCATACATTTACTTATTTGTATATATATCATTGTTATCTTTAATCACTTCCACATGTCACTAATCAACATAAACTATAGGGTTTCTTTTATGCAAACCATTTATTTATCAAAACACAAATTTCCCAGGTTGTATGATTGTTCATATATCTGGTAATCCTGGTATATATGGCATACCAATCCTGGACTCCAAAAATTAAATATATTCAACGCTATCGCTATCATTATTGATGGCACTGGTCCACTAGTTAATTCTATAATTCTGTAATGTGAAACGTTAATAATTGCTTCTAACATAGACTCAAGGAGAGAAATTTGGGAAGGGAATTAATTGATTATGTCTAACCATTGTACTTAACAAATACTTTATTTTATTGATAAAATGCCAAAGTAGACTTTGGTGGGATTAAATTCAAAGCATAGAGAACTGAACCAAATCTCACAAAGCATTTTGTCCAACACGCTAATGATTCTGTGATGATGGCCATGAATTTTATTTATTACTACTATTATTTCTAAGATCAAATCTTGCTGAAGTTTACTTTGCCCTTCAACCTTCCGGAGTCAATAAAATAAAATACCAGGCAAGCACTGGGGTCGATTTAGTCAACTTTCTCCTCTCATCAAATTGCTGGCCTTGTGTGAAAATCACCAGGGTAGTGGATTGGCAGTATCAGACAATATGCTTTGTGGTATATAGTTACAGCTCTATACATCTGAGTACAAATACTACTCAGGTTAACTTTGCATTTCATCCTTACAGGGTTGATAAAATAAAATACCAGTAAAGCAGTAGGGTCAATTTTATCAACTTTCCCTTTTCCTTCAAATTGCTGGCCTTGTGCCAAAAGTAGAAACAATTATTAACAGTCATCCCAATTAGTATAGCAACAGTCAGTCACTATAAATTGGGTAAAGTATCCCTGGAGATGGAAAAAAGAGGACAGAGACGATTTTCTCAACTAATATTTATAGTGATCAACTATTATCATTGTCATTTACAAAATCATTCCAATGTGGGAGTCGGACTCCTCCAAGGGTGTGTACTGTCACCTCTCCTGTTCATTATTTTCATTAACAGGATTGACATGTGCAGCTGGGTTTGTAGTGGTGTCATGACTGACAGGTGTAGAATTAGTCAGCTGGAATTTGCAGACGACATTGTGTTACTTAACTGGATAGAAGATGATCTTCGACTTGCACTTGGCTGGAATGAAAATCAGTGCTGTGAAAACTGAGACACTCCTCCTCTCAAGGAAGCTTCTGTGGCGCACTCTCCAAGTGAATGGAGGTTCCTCTGAAGCAGAGGGAGAAGTTCAAGTATCACGGGCCCATGTTCCTGATTGATGGAAGGGAGGAGGCTGAATTAAATGCAAAAATTGCAGGGTCTGGTGCAGTAATGCGCCAGCTTTAGCATTCGGTAATCAGAATAAAAGAGGTAGGTGTAAAAGCCAAACTGGCTATCTTCCTTTCAGTATTCGTGCCAACCCTTACCTATAGCCATGTATCTTGGGTATTAACCGAAAGAATACGATTGCAAATAAAAGCGGCTGAAATGGGGTTCCTCTAAAGGGTCTTTGGAGTATAGTTACTCAATAGAGTGCTTAGCTCGAAGATCAGAGAGTCACTACTTCTCTGAATTCAGAGGTCACAGTTCCAATACTATGAGCATATGGTTAGAATGTCTCAGGAAAGAATCGCTGCACAGATTTTATGGGCAAAATCAACCGGCAGGAGACCCAGTGCAACATGGTTGGATAACATTCATGAACTCCGCTAGTCTTGCTTGGGGATCAGTTGGAAACGATTTCTTCTGACAGGACCTGCTGGAAGGAGTGTTTGAGGACTCTGCCCCCATGACCCTCTCAGGAATAAGTGAATGAAGAAGAGAAGATTTACATAGGGTCAACTATATTCAAGATTTTCCCAATGTATCTTAAATAAACTGAATGATCACATTATTATTAATCTTTTGTATGTGAGTAATGGGAGGGGGGGGGGGGGGGGGCTAAATGGCAAAACACATCTGGTTAACAGAGTAAAAGCTAAAGAACTCCAGCTCTAAATAGTTGTTAGTCCTGCTAGAAATAACAGCTAAATTTACCTCAAATCACATACCCTATCTTACAATAGGAAGACCTCATTGGATAGTAGAATCGTTTCTAGATACACTCGAGTCCCAAATAATAGGGGAGTGTCATAGCGGAGGTGGAGGTGAAAAAAAAAAATCGATAATTTTTCTAGGTTGTCTCCCTTGATTTTTATCAAAAACTGTAATTAGTGGTTTACTTTACACATTGAGACCCCCTCCCGTTCTTTTATTTTATAACATATGGGATTCTAGTTATATGCTATTTTTGTAAAGTATAATGTATAAAGAAAATTAATTATTGTAGGAATGCTACCAATTAAAATAAAATTTCACTGGAGATAGATTAGCAAAATTTAATAAGCGAGGGGTGGGGGACGTTTATTCGAGACAAGAGCAGACCCGTCAACTCTCCCTGTCCCACGGGGAGACCTCCCACCCACTTTGGGGTGGGTGAGAGATGTTTTCTCTTGTGAAAATGGGTATAGCTTTCATTATGTAAAATCTCCCCATTTTGCCTCATTTCTCCCCGTTTTAGGGCACTTTTTTTCATGGTACTCCCCGTTTGAATTTTTAGAGGTCGGTAGATCTGCCAGAGTCCGGAAAAAAAAATAAAATAAAATAAAAAAAATAAAAAAGCAAAAAAAAAAGATACCGGTATTGACAGATCTGAAATATATTTGATGATCAGAATTGACTTGGGACTAAACAACAATATCTACTACTACTACTACCACCACCATCACAATCACTATTGCTGCTGCTGCTGCTACTACTGCTACTACTACTACTACTACCACCACCATCACAATCACTATTGTTGCTGCTGCTGCTACTACTACTACTACCAACAACCGCTGCAGCAGTCTTATAAGACACACCTAACAATGCAAGTCTTTGTTTAATTTCTGATGTCCTCTTTTGTTTAATAGTGGTTGTATCAAGGACACACATACATATAGACACCCATATACACAGTCACATAATTATTCGTTCACATTTATGCATACACACAAATAGCTACATAATGTATACATACAGACACAATTGTAATGACAGATGGCTTAGTGGTTAGGGTGGTTGATACAGGGTCATATGGTGGTGAGTTAATTCCCTGGCATCGCGTTATGTTTTTTCAGCAAGACACTTTATTTTACATTGCTCCAGTCCACACCTGTATAATTCAATGGATCTGTAGCGGTTGTCTCCCTTGTTTTGATTGGGATCTAGACGGGAAGTGGAACCCTTTCTGCAACTTCCGGTCAGAGCCCTATAAAACTAACAACTTTAAGCTTCCTAACTCTCTTTTTGCCTTTTCGGCACCAGGTCAAGAGTCTTCTCATTTGGCTCTGCCATTAATTTGGCCAACAGGCGCCTGGCCTTAGCCAGGCGCCCTCTGCCAGCCGCGTTTGCCTGGCAATCAAAACGGTAACTACTAACTTTGTTTCATTCTAACATCTATCTTTGACATGTCAAGTATTCTATCTACCGTTAATTAAATATTATATACACAAACCATGTCTCGTTTTGTTACATTCATACACCCAGTATCCTCGCTATATTGGTGACCCCGACGTGATACGAACACGCAGCCGTTCATCGCTGTAAGGGTCACCCCCCAAAAAAAGAAAAAATAGCACATCTGGTTTTGTGAGTAACATTACGAATACACAGCAAATTTAGCGACAAACAATGAAACTACTCAAGGACACGCACACACGCACATGTGGAATTCGCACAGACATACTTTTTCTCTCACGCATCAATTAACTGTCGCATTTCACCAATATATATATATGTTTCTCGTTTCTTACAACGAACTCTTTCAAAACACAAAAAAAAAAAAAGAAATTTGATATTCTTTAAAAAACATTTCAACAGGAACATTTATTTTCGATGAACCATTGCCTTTTGTTCATCGTTTTCTTCATCGTTCAAGTTTTTTGTTTTTTTCCAAAGTTCACACCTATAATTATGCTGATTGAAGCCTTTCTTTTTCATCATTGTCACTTTCAAAATTGCACTATCATTTTCTCGCGCGTTAGAAATATTTTTTTTCAACCTTGTATTGGCACGTGTAGGCAGCATAAATTCTCGATTCACTGAGATGTCTCTACTCACAGACAGCCGCACGCCAGAGATAGCATTTCTCCCCCAATGATTCTTCAGCCTTAAGCTATATTCTTCTATTTGCCGGTTTATAAATTTACAATGTAAATTTACCGTTGATAACCGCGCATTTATTAAGAATGCTTATTTCTCTGGTCGCTGGCCTCTTGACCCTTCCAGGTCAACGCATTCTCAACATCGACCATCAACTTCGGCTGCTATTTCTAGCACTTTGCGCAACTCATTTTTTTCTAAAAAAAAATTTTTTTACTGTGAATTTAAACACCGAATACGCTCACTCAGCGAGACAACAGCAGCAGCAACAGCAATACATCAACACAGCTTCACCAAAGCCAGAGAATTTATTTTTGCAGCACTCTTCCTGTGAGAAAATCCATTCGGAGGTTGGAAATTTCACGATATACCACAGAACAGAAACCACCTGCATTCATTCTCTGGAACACACTTTCTTTCCTGCTGTCATGTGATTGCACACCTGTGAACTATATTTTGAACTTTGAGCTCTTCTATTACTTTTACTTTATTACATTGTATCTTTGGGTGATGGATAGATGGATGTCCAGTCGTTCTCTGGCCAAGAGCGGTTGGCTACCTTGATATCTATCATTGATTTTTCCAGACATTCTTTTGTCGTAATTTTCATGCCTGTTACAACATTCTCGCCAACTTGCTACATATTTTCATTTCGATTTTTATACACTAAAATTCTGGCGGGAGGTTATGTAGCGGTTGTCTCCCTTGTTTTGATTGGGATCTAGACGGGAAGTGGAACCCTTTCTGCAACTTCCGGTCAGAGCCCTATAAAACTAACAACTTTAAGCTTCCTAACTCTCTTTTTGCCTTTTCGGCACCAGGTCAAGAGTCTTCTCATTTGGCTCTGCCATTAATTTGGCCAACAGGCGCCTGGCCTTAGCCAGGCGCCCTCTGCCAGCCGCGTTTGCCTGGCAATCAAAACGGTAACTACTAACTTTGTTTCATTCTAACATCTATCTTTGACATGTCAAGTATTCTATCTACCGTTAATTAAATATTATATACACAAACCATGTCTCGTTTTGTTACATTCATACACCCAGTATCCTCGCTATAGATCTGTCTGGTCATTCACCGTCAGTGCCGGATTTAGGACAAATGAGGCCCTGTGCTAGTTAAGTTATGAGGCCCCTTACTTGGGCCCTGAAGGAGGTAATTCATCGTAAAAATTGTTTTCGGCAGGAAGATGGACCCCCGGGCCAACGAGGCCATGTGCTTAAGCACACTTAAGCACAATGGTAAATCCGGCACTGCTCTGCGCGAATCTCTCTGAGAACTACATTAAGGGTAAATGTATGTGAAATGCTCAGCATATAAATCTGATGAGCGGGCTGTTCCGTTGATCAAATAATCTAGTACAATGACAAAAGTCTAACAAAACACATACAAACACACAGTCTCATAATTAGTCACTCACATTTATATACATACGTAAGTAAAGGAAATGGATCTCCATCTGTTTCGATGATGAGCATTGAGTTGTTTGATCAACTGAATTAGCATGTCAGTAACTGAGTATTCCACAGACGCATATGCCCTTAATGTAATCCTCGGGCTGAATCAGTCTATGCTCTTCTAAATCCCTAAAACTCTCTACCCAATAGAGGGAAAGATTTAACCTTAGAACATAAAGGGACGTAACCTACATCACAAGTCATTTGTTTGAAGCTCTACCAATTCAGTTGTCCGCCGTCTTATTTTCCCAAAACGAAGTACTCTCGGGTCCCAAATAATAGGGGGTGGAGTGGAATAAGCAGAGGGTTGGAAAATCGATAACTTATCTAGGTTGTCTCCCCTGCTCTCTTGTTTAGAAAAAACAAACAAAATTAGTCATTTAGTTTATAAATTGTTTATTTGATAAAATGTACATTATAAAAAATCCCATACGTTATGTCGTGTATAATGTCTTTTAATGTAAAAGAAAATTAAGTCACAAGAATGCTACTTAACAATAAAATTTCACTGGAGATAGAGTAGCAAAATTTAATAAGCGGGGGTGGGGGACCCTAACAATTAATAAATAGAGGGAGACGATTCTTCGAGACCCGTGAGTAAGTGCTGAGACTAAGGTAAATGACACGAAGAGACTCAACGAGAGAGATTTGGGGGAGGAGGGATAATTAATTTCTTGGTTCTTTTCACGTCATTTGTGGTTTGTGCCGACAGCTTAATTTAAGATATAGTTTGTGCAGTAGCGACCACTCTTTGATAGGTCTATCATCGATGGAAACATTTCGATTGTGATTGATAACTAGCCCTGTGAGGTGGGCTGGTTCTTTCAGCACATCTCCCTAGCCATCCCCAGGGGTGGGCTGGGTCTTCCACTGCCTCACCCTGATATTCAGCCGAAGTTGGCTGGTTCTTTCAGCACACCTCCCTCGCCATAATCTGAGATGGCGCATTCGACATTCTGTCCGCCGAGAACACGAAGCAACAACAATATTAAATGAGATGTTAATTAAGTTTGTGCTGAAGTAGTACCATAAACAATAAAATAAAAGACATGCTATATCCATCTATGGGCTTGGAACCCATAATGAATGTCTAGGGGCATTAAAACCCGGTGAAGCCCAACCAAAGTGATTACTTACAGAGAGAATCAATCCTAGTGCTGGACTGGTACTTTATTTGTTGACCTTGAAAGGGCGAAAGACAAAGTTGACCATGGCAAGATTTGAACTCAGTGCACAAGAAAGAATAACGCAAAGCATTTATAACTGACGTTTGCAACAAATGTTGCTAGATAGAACTTTAATAAAATATAATAAAAAGTCTGAGAGGTGAAGAAAAAGAAAACTATTGAAAGAGTTATCTCCCTTAGATAATATAACATCATTTTATCTTGTGCCAGACGTTTGACTAACAACACGAGAGAAAAAAATAATTCAAGCACTATTAGATTTGCACATTTTAGAAATTTTTTCTTCTTTTCAAATATGTCCTTTTTTTTAAAAAAAAGCTGAATCCTGCTATCTGGTACTTTTTTCAACCTGATGCTGTTGTAGGGGTGGCATTCTGATGCATAATGTGTCTTGGGATTTTAATCGTGGTGGATTCCATCTCTCCAAAGATTTCTTCGAGAGAGCACTTGATAAATACATTATTAATTGAGCTCAAAAAGATGAAAAGCAATAATGACCTCAGCAGGATTTAACCCATTAGCATTTAAACCGGCCATATCTGGCCAGAATTCTCTCATCTCATTCTGTTCAAACTGGCCACTCATACTGATGTTAGGGTACTGTTCTCAAAATAAATAATATCAAAATCTCATAAATTCGATATTATGTGAGATAAAGCCTTTACCACAAAAATACAATAGTAAATAGAGAGTAATGTAAATGCTAAAGGGTTAAACTCAGAAAACAGAGAACCCGAATTAATACCAAAGCATTCTTAATCCAACACCTCTTACAGCTCTGAAATATTCACTACCTTTTCCCCCCTATCACTTATTGCAAGACATTGTGTCAGTGGGAATTGGGATGTTATTGGGAAAATGAGTGTTCGAAATGATAGCAGTGCACTTAGCACCACTGATGCTCAAAATAAAGTAGCCTGGAAATGTTATCATGAGAGGCTGATGAATATGGAGAATGAATGGGGGGAAGGAAGATTACTCCCAGCTGACCCAACAGAGGAACCAGCTATCGAAATTGACAGTTATAGAGACAAAGAAGCAATCAAGATGAAGAATGGTAAAGCTGCAGGACCATCAGAGATAGTTGCCGAGATGCTAAAAAACATCTGGAGAAATAGGAGCTGAACTATGAACTGGTATACATGATGGAGTCATACCCAATGATTGGTGCTGCAGTACAATTGTAAATTACTACAAGGGGAAAGGTGATGCTCTAGAAAGGAGCAGCTACAGAAGAAGAAAACTGGTGGACCAAGTTAAAAGAGTCAAATTAGACGAGACGCAGTTTTCTTTTGTGCCTTCTTCCTAGTGAGACAACTCCAAGAGAAGTTCTTAGCCAATATATTTAGCTTTTGTTGATCTAGAAAAGTCCTTTGACAGAATACCTCGATCTGTCATCTAGTGGTCCTTAAAGAAATTAGTTGTAGAAGAATGGCTTGTGAGAGCAGTTGTTAGTAAAGTGAAAATAGGAAGAAAGTTTAGTGAAGAATTCAAGGTACAAGTAGAAGTTAATCCGGATTCGGTCCTCAGCTCACTTTTGTTTGTTATAGTTCTCCAGGCCATAACAGGATTTTAAGACTGGCTGTCCATGGAAACTTCTTTATGCAGATGGTCTGGTTCTTACAGCTGAATCCATAGAACTAGGGAATAGTCAAAAGGGCTGAGAGTAAACTTACAAAAAATTGAAGTGTTAGGAAAGAAGATGGAACACTGATACCATCAGGGAAGTGGATCTGTTTGACATGCATGCAGAATAGGATTAGGTAGAAACTCTATATGATGTACACAATGCAAATCTTGGGTACACGAGAGGTATGAGGTAGCATGGAAGTGTCACTAAGAAAGACTACTGAATGAAGAGAATGCATGAGGTTGCCCCAAGTAAACCCAACAAAGATTCCAGCTGTGTGAGTCAGCAGTAGCATAGTAAGTAAGGCAATTAAGGATATGAAGGCAGATAAAGCAGCTGAACCTTAGGAGATAGTTGCCAAGATGCTGAAAACATCTGGAATGGGGGTTCACACCTTAACCACCCGTATTGTAAACCAAGTAATACAAAATGGTGTCATACGCAATGACTGGCATAACAGCATCATCGTCAACTGCTACAAGGACAAAGGAGATGTTCTAGACAGAGAAAACTATAGAGTCATCAAGTTGGTTGACCAGGTTATGAACGTGACAGAAAGAGCTATAGAACAGGTGATTAGTGACCGAGTTAACCTTGATGAGATGTAGTTTGGATTTGTTCCAGGTAAAAACATCACATATACCCTTTTCCTTGTGAAGCAGTTACAGAAGTACCTAGCTAAAAAAAACACCTCTACTTGGCATTTTTTGGCCTGGAAAAAGCTTTGAACAGAGTTCTCTGTTTCATTATCTGGTGGGCTCTTAGAAAACTAGGAGTAGGGGAGTGGTTTGTGAGGGTAGTACAAGCCATGTATAGAGGAATAGTCAGCAAGGTTAGAATTAATAATGACTATAGTGAAGAATTTAATGTGCATGTAAACGTCCACCAGAGCTCTGTTCTTAGCCCATTCCTGTTTATTATCACTCTACAGGCTATAACAGAAGAGTTTAAGACTGGCTGTCCATGAGAACTTTTGTATGCAGATGGTCTAACCCTTATAGCAGAATCTATGGTAAAATTAGAGAAGAAATTCCAAACCTGGAACCAAGGCTTAGAACCAAAAGGACTTAAAGTCAACTTGGCAAAGACCAAAGTCATAGTATGTAGAAAGGATAACAGGACCCAGATTCCCTCAGGGAAATGGCCTTGTTCGGTGAACAGGAAAAGAGAGGTAGAAGTTCCATCCTATACCCTAAATGCAAACTATGGGTACACAAGAGATGTAGTGGGATTTCAAGCAGGCTAGCAAAGAACACAGGTGTTCTATGTGACTGATGCACGGACACAGTAAGTAGCAAGAGCTCACAGGAAACTAGCTTATTTAAATACCCAGAGGGCTACGTAGAAATAGTTGATAGTGTCTGTTATCTGAGTAACCAAATTAGTAGTGGAGGTGGGTGTTCTGAAAGTACAGTAGCTAGTGTGAGAACAGGATGGAGAATGTTCAGTTAGCTACAAAAGATTTTCTTTTCCCTCTGAAGGGCAAATTGTAGGATGCATGCATATAAACAGCAATGTTGCATGGTAGTGAGAACTGGACGCTGTGTGTAGAGTAACTGCAGAGACTAGAGAGAAATGAGGCTTGTATGCTTCGATGGATGTTTAACAATAATATACTTGATTGACAAAGCGTAAATGAACTGAGAGAGATCCTACGCATAAGAAGGATCAGATGCAGTTTTTAGGAGAGGAAATTGCATTGGTATAGCCATGTGATACTTATAAAGGATGACAGTTTTATAAAAAGGTGCAAGGCACTCAGAGTTGATGGAAGCTATGGAGTAGGAAGACCGGGGATGAGGTGATAAAAGTTGATCTCTCAAGGGCAATGACACAAGATCGAGACTTCTGGTGTCATGCCCTCCCATGTGCACAGGTTGTAGCATACATCCAGAATGCACCACTCATCACTCCTCCTTTCACACACCTCTCACATCCTAACACCCCACCTTTCACTCACAACTTTACACCCCTCTTACCCAGTCCACACTGTAAAGTGGTCATGTTGGTGACATGACAAAAAGCACCCAGTCCACACTGTAAAATGGTTGTGTTGGTGTCACGACAAAAAATACTCAGCCCACACTGTAAAGTGGTCGTTTTGGTGCTATGATAGAAAATACCCAGTCCACACTGTAAATGTGGTTGGCATTAGAAAGGGCATCCAGCCATAAAAAACCAAGCTAGAAACAGTTCTGTATGAGCAAGACATGATCACGTGATCGGACTTGCCTCAAATGAGACAACTCGTCTAACCCATGCTAGAGTGGTGATGATGATGATACACACACACATATATAGAGAGAGAGAAAGAGAAAGAGAGAGCAAGAGATTTTACATTTATTTCCTTTTAATTCTCCTCCTTACTCCTGACGTTACATTACTTTTTGGGGCAATAAAATGTCAATCAATAATTAAAACATACTTTTCTCTTGTTATTTTGATGTTTCATTTACGTGTGTGTGTGTGTGTGTGTGTGTGTGTGTCATTTTACATTGTGCAAGCTTCTGTTTTTCTATTTCTTTAGGTAAATCAATTTTTTTTTGGGGGGGGGGGGGGGTAGGCAAAATGCAGACAACTATAAATAATAATTGATAACTATAAAAAATATTTCTGGAGATGGAAAAACGTACACAGATGCCTGCAGTGAATCAAACCAGGACTCTCTCATATGCTAGACAAGTGCATTGGACTATTGCAGTAACATTTGACCACCAATTTTTAGAGGTTTTATGTGTCAAGCTAAAAGTTGGTTTTACTTGCAAATTCATTCAAATCATTTGATAAAGGTTGCTTCTGAATGGACCCTCTCTGGAGGTGTATATGAAGACACTGCCTCTATATCCCTCTAATGAATAAATGGGTGTAAGAAAAGAAGCTAGAAGAGTAAACATTTGGTAAATTTATGAAATAGTTGTCAACTATTTCTTATAATTGCCTGCAATATGGCTAACACATTTTTCAAATTCCAATGTTTTGTTAGTAAATTAGCCTGTATTCCTTTTTTGTGTGTGTGTGTGGGTAGGGTCGTTTTTTGTTCTAAGACATCAAATGTTCAACTGTAAAGTGTCAGGTGTGATAGGTAATTGTTTGTGCTTGTGTATATATCTGTGTGTGTGTGTTACAAATATCAGTTTAATAATTTTTAATTTAGGTACAAGGCCAGTAAATTTGAGGGAACGGTATAGTTGATTAAACCAACCCCAGTATTAGACTGGTATTTTATTTTATTGACCCTGGAAGGATGAAAGGTAAAGTTGACCATGGCAGGATTTGAACTCAGAATGTAAATGGCATTTTATTGGATGCTATACCACAGCCCTAAACACCAGTTTAATAATAATGAATAAAGTTATTTTACAAAATCCCTACAAATTCTTGATTATATTTTAAAATCCTAGGCAGTGTACTTTATTAGAAATATAGTAACAGTGCAAGTGGCAAGACACATTTATCCAGCTGTGGTTGTTAAAAGGAAAGGCATACAGTTGATACAAAATAAAGCAACAATATACATTACATCTGAAAAACAAAATACGTTTGAGTGCCCCCAGACTGTTGTCAAGTGTCTTTACAAAACCTCATCTTTGCAGGTCCAGAAAACAAGCAAGCCACCCACTTCCCAACAGGTCCGAAGCTCCAGAACTGCAACTATCAACTATAAAGACTATACAAAGAAAATAAAGGAATGAATGGATACAATGTAGGTTCTAAGAAACCACAGTAGGATAGTAGTAATTCTGAATTAAAAACTGATACGAGAGGGGAGTTTTTAGCCTTGCTGCAAACAACCTCTCAAGTGGTGATGGTATGATAAAATTCACCCACACCATGGTGTAAAGTAGTTGGTGATAGAAGGGACATCCATCAATGAAGATAGATAAAAATTCCAAAATACTCACATTTTGCATTCTCCCATGGTTACATGATCACAGCTTAAAAACACACAGTGAGATATATATGCTTATTATACATAAACATATTGTATATATATATATATATATATGAATAGAAATACATATATATACATACAAAAACACATATTTGTGCCAGGCTGGAGTACAATTATTACCAACTCTGCATTCATTCCT
This sequence comes from Eledone cirrhosa, assembly GCA_964016885.1. NCBI lineage: Eukaryota > Metazoa > Mollusca > Cephalopoda > Octopoda > Eledonidae > Eledone > Eledone cirrhosa. The sequence goes on along the minus strand of OZ024741.1, from coordinate 309,251,820 downwards.
TTATTCACTCCTCTAGTCAATTTAGATCTTTTCTAAATGTAGATAGTATTGCAATTGAAGATGAAGTCATTTGTTTTTTTTCTTGCTTGCAATCATCAGCTTGTCTCAAAATAGTTCATATTATTGCTTCGTGCATTCCAAACGAATGTCCCTTCTCCAATTTTTTATACAACTTTTGTAACTTTTAATTAATTAAAGATTTTACTCTACAGTAATAACTTTTCACTTATTTACATACCATACCATATATATTGATGTAAATGTCCAAACATTGGCCCCAAAATTTTTCTGTGTATTTCAGCATTTTTGAATCAAGGTATTACTCTGAACATAAATGCAATGAGTAAATTAATTTTACAATGCTATTGTGTATTTGTGTACACAAGTGGACATATAAGAGCTACACAGCTTTGTGTTTTGATGAGTAGAAATATCAGTATTTTTACTGTAATTAATTACTTTACTTTTATTCATTTAGAGACTATTTAAGGCTCTGCTTATTTTGTAGTGTGAATTGCAGCCCCCTTGAAATTTGCATCCATCAAATATTCAAACACATAAATTTTGCCTAAAAAATGTGACTTTTACATGATTATATAGAGTAAATATATATATTTATATATTGCCAGTGCTCACTCTCCTCTATCATTCTATTTCTCCTTTGACTTCTCATTCTATCTTCTTATGAAGGACTGGCGTCCAAAACTAATAATAATTGACCCCATGGTCAACAGTAGCGCAACCTGTTCCTCAATTCTTATTAATAAAGTAAGTTAAACAGTGCTATATATAACATTTTTTGTTTTTGTTTGAAAATAATATTAAAATAAAAATAGTTTCACAATCCCAGCTAAAAGATTGAATCCCTAACTATGTCTTATAACAGCAACATAACAGATTTAACTAATAAAGCATCAGAAGTACCAAGTGCAGCTCTGCATGTCTTATTATTTGTGGTATATTCTGAGTAGTAGAAATGGTAAAATACAGAGCTAAATGTTCAACCCTTTAGCATTTACATTACTTTATATTTACTATTGTATTGTCACAACAAAGGCTTTATCTTCTATAATATTGAATCTACAAGATGTTGATGTTATTTATTTTGAGAACAATACCTTAACATTAGTATGAGTGGCCGATTGCGGCTGGCTTGAACAGAAAGAGCTGAGAGAATTCTGGCCAGATATGGCTGGTTTAAATGTTAAAGGGTTAACTCAATGTTTCTACAGTATATGAGGGCAGGCTGAAAAGTTCATAGGCTGACTATGAAGGAGTGATGCTAGAGCTGTAAAATCTTGCATGCATTAATTTTTTCAACTCTTCTTATTAGTCCCTGGAAAGAAACAATGCAGTTATTATGTTGAAGAATAAATCTCATTTGGTCATTCCATGAGAGTATCTTGGTCTGCCTATGAACTTTTTTTTAGCCAACCCTTGTATGAGATACATGCTCAAGATAGTGTGAAGTGGGATCAAAACTGGAATTATATTGATGTAAGAAATTTTGAAATATCTCATTCAAATCCAAAGTAATGTTTCCAAGTGGCTGTAATAATTGTTTATTATCCCAGTGCATTACTGGTACTTTATTTTAAAGACCCCGTAAGGATGAAAGGCAAAGTTAATCTCTCTGGGATTTGAACTCAAAACATAAAGGGCCGTAACTCTTTGCTGCAAAGCATAGCGTCCGACCCTCTACCGATACTGCCAATCCACCGCCCTTCAAGTGGCAGTAATAATTGTTTCTACTTTTGGCACAAGGCCAGCAATTATCCCGGGACATTACTGGTACTTTATTTTATCGACCCCCGTAAGGATGAAAGGCAAAGTTAACCTCGGCGGGATTTGAACTCAGATCATAAAGGGAGGTAATAATTGCTGTCAGTTATTGTCTATCCATCTTATGTGATATAGATTTACAGCAATTGTTTTTTTACCCTAAAACAATATCTATTTAAGTTTTTATTTTATCCTTTTCTTCTTCTCAATAATGAGCAACACAATTATGAAATCTTATTAATGAAGATCCTAAATGAATTGGCATGCTACGTTAACATTTAATAAGTGTCTATGTGAAGTACCTGCTGATCAGTCTAAAGTGCGTATCTTATCTTGTAGATGTGCCATATTCTATGTTAGTAAGCCATTGCAAGAGTAAGACAGCGGTTCATCATTATCATTCAACCTGTTTTCTCTGCCAGTATGAGTTGAATAGGTTGTTACAGATCAACCCAGTACTCAAGTGGAGCTACTGGCTTTAACTCTTTCATGACTATATTTCTAATGAAATACACTCTATTTCAATTAGCTAATGAAGAATTTTGAGGTATTTACTAAAATGATCAATTATTTTGGAAGATTTTAATTTAAATTGGAAATCTTTAAAATGGGTGATTTTATTTCATAGAATCAGAACCATTTTGACCAGGTTGATAACAAAAGGGTTAAAGATGGGCTGAGTGTCGGCATCTCACATGTTCCCACATTCTACAAAGTACTCATACAGGCTGGGGAACCTCTCATTTACATACGATGTCACACACTACTGAGTGTCTTTTATTACAGCACCAGCATTAGGGAGGTTGTTATATGTCTTTGACATAACTGAATAGTCTCTCTAACACACAGTTTGGCAAGTTTTCTATAGCATAGTGCCCTTCCTACCACCAACCACTTTACAGAGTGTTCTTGGTGCATCTATTGTGTAGAGGTTCATTTAAACCAATTGCTGTTACCAATGTTTCAATTAAATGTGATAAAAGCTTAATGCTTGAAGCATTTAATACTGTAATCATTTAGCAGATGTGAGCAGAATCAAAATAATTGATAGTGAAATTATATAAAGTGGAGTAGGATTATACTAAATGTAGAAATATTGTAAAGAATGTTCTTTATGGATATTTTGAAGAGGATTCGATTTTTGATGTAGTGCTCTCAGGTCTCGGATAATCCCCCACCTCCCAATCTTATTAAATTTTGCTAATTTTAAGTTTTTAAGTGGTAGCATTCCTGTGGTAATTAATTTTCTTTAGACATTAAAAAACATTATACATAACAAAAAAAGTACACTACAAGAAATCTCATGTTATAAAATAAATAGGATGAGCTGGGGGTCACAATATGTAAACTAAACAACTAATTCTGTTTTTTTTTTAAATCAAGGGATATAATCTAGAAAAATTATCGATTTTCCATACCCCCACTCCACCCCAATATATGGGACCCAAGAGTAATGGGAAAATTTAATCTGTTATAAGATGAATCCAATGACAGATTCTGGGAAGTAACAATTACAAAAATAAGTTGGCCATATATATTTTGATTTGTTTTTTTTTTAAAAGCATGTGATACATGAAAAATAAATAAATAGCAAATGAAAATAAATTAAACATTTTTAAAAATTGACAATTATTGGAACTAACAATGCCAGGGTCAAGGAGTGACACCTCCTCTAGTGGCAACCTTGTATATTCAGCTACCAGCACAGGCTCTGTCCAAGTATCAGCCACTCATTGATAGGTTTGTAGTAAAGCCTGTAGCTGTGGAGACTTCTAGTGTTCTTGACGCCCAGACCACATCCCTACTCACTGCTATTGGAGCTGAGTTGGGTGCTCGCAGGTGCGAGCTCCGCGAGGTGAGGTCACTGTCCTCCATCCTGTCAGCCGGGACCTAGAGGCAGAAGGTAAGTTAGTTGGAGGTGGAGGATACTGATTTGGACGTCACACATTTACATATAACTTCCTATGAAAATTGATAGCTTGTTCTTGTACTCTATCAATTGATCTGTCACATTTGATGGTTATCAATTGAATCTGGTGTAGGTAGAATTTTGAATCAATGCTTTGAATTATAAATGCACTTTAAAATTATGACTACACAAGATAATTGCTTGCTTGCTTAGCTGTTATATGAAATGTAATGTTGTTATAAGAAAATGCTTTATTTTTACATTCTTAATCCAATTATTAAAGCATGTTTAAAGGGTTAATACACTTTATAAATTAACCCTTTAGCATTTAAACTGGCCATATTCAGCCAAAATTCTATCCATTTTTTTCTGTTCAAACTCACCAAAACCAGCTGGTCATACCAGCATTAAGGTATCATCATCATCATCATTTTATGTCCGCTTTTCCCTGCTTGCAAGGGTGGGATGGGAACTGATTCTGGCTTGATTTCTACAGCTGGATGCCCTTCCTAACACCAACCTCATTTTACAGTGAGTGCTGGGTGCTTTTTTTCCCGTAGCGCCTTCACGTCCATGTTACAGTGTGGGCTGGGTGTTCTTTTGCCGTGGCACCTCCAGTGGAATGATAGGGAACCCAGTCCTATCATCTCATTTCTACAGCTGAGTAAACTGGAGCAATGTGAAATAAAGTGTCTTGCTCAAGGAAACAACACATCACCCAGTCTGAGAATTGAACTCACAACTTTTTGATTGCAAGGCCAATGCTCTAACCACTAAGCCATGTGCATCCATATCATTCTCAAAATAAACAATGTCATCAAAATCTCATAGATTTGAAAATACTCCATGATACTCCACTCATCTACTGAGCTATTCTCATTTCTGTCCTCTCCAGGATTTGAACTCAGAATTTTAAGGTATGTAATTAAACACCAGAACGTAATTTGTCAGACTATCTAACAACTCTAATAATCCACTGCCCTAATAATGATTTCTTACAATAACTCAAAGCTAGACATTTCCAAGAAGGGAAACAGATGATTATATCGACCCTAGTAAGTAACTGGTATTTTATTTTATCGACCCCTGAACCTGCTAAATAATAAGAGCAACAACAACAACAAAAACAACAACAATAATAATATTTCTTTTCATTAGGCCAAGTATTACAAATAATAATTTCTTAAGCAGAGGGCCTCAAATTTTATAGAAGTGGGAAGCAATGAGATAGTGTGATGTTCAGGCCTTTCTCTCAAGGACAATAGTGGTGCAAGTAATGTAAACTGGAAGAAACAGATCATCTGCAGTTAGCTTCATGCTTTGTAGTGCTCGTCATAAAATAATAATAATAATGGTTTCTGATTTAGGCACATGGCCACCAATTTTGGAGGGTAGGGGAAAGTTGATTAAATCGACCCCAGTGCATTACTCGTACTTTATTTTAAGAATGCAAGGCAAAGTTAACCTCAACAGGATTTGAACTCAGAATGTAAAGGGTTGTATGTAACTCTATGCTTCAAAGAATGTTGTCTGACACTCTACCAACCCCCCAACTCTTCACACTAATAATGGTTTCTGATTTAGGCACAAGGCCGGCAATTTTGGTGGGGTAGGAGAAAGTTGATTAAATCGACTACAGTGCATTACTGGTACTTAATTTTATTGACACTGTAAGGATGCATGGCAAAGTTAACCTCAATGGGATTTCAATTCAGAATATAAAGGAATGTATGTAACTCTATGCTGCAAAGAATATTGTCTGGCACTCTATCAATTCTACCAATACCCCACCCTTCACAATAATAATAATAAATGCTTCCTAACATTGGCACAGGTCAATAGACTTTGGGGTGGGAAGGAGGTAAGGTGTATACTGAAGCCACTATGAGAATATTACTTGTAGTTATTGTATTGCACCACTTCCCCTACAAGAATAATGAAACATAATGTCAACTCTGGCAAAATTTGAACTCAGAATGTAAATCAATTCAGCTAAATACCACTAGACACTACACTAGGTACCAGCAATGGTTTTTGCTATCCAACACTATTAATAATGGCTTCTAATTTAGGCACAAGGCCAGCAATTTGTAGGACATGATACTTTATTTTATCGACCCTAGAAGGATGAAAAGCAGAATTCCATGGTAGGATTTGAACTCAGAACATAAAGAGCCAGAACAAATGCCATAAAGCATTGTTTGACACTAGCAATTCTGCTAATGCACGGTTGTTGTTTTTTTTAAATAATAATAATAATAAATAAATAAATAAAACATTTCTAAGAAAGGCGCAAGGCCATAAATTTGGGGAACAAAACAGTCGGTATAGTCGACCCCAGTATTTCACTGGTACTTTATTTCATTGACCCCGGAAGGATGAAAGGCAAAGTTGACTGTGGCAGGATTTGAAATCAGAATGTAAACGGTTGTAACTAAATACTGCAGGGCTATGCTCTAACAATCTTGCCAATCCATCACCCGAGTAAAATGACACTATCAAATAATAATAATAATAATGAATTATCATCATCATCAACCTAAACAAACTTCTAAATATAGAATTACAGAACATGCACAGAGGAAGTAGAAAACAAAAATTATAGAAGTGCAGATGTATGTGTGAGAGAGAGAGAGAGAGAGAGAGAGAGAGAGAGAGAGAAAGAGAGAGAGAGAGCGTGCATGTGTGTGTCTAATCTATGATTATCAATTCCGCTGATATTCCAGTCACCCACAGTTTTACAGTTTTATTTTTTATTCGCTTTTTTTTTTTTTTTTTTTTTTTCATATCCAACCTCCTGTGCAAGAGGATAGGTGCATATATATTTATATGTGTGTGTGTGCATGTGATACATATATATATAGTAATAATAAATGTGAAAACTAAAATCCAAAGAGGGGTCAATAAGGATTATATATATATATAAACCTGTAGAGCAAATATTTATTATAAGAACAGATTAAAGTTTAAGCAAAGAATCGTTGCTTTCACCTTTAACGGGATCTTCTGAAACTCTGTTAAGGGTGAAAGCAGTGACACTTTGCTTAAACTTTAATCCGTTCTTATAATAAATATTTGCTCTACGGGTTTATATATACTTATTGAGCTCTCTTCGGATTTTAGCCTTCACATTTATTATTACTATATAATATATATATATACATACACATACATACACATATATATACACACACACACACATATATATATATATATATATATTTATATATATATATATATACCCATATATAGGCCACATTTAGTTTTTTTATATTTTGGTTTTAGTTAAAAAATTTGACTTAGATATTAGGGAGCAAGGGTTAAAGATCTAACAGTAGAACTCTTGGGTCTTCGACAGCCTGCTTGATCTTTCGTAGGAAGAGTACAGCTTCTCTACCATCAATCAGCCGATGGTCGTAGGTCAATGCCACATACATCATTGGGCATATTTCCACCTGAAAAATAAACAAAATATCATTATATATATAGGAAATATGCATGTGTTTGTGTACATACAAACATACATATCATCATTTACCATCCACTTTCCCAGCTAGCAAGGTTTTGGCAGGTCTTCATAGACCATGTCTGTACTGAAGCATGGCAGCTGACCTCCCAGACAGGCTGGAGGATCGCATCTTGCTTACATATGTTTCCATGTTCTCTCAAGTGCATTCTATCATGACACTAGCACCAGAGAGGCTGTCATGTTTCCAACACAACTGGATGGTCCTCCTAACTTCTTGTTTGGCAAGTTTTCTATGGTTGGATGCCCTTCCTAACACCAACCATCTTACAGTGAGTACTGGGTGCATTTAATTGTGAAGACCCCAACACTTGGGAGGTTGTCATGTCCTTTGTTTGGCAATTTTTTTTATGGCTGAATGTCCTTCCTATCACCAACACAGACACACACACACACATATATATATATGTAAAAATATATGTAAAAATATATGTAAAAATTTGGTATAAAAATAATAATGTATAAATACTTAACACACATATGTTTGTAGCTTCTTCTGAGAGAAGAAATGTGTAAGTTGTGATGTTTAAGCCCTTTCAAAGGACACTAGCTTCCTGTGAAGAATTTAATACCAGTGTTTAAACCTGAGATCATGGGTTTATTTAACATCGTCATCATCTAATGTAATGTTTTCGCTGCTAGCAAGAATTGGACAGGTTATCACAGACCAAATCAGTATTTAGCCAGAGTCACTGACCTCCAAGATGGATAGGGGAAGGGGTGGGGAGCAACTTGATTACATACGTTCCCATACTTGCTGTACTTGGGTGCATATTATTGTGGCACCAGCACTAGAGAGGTTGTCCTGTTTTTTACACAATTGAATAATCCTTTTGGCCCTTCATTGGGAAAGTTTTTTAGTGTAGTTCAATCCACCAAGAACTTGAACACTACATGCTGCTGTCTGATACTTCTGTATGTTTGTGAGTGTATGTGCATATAGATTCAATTGTGTGTGTGTGTGTGTTTAGGAGACATAAGAGGTGAATGTACATACCTTTCCATTTATGGCAACAGGTCGGTCAATGATGGCATGCATGCCTAGGATAGCAGACTGTGGAGGGTTAATGATCGGGGTGCCAAACATGGATCCAAAGACGCCACCATTGCTGATGGTAAAAGTACCACCATCCATGTCTTCAATTGCCAAGTTGCCAAGTCGAGCCTAGATGTGAAACAAGAGACAATTAAATACATATTACTGTTTAAAAAAGCAGTTAAAAGAATTTGAAAAAAAAAAAAAAAAAAAAAAAAAATTAAAAATAAACAAATTAAAATTGAAATATTTGGCTAAACCCTTTTTTTTAAAATAAATATTTATTTAATTATATATTTTATTCATGAAGGGAAGTGTATAGCTCATGACCCTTTTCAAGGTTTCTGAAACTAGTGAAAAGGACGGAGAAAGGAAGAGAACTATCCTTAAACTGAGGACTTGCAAAATGCTTGCAACAGAGGGGGCTCCACTAAAGGCACCCAAGAGTCAGATGGTGACAGGCAACAGATTAAATCTACCATTCATGAAAGTCACAGTAGGATTTCAACGGATTTCAACACAAAATGCATAGATCTGGAACAAATACCACAAGGAATCTATTTGTCCCTCACTCTAATGACTCTGCTAATTTTTTACATAAGTTAAAAAACCAAATTAACCTTTTTTGATGCCAAACTGCATGAAACTGCCTCTGGTTCTATGATACAAAGTTGTTTATTTTGAAGTATTTATATTTTTCTAAAAACCTTTCATCATAATTTTACATAAGAACCATTGTTAAGTTATACTCCAAAAACCATTTTAATAATGAGAAAGTTAGTTATATTACTAAATTCATTATTTTCAAAATTATTTGAAAATCAGGCAGTGTATTTCAATGAAAATATAGTAATGAAAAAGTTAAAGCAATATCATCAGATTTCATACTCTCGGGTCTCGAATAATCACTTATTAATTTTTCAGGATTAAGATCCCAGAGTACAAGTCAATATTTTATGTCAGTTGATACCTCTGACTTGCAGAATTTTTTATGCTTTCTAGCATAGAAAAAAACTGTTGTTTCATGGTGCTTGGCCTGACAGAAGCTAATGGTAGGCTTTGAAAATGGAAATACTACCTGTTATTATTATCAGGAGAGTGGATAATCCAATCCAAACACCCAGTCATAAGACGTGATAATAACAATATTATTTTAAGATATTTGAAATGAAAAAAAAAAAAACCCAAAAAGCTTTAGGACCTTATCTCCTTCGTTACCATATTTCTATTGAAATACATTGAGAATGTGTTTCAATTAATTTCAAAATTTCAAAATGAATAAAAAGTTTTTAAAATTTAGTAAAATAACTAACTTTTTCATTAGTAGGCTGGTGATTGGATAATTACTTAAGAAATGTTTCTTGCATAAAATTATGGTGCAAGGTTTTGATATAATTATGCGCACTTTAAAATAGGCAGTTTCAGGTGGGTTAACCAATGAGAGAGTAAGGGAGAAAACAGACTGGAAGAGAGAGAGAGGAAGGGGAGGCTATGAGAGATTAACCCTTTAGCATTTAAACCAGCCATATCCGGCCAGAATTCTTTCATTTCTTTCTGTTCAAACTCGCCACTCATACTGATGTTAAGGTATTGTTCTCAAAATAAATAATATCAAAATCTCACAGATTCGATATTTTGTGAGATAAAACCTTTACTGTAAAAATACAATAGTAAATATAGCGTAATGTAAATGCTTAAGGGTTAAGAAAGAAAACAAGAAATTTGAAAAAGCTGTAATACAAACCTTTTCTCCTAATCCATGTATTGTCTTTTCAATTACTGCATAATTCATATTCTCAACATTTCTAATGACAGGGACAACTAAGCCCTAGAGAAATAATAGCACAATACAGGTTAAGGACCAGAATAATTCTATTGGTTCTTGATTATGTCTTTGTGTATTTGAATATATGTACATGCATTTGTGAGTGTCTATGGGTTTCTATGTGTGTAAATATGTATGCATATGTGTGTGGGTGTTTGTACATTTGTGCATTTTGAGAGGTGGGTGACCATCATCACCATCATCATCATCATCATCATTTAATGTCTGTTTTCCCTGTTAGAAAGTGTTGGATGGGTCATCACAGACCAGTCTTAGGCAGGTGGGGAGTCCATCTTGCTTACATGTTCCTATGCTCTATAGAGTGCATTGGGTGTGTCTTATCAGAGTAGCAGTACTAGGGAAGCTGTCATGTTTTTGACATAACTCAAATGCCTTGTTTGGCAAATTTTCTATGTTTGGATGGCCTTCCTATCAGCAGCCACTCTACAGAGTGTGCTGGGTGCATTTTATCATGGCATCAACATTAGAGAGGTTGTTGTTTTTTGTCATCATCTGTGTGAATGTGTGTGTGTGTATGTATAAGTGTATGCATGTATTTGTATGTAAAGCTCAATAAAATCAAAGTAATAGTTCTGTCCTAATACATACATTAGAAACAAAGACTACAGACACATTCACACACAGATACACAGACAAATGTATTAGAAACAAATGAAACACATATAGGAAAAGAGACACTCAGTCACAAACATTTCTTGAAGGAGAGCCATTGTTACAAACTTGGCTGAGACAGTCTTTCTCCAGGTCGAGCACAGCCAATTTCTCCCAGAGAGAAAGAGAGAGAAGTGTGAAAAAGAATATAGAAGAAAAACTCACTACTGTTTTTATCAACCCCAAAAGGATCAAAGGCAAACTTGACCTGAGCAGAAATTGAACTCAGAGCGCAAAGAACTGGATACTGTAAAGTATTCTAGACAACCGTCTAATGACTCTGCCACTTTGATACTTGTACACACACACATACACAGAAATATCTCAGAAACAAAGTTATATGAATGCATACGTATATATATATAAATGTATTTCAAAAATGTTCTTCCAAATTGCTTTGAAAAAATGTTTATGAAAATTAAGAAAAGAAATTTTGACAAAAATATTTGAAAAGAAAATGAACGAAAATAATTTTAATATTTGTCCAAATTAATACTAGCCTTAGGTGTAGCCACGGCAACACTGATGTCTATGTAGTCACGGTAGACAATTTCTTTGTCTTCAATCACAGCATTGACAATGGGTTGATCATGCAAGGCAAATGCTGTGGCCTTCACAAATGCTGACATGAAGCCAAGTTTAAGGTTGTGTTTCTTCAAGAAAGCATCTTTGTACTGCTTCCTCAGATCCATCATATTCCTGCAACAGAAAAGGAATGTTCAATTGTTTGTGTGCATGTTGCCTTTGTTGGGTACACTTGGGGTGGGCTATCTTCCTCCCAACGTATTCTCCTCATTCATCAGTCTTTCATAATGTCACTTCCATTCTGCCTTCTTTTTCAGCATCAGTGAGGGCAAGTGCACTATTGTCATCTCAGATACACTTCTCCCCAACATCACGATTTTCCCTGACATTGCCTTGCGATCCTGAACTCCTCACGCCTTTGGTCCTCACGTCGCATAACATGCAGAAACTTTTTTCTACTCCATTCCTATGTATATATATGTATGTGTGTGTGTATTCCCATATGTGAAAGCATGTGGCTTAGTGGTTATGGTGTCCAGCTAATGACTGTAAGGTCATGAGTTTGATTTCCATCAGTGTGTTGTATCCTTGAGCAAGAACTATATTTTACATTGCCCAAGTCCACTTAGTTAGAAAAATTTAGTTGTGCCTACAATTTAAAGGGTAGACCTTGTCACACACTGCATCATGCTGAATCTCAGAGAATTACATTAAGGGTTCCCACATCTGTGGAATGTTCAGCCACTCACATGTTAATTTCATAAGCAGGCTGTTCTGTTGATCAAATGCTTGAAACACTCATTATCTGAACCAATGGAGTCCAGCACATATGCACATGTTTGTGTTTTATGCACTCACATATATATATATAAATATACGTATATATTTTACGTGTATATAGATGGAATAGCCAAGCATTCAGGCGAGGTCACTGGTTTGAAGATAACTTTGTCCTTTTCTCCTACCAGTCCTGAAGGAGTTCAGACAATAAAGGATCATGTCACTGCCTTATTTTCTCTGATTAAGCATTAAAGAAAAAGAAAATTGGCAGTGTTAAACTAAGTAATGGATGAAGTATTTCACCAAAGAAGAAGTACAGTCTGTGCTACAGACTTCCCCAGTTTTTTCTACACAATTTCACTCACATAGTTTGGGTCAACCCAAAGTGTTAGGTGTTTTTCCAAGGTGGAAATTGAACTAAAAACTATAGTTATGTAGAAAACTTATTAAGCACACAGCAATATTTGATGCATGTGCAATAAATGCAATAGTTGAATGAAATAAACTTACCTCATGTCAATCTCATTAAAGGTAGTCAGCATTGCACATGTGTTTTGTGCATCTTTAAGGCGTTGAGCAATCTTTTGACGCATGCGATTCATTTTTACCTTGAATAGTTCAGAAGAAAAAGAGAGATACAATGATGAATAAAAACAGAATTCAGTGGCGTTAAATGGTGATGATGATTGTAGATATGGTTCTATTCACACAAGGTCTGCACAAACAAAGTTGGCCTGTGGCTAAACAACAATCTATTGCATTATAATGTGAGTGACTGAGTATTCCAGGAATGTAATTGAATACCGCAAAGCCTTTTCACCACTGATCTAACGATCTGTCAATCACTACCTCCACCTCGATGTAAAAAAATCATATATGCTCTCAGGTCCCTAATAATAAGGGGTGTTGTTGGAATAAGCGGGGAAAGGGGGCTGGAGCTGGAAAGTCGTAATTTTTAAAAAAGCCAGAATTAGTCATTTAGTTTACATATTGAGACCTGAAACCCATCCTATTTATTTTATAACATATGGGATTTCTAGTAATATACATTTTTTGTCTTGCATAATGTTCTTTAATGTATAAAGAAAATTAATTGTCGCAGGAATGCTACCACTTAAAATAAAATTTCGCCGGAGACAGAGTAGCAAAATTTAATTAGCGATAGGGGGAATTATACGCGACCCGAGAGTAAAAGAAGTTAAAAGTTGAATATAAGGGAGATAACTAACTTGTCATTTGATTCAAGGGAAATAACAAGTGATTTAGTGGTGGAAATAGAAGAGTTATCTTTCATTTTATATCTTGTTTTGAGTTGAGTAGCAGTTGATACTGTTCAACCCTAGGTCAGCTCTGATCGGGCAAATGCCTAATCAGTCATTCCTGACGTGACCATCTCGTCTTTTTATATAAAAGAAATCCAGGACTACATTATCCAATGTGACAGTGGGTGTGAGTTGAGGGGAATATGGCTGCTATTTCAAGTTCATTGAGCAACCTCATTTGCTTGTATTGAGTGATACTAAACAATGTAACATGAAGTGGGTGATACTAAGCAGAGAGTAACATGGTGTGGTGGGTGTGATGTAGTGTAACATAGTACAGCAGGTGTGATATATGAAGGTTGGCTGAAAAGTTCATAGGCTGACAAAGATACTCTCATGGAATGTGACCAAATGAGGTTTAGTTTTAAACATAGTGCCCCTTGCGGCCCACACACTTCTTCCAGTGTTGCAGCACTTGGATCCCATTGGTGAAGAAGCTTTCATCCCCTTGGTCAAAAAGTCATCAACAGTAGATATGATGACATTATCACTGCAATACTGGTTCCCAGCCAAGTATTTTTTCATGTTGGGGAACAGACGATAGTCAGATGAGGTCAAATTAGGAGAATAGAGAGAGTGATCAACCAGTTCAAACTCACAGTCATGCACAACAGCCATTGAAACCAAGGATATATGTGCTGGAGCATTTTCTTGACGAAACAAGAACTCTTTCATCAGTTTTCCTGGGTGTTTGGTCTTGATACCCTTTTGTTACTACTTCAGCAAATTGACATAATACTCTCCATTGATGGTGTGGCCCTTTTGAAAAAAGGTCAATAAACACAATGCCTTTTGCATCTCAAAACACTGAAGCTATTACCTTCCCTGCAGATGAAACAACCTTGGCCTTCTTTGGAGGGAGCAAGTGGGGAGTTGTGTTTCTATTGTATGGATTGTCTCTTTCTTGCTCTGTCATGTATAATGTTTTTTAATGTTTAAATAAAATTATTTGTCCCAGGAATGTTACTGTTTAAAATAAAATTTTGACGGCAATAGATTAGCAAAGTTTAATAAGTGGGAGGGGTAGGGACGATTATTCGAGACCTAAGAGTACATACAAAAATATATTCATATATATATAACTACTCCACACATACACAAACATGAATACATATGTATGCAATCATACACACAGAGACACACACAAGAGGAAAATAACCAATTACCCGCTGTTCAGTCCTAGCAGATGGGGCTGCCCCACCCCCACTTGCAACAGCAGCAGCATGCTGGGGTAGTTGTACAGTAGACGGTGGGGTCGTAGCCATTGGCTTTGAAGGAAGAGGTGTCACAGGTGGGGGAGTGGTGGGTATAGGCCCAGCAGCAGCCGCTGCTGCAGGTGGTGGTGAAGGCGCGACATCAGCTGCTGGAGGTGTTGGTGGTGGGGCTGTTGCTGCAGCACTTGGTGCAGCTCCACTAGCTGTAAAATAAGAAAACAAATTAATGAAATGAATACTCCTCTTTATGAAAGTTATTTATTCTAAAAATTATAGTTGTCATCGTCATTATAATCTAATCTCCGTTTTCCCTGCTAGCAAAGGTTGCATGGGGTGGTCACAGACCAGCACATATACTCAGTGTTCAAACAGGTCAGGGACCTGCATCTCGCTTGCATATGCACCCTGTGCATTTTATCATGGCACCAGCACCAGAGGAGAGGGTTGTTTCTTTGACACAGCCGAAGAGACCTCCCAACTCTTTGATTGGCAGTTTTATCTATGGCTGAATGTCTCTCCTATAAAAAAAATGGGAGAAGAAAAAAAAAAACCCTTCCGTCATAATTTTATGTAAGAAACTTATTATGCTCCAAATACCAGTTTGGTAATGAGAAACTTGGTTATATTATTAAATTCTTCTACAGATAATTACTTTTTTTCTACTTCAAGGATTTTTTCATGCTCTGCTACTCTATAGTGATAGCATACTTCATAGACTTTCCATGCTAGAAGGGAGAGCAGACGTTAAACGATGATGATGATGATAATGATATATATAAATACTGGTTTATGAACTAGTTGAAGAGAGTCAGTACAGTTTAGGTCGTCTCTTACTCAATGATATAATATGGTTGGATGCCCTTCCTATCAATATATGTATATATAGTAAAGAAAAATGGATGTTAAATGATGATGATGATTCATATATGAATATGAGCCTTACCTGAAAGGTTGACTTTAAACAACTTCTGTTCAGCTTCCACTTTTTCACCATCAGCGACGAAAAATTCTTCAATGACACCTGCCACAGGTGACGGTACTGGGATGGTGGTCTGTAATGAAATAGACAGTGAAATGTATAATAATACAGTGGACTATGAATAGCAAACTTCTTTAAAAATACAACCAAGTCTTAAGACTAACATGGTGTGAATATCAACATCATCGTTTAACGTCCATCTTCCATGCTAGCATGGGTTGGATGGGTTTGTCCCACTTGAGGCAAGATTGGTCGGGTGACCGTGTCTCGTTCGTATAGAACTGTTTCTGGCAGATTTTCTACAGCTGGATGCCCTTCTTAACACCAACCACATTTACAGTGTGGACTGGGAGCCTTTTTACCATTTCTCCTACACGACCACTTTACAGTGTGGACTGGGTACTTTTTGTCGTGTCACCTACACTACAACTTTACAGTGTGGGTTGGATATTCTGTGGTACCAACATAACTTTACAGAGAAAGGGTGGTGTGGACGGAAGTGGAAGGATGAAGTGGGGGGTGTATTGGGTTAAGAGGTGCCTACTGACTGTAGGTTTAAGTTCATATGTAAGGGAAGGCGGGTCTTCTGTATAACTGCGTAACGTCAAAGATCTTGATCCAGTGACATTGTCTTAGAGAGGTATAAGTTAGCAAGTTCAGTTTTTATCACCTCATCCTAGGTTTTTCTGGGTCTACCCACTCCGACTGCTATTCCATGTTAAGAGATTGTTTTAACAATATCTTAAAAATAGAAAGACTTGCAAGCCAATTAATGGTTGATTTTTAAGCCGAAATTAAAGCTGAACGATTGACATTCATTAAAAACAACCAAGCTAAACTTAGAACAGAGCAATACATCCACTTGAGAGATGTTATTGTAGCTGATGGAATGAATCATTCCTGTGTTGGTCAGCCAGTCATTTTGCCATTTAGCTTCACAGGCAGTCCATGCTATATGGCTGAAAGCACACAAGATGCTATGGCACATGTAAGAAAATTTGGTTGTCAAGATCTTTTCATTACATTTACATGCAATCCTATGTGGCCAGAAATTCAAAACGAACTGTTTGAACACAAACATGCAAAATATATACATGACATCATTACCAGAGTTTTCAATGAGAAACAGAATATCTTGATGTGGCTGCTAAAAGAGGGACAAACCTTTGGTGAACTAAGATGTTGGCTTTACACTATTGAATGGCAGAAAAGAGGTTTTCCTGAAGAAGACTCAGAACTATTTGCCATTATCTCAAAACAAATGATAATTGGTCCATGTCTCAGTATCAATACCAAGTGTGTGTGCTTGAAATTTAACAAATGTAAAAAAAGAAATCCAAGGCCTTTTCAACAAAAAACCATAACTGGAGATGACAGATATCCTCAATAAAGATGGAGGAGCCTGAATTTGTGGAAAAACTGCGATTATCAAGATACGGGGTCAAGACGTTCAGGTTGGTAACAATTGGGTCATTTCCTACAATCCTCTCCTCTGCAAAATCCTTGACGCTCACATCAATTGTGAGTACAGTGCATCAGTCAAATCAATTAAGTATGTTTGTAAATATGTCAACAAAGGTAGTGATATGTCAACCATTACTATTGGTGGCAATAACCAACTAAATGAAGTTAAAACATACCTAACAGGAAAATACTTTTATATCAATGAAGCCATATAAAGAATCTTTGGTTTTGACACACAGAAGAAGTGAACCATGTAGTCCACTTGGAAAATGAGCAGAGGGTATATTACACTGATGAAAATGCACAATTGATGACCGAGTCTCCACCAGACACAACTCTCTTAATACCATGTATATAAGAACCCAACCCAAAACACAAAACCACCCCTTTTAATGGGTTCCTATTTGAATTAAGATCTAACATAATTTTATATAAAAACCATATATCTAGTTACTATCTCAGTAATGAAATAATTAACAATTTTAGTAATCTTTCCAAATTTTTCATTAATTAACTAAAATAGAATGCATTTCATTGAAAATACAGTCATGAAAGATTTAATTTTGATGTGTTTCTTCCAGTTTTTAGAATAGATTGTCACAGTATCTAAAATGGTTGGTGTCAGGAAGGGTAACAGACTGAAAAATAACTGCTTCAAAAAATCAGGTCCAACTCATACCAACGTGGAGAAATGGATGTAAAAATGATGTTGACAGCGATGTTGATGGTGATAGTGAAACCCTAAACTTTAGCACTGGAAATGTTCAATCTACCTACCTTGTCAGTCTCGATTTCAGCGACAACATCGTCAATAGCTACAGAGTCTCCAATCGCTGATAAGAGACAACAAAAATACTGATCAAATCCTGATTAATTTTAACATATTGACAAGCTACGTGCATGTGTGTGTGTGTGTCAGAGAGAGATAGAGAGAAAATGAAATGTTTCAGCTCACACCTATGCAGGTTTGGCTGGACTGTTATAAGGTTGTACTTCATATGAGGTTTCCTAGAGGTATTTTAATGATAAGGACTTCAGTCCTATCATGAAAAACAATGTGATATATATATATACATATATATATATATATGGAGAGAGAGAGAGAGCAATATAGAAAGAGAGAAAATAATCATAAATTGTTTTATTAAAGGTTTATAGGAAACAATGCAAAAACACACTCATTGATACATGCAGACACACAAGAATGCACACATATAAGTACACATACACACAGACAGACACACATACAGACAACCACCTACACACAATACATTGATAAAAAAAACAAACAAAGAAATAAATGTGATAGATATTCTTCTCACCTTTGACCCAGATGATATCTCCTTCAGTAACAGATTCAGCAAAGTGTGGGGTCAATACAATATGATGGTCATCATCTGAAATAGAGAGAAAGAATTAATAGAGCAGGGATGCGAGGATAGAGAGATGGTTGAGTGGTTAAGTAGTCCACTTAGCAATTATATGGTCTTGGGTTCCATCTATCCGGTGTATGGCATCTTGTGCAGGTTTCCTGTCTTTGGTTAACTCTTTAACATTTACATTACTCTCATCATCATCATCATCATTTAACGTCTATCTTCCACGCTAGCATGGGTTAGACGGGAATTGTCCCACTTGAGGCAAGATTGGTCGGGTGACCGTGTCTCACTTGTATAGGACTATCTGGCAGGTTTTCTATGGCTGGATGCTCTTCCTAACACCAACCACATTTACAGTGTGGACTGGGAGCTTTTTACCATATTACCTACACGACCTCATTAGTTTGGACTGGATGTTGTGGGACCAACATAACTTTATAGAGAAAGGGTGGTGTTGGCAGGAGTGGAAGGATGGAGTAATTTTGTGGTAAGGGCTTTATCTTACATAATTATCTCACATAATATCGATTCTATGCGATTTTGATGTTATTTATTTTGAGAACAATACCTTAATGTCAGTATGAGTGGTCAGTCATGGCCGGTTGGAACAGAAAGAGGTAAGAGAATTCTGGCCGAATATGGCCGGTTTAAATGCTAAAGGGTTAAGATAACATTGCCAAAGAGGGCAAACTGTCCAAGTATCGGCCAATCTCTGATAGGTTTGTGGTAGAGCCTGTAGCAGTGGAGACTTCTGGCGTTCTTGGCTTTTGGACCACATCCCTACTCACTGCTATCAGAGCAGAGTTGACCACCCATAGGTGCGAGTAACTGTTCCAGTTTGTCTCACTTGCCATCCTCCAGGGCGATGTATTCTCCATCCTGTCAGCTGAGATCCAGAGGCAGAGGGTAAGTTAGTTGGAGGAGGAAGATACTCGTTCAGACGTCACTTTTTCTTTATTTCTTTAAAATAATAGCTATGATTTGTTATGGATATTGTCTGACTGAGTGGTTAAGAAGTTGTCTTCTTGACCATGAGGTTCTAAGTTTGGTTCCACTGCATGTCATCTTGGCCAGGTATGTTTTACTGTAACCTCGGGTTGACCTAAACCTTGTTAGTGAAGAGTGAAGTTGAGTCAAAAGAAATTGTGTGGAAGCCTGTCAGTTAGATCGTGTCTGTAGTTGAAAAGCCCAGCCTTGTCACATATTGTCATGCTGAATCTCCTGAGAATTATGATAAAGGTACAAGTGTCCATGGAATACTCAGCCACTTGCACACTAATTCAACAAATAAGCCTTTTTCCATTAACTGAACAACTCAGAGATTCATCATCAAAACTAATAGTTATCCATTTATTAATATTGTGATTTGAGGGGACTTGGCTGCTATTTCTAATAAGTTGAGTGATTATGTAGAGACTCCCTCATGGACTCATAGCAAATTTTGGTGTAACAGTTGTATCTGTAATTCAAAATTCCAACATTATTACTGATTCTACCAGAGAATTACTTTAAACTTTTCATTACTTTTTCCCTAATGAAATACACTGTTATTGTTATATTTGGTGAGGGTCAAGTTGTTACAATATTGCCTGAAAAATATAGTAAAACACACTCACTGGTTTGGGTTGAGTTTTGCTTTAGTATATTTTTTAGATTTCCATAAGTGAAAACCAACCCAAAGCAAACACTGTGCGCATTTTACTATATTTTTTTTGGCAATATTATAACATGATCCTCTCCAAATATAACAATATCTGTTTCAACACACGAAATACACTGTATTTCAATAAACTAATGAAAAACATGGAGTGATTTACTAAAATTATCAATTGCTTCATTATTAAAATGGTATTTGTAATATAGAGTCATGGGGCATTGAACAGAATGCTTTGCAGAATTCATTCCATCTCTCTGAGTTTAAATCCTATTGAGATCAACTTTATACTTGACTGGTCCTTCATTTATCAACCTTGAAAATCTAAAAGGCAAAAACTGATATCGGCAGGATTTGAACTCAGAGCTCAGAAAGCCAGAACATGTACCGTTCTAATGACTGTCAATTCGCTACCACCACTGTAGGACATACTCTACAATAAACACTAAAGAGGTAAGCCAATGAAATTTTATGAACCTGAGTGAAGTTACATCAACCAGGTGTTGTGTCATAAGAGAGAAGGAGGAGGGATAATGGTTTCCCCACCCACCCATGCTTTCTCCT
>OZ024741.1:309219971-309227471 GCA_964016885.1 Eledone cirrhosa | reverse complement strand
CGTAAGTCTAAGATCCCGTTCCAGTCCCCCGTTAACAGAAAAAAGCGCGAGGTTCACAAAAAGGATTCCTGGCGCCTAAAGAAGTCCGGCCGCCCGGTCCTGGTCTGTGCGTAGACGGCCGCCGGTCTAAAGGCACCACCTTTGCTATTGCTCACATGCAGGACCACCAAATAACCGTCGAGTCCTGGAAGATTGACCTTACCTCGAGATCCAAGCTTTTCCTAAACAACACTGTCACCCAACCTCTCATTCCCGGCCGACTAACCGATGCGAAGGTCTGATAGTCATCTAAAATAGAGGCTAGTGCGTGCGTGTCGGATATCTTGGTCTCGCTCACGGCAATCACATTCATATCTGAGGTCGTTCAGCAGGTGACCTTGTTTCCAGGACGACCTCAGGCCACGAATATTTAAACATCTTACTCTTGAGATGGCCATGTTGGCAAGCTAAAAGAGCGAGGAAAGTTTTACTTACCTCCCGAGCTCTTGTGGAGGTCGATTGATGGGATTTCCATTGGGAGCCCCTTTAAAAGCCTACTCGGGGGTTTCACATTAGGGTTTCCCACGTCGTCGGGAAAGCTTTCCCTAATGGTTTTGTTTGTGATTATTGTCATCCTCACCATCAGCAGTGTTTTGGGCACTTTGAAGGTGCAGGTGCCAAATATATCTCCCTCTTTTTCAAAAGCTTGACTTTGTTTACAAGAGCCATCATTTTTTTGTCGACCCTTCTTAGTAACACGAAGTTGGGTGTGTCTGCCGTTGTTGGTGTCTGTGTGTGTTTTCTTTTATGGGGCAGGATTTGTGGTTCTGTCGGTGTTGTTGTTGTTGGTTGTATTGTTGTTGTCTGTTGTAATATTGGTGTTGTAGCTGCGTCTGTGTTTGCTGTGGGAGTGTAATGTGTGCTTGTTAGTGTGTGAGGAGATGAATTTTTCTTTTTCTTTTTTGCTTTTGGGGCTTCTCCTTCATCTTTATTTGGGGATGAGGAGGAACAAGAGAGCAAACAGGATGTAGGAGAAGATCTCGGGGTACCAAAGTTCACCTGGTGATTGTTAAGGCACTGTTGAGGCATTGTAAAATACCAACATGTTTATGGAATGGATTGACTTTAAGAAAGCATATGATATGGTGCCTTATTCTTGGATTGTTGAATGCCCACAGACAATTGGTATTGCTGACATCACACGTTTTCTTTTGAATAGTAGGCTAGAGTGGAAGACCAAGTTATACTCAAGCAATGTATTCCTTGGAAAAATAGAAATTAAAAGGGCTATCTTCCAAGGTAACTCAATTTCACCATTACTATTTGTCATTGCTTTTATACCTGTAAAACTGACACTTAGGAATGTAAAAATGGGTTACCGATGTGGAAGAAAGGACCATTCATAAACCATCTTCTGTTTACAGATGACCTGTAACTGTTTGGGAAATTTGAAAACCAGATAGATTATTTGGTTAAAACAGTCCAAATAGTGACATCGGTAAGGAATTCGGGATTTCCAAATGCTCTGTGCTCAATATAAAATGAGAAAAATAACAGTAGTGGATTAAAGCTGACATCGGGAGAAACCATTGGGCAACCGCAAGATATATGGTGGTTTACGCGCTTGGTGATATTTTACATGCAGAAGTGAAAGAAAAGGTTAGAGAGACATATTTAAAAAGAGGAGTAAAAATGATTTTAAAATCAAGTCTGAGTGCGAGAAATATAGTCACTGCAATGAATAGATAGCTATAATCCGTCTATTCTCAGGTGGACTGAAGCAGAAATAGCAAAGTTGGATAGAAAGACGAGACATTGTACAGAACTTTACACCCTAAAGCAAATATAAACAGATTGTACATGAAGAGAAAAACTGGTGGTAGAGGTCTCTTCGGTGTGGATCATTGTATAAGAAGTGAAAGAACACTAGCAGAATAATTGGTAAACGGTGAGGAAGAGTCGTTGCAATATGCAGCGGAAGGTATGGGTATAAATGCAGATGAAATGGTTTGTACGGAAGAGTTTAACCAAAGAGTTGAAGAGAAGAGAAAAGATCTGGAACTGAGAATTCAAGGGCAGTTTGAAAGAAATAAGCAGGCTATTAAGGATAAAACATTATAAACATGGTTTAAGTAATGCCGTTTGAAGCGGGCTACTGAAAGCCTTATAATTGCAGCACATGACGAAGCTCTTGCTGTCAATTCAGTGAAGTAAAATATCTAGAAAACTTCTCACACAGAAATGCAGACTCTGTAAAAAGAATGTGAAAAAAATGTAACCCACTTAGTAAATGGATTTAAGAGTCTTCCGCACAAAAATACAAGCGCTGCCATGATAAAATCTGTTCGTACCTTCATTGGCACTTACATCATAAATGCCAATACGAAGTAATAGAGAATTGGTATGAGAATTGTAAAATAATGCAGGAGGATGAGAAAGCAACGATATTCTGAGATTATGATTTTCAGACAGATAAAGTAATTGAGTATCACTGACCGGATATTGTCATATTGAACATGAAAAAACAAATACTGTCAGATCATAGAGGTAGACATACTAAATAACATGGACATTGCGAATAAAGAGGTTGAAAAAATCACCAAGTACTGCGAATTGAAAGAGGAGATGGCAAGACTGTATGGAATGCGAGATGTTAATGTTGAAAGTGATACCAGTTGTGATCAGGACATTAGGGTCAATCCCATTGAAACACTAAGACTTCTAAAGTGGTTGGTGTCATACAAACTTCAGCCTTGCTAGGCACTGTGCTCATTTTAAGGAAAGTAATCTGCCTGATGTCCTTATAACTTGACAGATGACTAAATACTTCGAGACATTTTCCATCTACAGTGCGAAACAATTCGTTAAACTGATGCACATAATCGATAGTTCAATAAACAAAATTTGGTTGTTCAATTATCAACATCATCAAATCGATGGAGGTAATCATTATTTCGATGGACAAAATCGAGAAATCGATGCAGAAAACTAACAGATCCATAGACGAAATCGATAGATCATTTTACAAAATGTGTAGTTCTGTAGACAAACTCTGGAGATCCATGGACAAAATCATCTGATTAATGGACGATATCAGTAGTTCTATTGTCGATATCGGTACATGGATGAGCAATATCAGTAAATTGATGGACAAATTCATCAAAAAGCCCCAGTGAAATAACGGAGTCGATATCATCGACTATACATTCTTTCAAAATGTTTGACATCCGTTTGAAATATATAGTCATGAGCCTATGTTTGAAATGTATAACTTGAGCCTATGCTTGAAATGATTCTGTGTTTGAAATGCATAGATATGAACCTATGTTTCAAACACAAATTCTTGAACTTATGTTTGAATGTTATAATCATGAGCCTATCTTTAAATGTATAGTATTGAGTGTATGTGTGAAATGCGAAGTGCTGACAGCCTATGATTGAAAGATATAGACGTGAACCTATGTTTGAAACACATAATCTTGAGCCGATGTTTGACGCTGTTTCATGATCACGGTGTCGATGCTTAACAGAAAGGCCCGCTGCAGCACATCAGTGTCTGGTATATGAGAACTTCAAGAAATCTTGATGGAAGCGTCCGAGGTGTTGGATATGCCCACAGTATGTTGTCTATGTCTTACATCCATGCAGTAAGGCTGTAAGCACACACGTTTAATATACTTCAACTGTCGTACGCACACTGATATCTGACTGTGACCAAAAGCAGTGGAAGCTTTAGACAGTCAGTAGCAGACCTCTTCATCAAGGGTGCTGGTTATGGAGAGAATAATACCCAGATAAACGAACTTATTCACAACAGTTAATATTCTCTCTTTGACATATATGGATTTTGGAATACTGTGTATGGCTTTCCGGGAGAATGTTGCTCCATCACCACTTTCTCATGATGATTTTCAGCTCAAACGCATCACACGCAGCCGAAAAGCAATTCATCAGAGATTGAAGGTGTTCTTCCGTGTCGCTAATAAGATTACAGTCGTCTGTATAAAGAACATCAGGCATCAATGCAATATATGTGTTTGTTGCAGCAAAGAATAGCCTGGTGTTAAAGAGCCTTCCTATTGTTCGATAATGTATATATATAGGCCAACATTGGTATTGGTGAATGCTTTTAACAAAACACCTGCAGAGAAGATGGCCAAAAATGTCAGAGCGAGCATGTCACCCTGTTTCACGCCTGTCTCAACTGAGAAACATTCTAGAAGCAAACAATTGACGCAAACCCAAGCTCTCATGTCATCATACAATGAACATATAAGCCCCGTAAACTTCTTAGGGTAACCCAGCTTCAAAAGAACCAGTGCCACGAAACCACACTGAGATTCTGGCAGAATATTTGGTGCAACGTGCATTAGCAAACCATTAATAAGAATCCTGGCAAAGATTTTCCCAACAACTGATAGTAAAGAGATCCCACGGTACTTGTCACAAACATCTTTGCATCACTTCTTGAAGAGAGAGATGAGAATGGCATCCTTCCAGTCCCGTGAGACTGCATCCTTCAACCACACCTATCGTTTACTTTAGGACCATCTTGTTAAACTATTTCAGTCACTACACTATATTTCCCACGTTCTTTGCTAGTGTTCATTTGCCTCACTATAAGTTTAACCTCTTCCAATGGGGGAAGTTCACCAAACTTGTTAATGACTGGAGCTTGCTCCATCGCTTCAATCACGTCGAGAGTAACGAAATTTGCGTGACTTAAGGAATCGTTATTGTGTTCGCGCCATCTTGCTTGATTTCATCAGGATTACGTAACACTTCGATTCCATTTTTTGACTGCAGTTGGGCAATGACTGTGGAGGGTGGACCAATTATTATGTGCAGTTTGTGATATAATAATTTAGCTTCTCGTCTTTCTCCCGGGGTTTGTATGTGATGCACTTTATCACGCCACCATGAATCTTTTGTAGCTTGACATTCGTGTTGTACCCGCACCTTACATTCTTTGAAACCCTTCTCCAGCTGAGATTTGTCTGCACCTTCCTTCGAGCATGAAAAGAACTTGTCCAGACATGTTATCTTTTCCCTTGGAAGGCTTTTCACTAATAGTTCATTTGCAGTAAACCAGTCCTGTTTTTCTCTGTTTGTTAAAAGACAGATATGCATCATCAATGCTGGTGACTTCAATTTGCTAAACTGCTTCTTGAAACTTCATTCGTTTTTTCTGAGCAGGCCAATTGTGAGGCGTTTATACGTCTTTGCATCTTGAAACAGCCATGTTTCATTTTATTTCGAACCCGAGCACGGAGAGATGCTCGCAGGTGACAGTGGTCCGTGCAACACGCTGCCCCTCTCATACAACGGATAGATTTGACATCTCGCAAATGATCACTATGCCAATGCCGTGAATGTAGGTGTATCCATGCTCCCTTGTACTTGTTCTTCAGTCTAAACCAGAGGTTCTCAAACTTTTGAGGTCACCGCCCCCCTCACGGCCACGCAATGCTTTCAGCGCACCCCATCCCTATTTCCAAAGAAACTTACCTACAAGTAAATTGTAAATAATATATAAATGAAATCGTTAATTTATATATAATAAATAATTATTTCTACTTTTGGCACAAGGCCAGCAATTACCTAGTACATTACTGGTACTTTATTTTATCGACCCTGTAAGGATGAAAGGCAAATTTGACCTCGGCGGGATTTGAACTCAGACCGTAAAAGGACGTAACTATGCTGGAAAACATGGCGTCCGACCCTCTACGGATACTGCCAATTCACGGCCATATTTAATAAATAATTGTTTCTACTTTTGGCACAAGGCCAGCAATTATCCCAGTGTATTACTGGTGCTTTATTTTATCGACTCCGTAAGGATGAAAGGCAAAGTAAACCTCGGTGGGATTTGAACTCAGACCATAAAGGCCCTCGACCGATACTGCCAATCCACCGCCATATATAATAAATAATATAATATAATATATACTATGTATAAATAAATATCGTATTTTTTTTATTTTACTATATTTATATATATAAATCAAATTATATTTAATATACTATTATATCTACCCCCATATACTATTATATAGGCAACAGTGTCCCCTAGACCTTCTTAACACCCCCCGGTGGGGGAAGATGGAGTACCGCCTACTTTGAGAACCTCTGGTCTAAACCATGTGTTTCTTATGACAAGATCGAAATCCTGGTACACCTGAGACAGAAGTCTATGGCTATTACCCATTCCCTTTCCATGACGACCTACACGGCTCCAACGTATTGCTGTGTAGGATTTGCTTTCCAAGGGGTAGTTGCTCCTGCTCCAAACATTTGATCTATTTTGAACATAAACTATCGTAGTGTTAGATTGATTTAAAATTCTTAGAAAATGTCGAAATACCAAACGCAGAAAATAATTGTTTCTACTTTTGGCACATTACTGGTACTTTATTTTATCGACCCCGTAAGGATGAAAGGCAAGGTTAACCTCGGCGGGATTTGAACTCAGACCATAAAGGGCCGTAACTCTTTGCTGCAAACAGTCAGCAGGTTAAACGACTAGTATCTCAATAACAGTCATCACCATCAATATATATATATGAACGTATAAATGGAAAAGAATGAAACGAAATTTCATTTCTCACTCTTAGTACGGTTGATACCTAAATATAAGTATGTATACGTACATACATATATGTGTACAGACGTACAGTAGTATGTATATATATATACATGCACACACATATATATACGTACATACATATATGTGTACAGACGTACAGTAGTATGTATATATATACATACATGCACACATATATATATGTACATACATATATGTATACAGCCGTACAGTAGTATGTATATATATACATACATGCACACATATATATATGTACATACATATATGTATACAGACGTACAGTAGTATGTATATATATATATGTACATACATATATGTATACAGACGTACAGTAGTATGTATATATATACATACATGCACACATATATATACGTACATACATATATGTATACAGACGTACAGTAGTATGTATATATATACATACATGCACACATATATATATGTACATACATATATGTATACAGACGTACAGTAGTATGTATATATATATACATGCACACACATATATATACGTACATACATATATGTGTACAGACGTACAGTAGTATGTATATATATACATACATGCACACACATATATATATACGTACATACATATATGTATACAGACGTACAGTAGTATGTATATATATACATACATGCACACACATATATATACGTACATACATATATGTGTACAGACGTACAGTAGTATGTATATATATATACATACATGCACACATATATATATACGTACATGGTGGCTGCCAACTCGTTTTCGAGTACGGCCACTACTTTATATCCATGTAGGAGAACCCCTACCGATGCGCTGAACGAATGTGACTTTTTAGTCCAGCCAGCGACTTGAAAACTCTGGCACAAAGACTACACTTGTGACCATTATTGACACATAGTGCAGGGCCCATGGTACCATG
>OZ024741.1:309164971-309214971 GCA_964016885.1 Eledone cirrhosa | reverse complement strand
ATTATCACCATCAACTACAATAACAACATTATCACCATCAACAACAGTAACAACATTATCACCATCAACTACAGTAACAACATTATCACCATCAACTACAGTAACAACATTATCACCATCAACTACAGTAACAACATTATCACCATCAACTACAGTAACAACATTATCACCATCAACAACAGTAACAACATTATCACCATCAACTACAGTAACAACATTATCACCATCAACTACAGTAACAACATTATCACCATCAACTACAGTAACAATATTATAACCATCAACAACAGTAACAACATTATCACCATCAACTACAATAACAACATTATCACCATCAACAACAATAACAACATTATCACCATCAACAACAGTAACAACATTATCACCATCAACAACAGTAACAACATTATCACCATCAACTACAATAACAACATTATCACCATCAACTACAGTAACAACATTATAACCATCAACAACAATAACAACAGTATCACCAACAACTACAATAACAACATTATCACCATCAACTACAGTAACAATATTATCACCATCAACTACAGTAACAACATTATCACCATCAACAACAATAACAACAGTATCACCAACAACTACAATAACAACATTATCACCATCAACAACAGTAACAACATTATCACCATCAACTACAATAACAACATTATCACCATCAACTACAGTAACAACATTATCACCATCAACAACAATAACAACAGTATCACCAACAACTACAATAACAACATTATCACCATCAACAACAGTAGCAACATTATCACCATCAACTACAATAACAACATTATCACCATCAACTACAATAACAACAGTATCACAATCAACTACAGTAACAACATTATCACCATCAACTACAATAACAACATTATCACCATCAACTACGGTAACAACATTATCACCATCAACAACAATAACAACATTATCACCATCAACTACAATAACAACATTATCACCATCAACAACAGTAACAACAATATCACCATCAACTACAGTAACAACATTATCACCATCAACTACAGTAACAACATTATCACCATCAACAACAATAACAACGTTATCACCATCAACTACAATAACAACATTATCACCATCAACAACAGTAACAACATTATCACCATCAACAACAGTAACAACATTATCACCATCAACAACAGTAACAACAGTATCAACATCAACAACAGTAACAACATTATCACCATCAACTACAGTAACAACATTATCACCATCAACTACAGTAACAACATTATCACCATCAACTACAGTAACAACATTATCACCATCAACATCAATAACAACATTATCACCATCAACAACAGTAACAACAATATCACCATCAACTACAGTAACAACATTATCACCATCAACTACAGTAACAACATTATCACCATCAACAACAATAACAACGTTATCACCATCAACTACAATAACAACATTATCACCATCAACAACAGTAACAACATTATCACCATCAACAACAGTAACAACATTATCACCATCAACAACAGTAACAACAGTATCAACATCAACAACAGTAACAACATTATCACCATCAACTACAGTAACAACATTATCACCATCAACTACAGTAACAACATTATCACCATCAACTACAGTAACAACATTATCACCATCAACATCAATAACAACATTATCACCATCAACTACAGTAACAACATTATCACCATCAACGACAATAACAGCATTATCACCATCAACTACAATGACAACATTATCACCATCAACTACAATAACAATATTATCACCATCAACAACAGTAACAACATTATCACCATCAACTACAGTAACAACATTATCACCATCAACTACGGTAACAACATTATCACCATCAACTACAGTAACAACATTATCACCATCAACAACAATAACAACATTATCACCATCAACTACAATGACAACATTATCACCATCAACTACAATAACAACATTATCACCATCAACTACAGTGAGAACATTATCACCATCAACTACAGTAACAACATTATCACCATCAACTACAGTAACAACATTATCACCATCAACTTCAGTAACAACATTATCACCATCAACTACAGTAAAAACATTATCACCATCAACAACAATAACAACATTATCAGCATCAACTACAGTAACAAAATAATCACCATCAACAACAGTAACAACATTATCACCATCAACTACAATAACAACATTATCACCATCAACTACAATAACAACATTATCACCATCAACAACAGTCACAACATTATCACCATCAACTACAATAACAACATCATCACCATCAACTACAGTAACAACATTATCACCATCAACTACAATAACAAGATTATCACCATCAACAACAGTAACAACATTATCACCATCAACTACAATAACAACATTATCACCATCAACTACAATAACAACATTATCACCATCAACTACAATAACAACATTATCACCATCAACAACAGACACAACATTATCACCATCAACTACAGTAACAACATTATCACCATCAACTACAATAACAACATTATCACCATCAACTACAGTAACAACATTATCACCATCAACAACAATAACAACATTATCACCATCAACTACAGTAACAACATTATCACCATCAACAAGAGTAACAACATTATCACCATCAACTACAATAACAACATTATCACCATCAACAACAGTAACAACATTATCACCATCAACAACAGTAACAACATTATCACCATCAACAACAGTAACAACAGTATCAACATCAACAACAGTAACAACATTATCACCATCAACTACAGTAACAACATTATCACCATCAACTACAGTAACAACATTATCACCATCAACTACAGTAACAACATTATCACCATCAACTACAGTAACAACATTATCACCATCAACATCAATAACAACATTATCACCATCAACTACAGTAACAACATTATCACCATCAACGACAATAACAGCATTATCACCATCAACTACAATGACAACATTATCACCATCAACTACAATAACAATATTATCACCATCAACAACAGTAACAACATTATCACCATCAACTACAGTAACAAAATTATCACCATCAACTACGGTAACAACATTATCACCATCAACTACAGTAACAACATTATCACCATCAACAACAATAACAACATTATCACCATCAACTACAATGACAACATTATCACCATCAACTACAATAACAACATTATCACCATCAACTACAGTGAGAACATTATCACCATCAACTACAGTAACAACATTATCACCATCAACTACAGTAACAACATTATCACCATCAACTACAATAACAACATTATCACCAACTACAATAACAACATTATCACCATCAACAACAGTCACAACATTATCACCATCAACTACAATAACAACATCATCACCATCAACTACAGTAACAACATCATCACCATCAACTACAGTAACAACATTATCACCATCAACTACAATAACATGATTATCACCATCAACAACAGTAACAATATTATCACCATCAACTACAATAACAACATTATCACCATCAACTACAATAACAACATTATCACCATCAACTACAATAACAACATTATCACCATCAACAACAGACACAACATTATCACCATCAACTACAGTAACAACATTATCACCATCAACTACAATAACAACATTATCACCATCAACAACAATAACAACATTATCACCATCAACTACAATAACAACATTATCACCATCAACAACAGACACAACATTATCACCATCAACTACAGTAACAACATTATCACCATCAACTACAATAACAACATTATCACCATCAACTACAATAACAACATTATCACCATCAACAACAGTCACAACATTATCACCATCAACTACAATAACAACATCATTACCATCAACTACAATAACAACATTATCACCATCAACTACAATAACAAGATTATCACCATCAACAACAGTAACAACATTATCACCATCAACTACAATAACAACATTATCACCATCAACTACAATAACAACATTATCACCATCAACTACAATAACAACATTATCACCATCAACAACAGACACAACATTATCACCATCAACTACAGTAACAACATTATCACCATCAACTACAATAACAACATTATCACCATCAACTACAGTAACAACATTATCACCATCAACAACAATAACAACATTATCACCATCAACTACAGTAACACCATTATCACCATCAACAAGAGTAACAACATTATCACCATCAACTACAATAACAACATTATCACCATCAACTACAGTAACAATATTATCACCATCAACAACAATAACAACATTATCACCATCAACAACAGTAACAACATTATCACCATCGACTACAATAACAACAGTATCACCATCATCTACAGTAACAACATTATCACCATCAACTACAATAACAACATTATCACCATCAACTACGGTAACAACATTATCACCGTCAACTACAGTAACAACATTATCACCATCAACAACAATAACAACATTATCACCATCAACTACAATAACAACATTATCACCATCAACAACAGTAACAACATTATCACCGTCAACTACAATAACAACATTATCACCATCAACTACAGTAACAACATTATCACCATCAACTACAATAACAACATTATCACCATCAACAACAGTAACAACATTATCACCATCAACAACAGTAACAACATTATCACCATCAACAACAGTAACAACAGTATCACCATCAACAACAGTAACAACATTATCACCATCAACTACAGTAACAACATTATCACCATCAACTACAATAACAAGATTATCACCATCAACAACAGTAACAATATTATCACCATCAACTACAATAACAACATTATCACCATCAACTACAATAACAACATTATCACCATCAACTACAATAACAACATTATCACCATCAACTACAGTAACAACATTATCACCATCAACTACAATAACAACATTATCACCATCAACTACAGTAACAACATTATCACCATCAACAACAATAACAACATTATCACCATCAACTACAGTAACAACATTATCACCATCAACAAGAGTAACAACATTATCACCATCAACTACAATAACAACATTATCACCATCAACTACAGTAACAATATTATCACCATCAACAACAATAACAACATTATCACCATCAACTACAGTAACAACATTATCACCATTAACTACAGTAACAACATTATCACCATCAACAACAGTAACAACATTAACACCATCAACTACAATAACAACATTATCACCACCAACTACAATAACAACATTATCACCATCAACAACAGTAACAACATTATCGCCATCAACTACAATAACAAAATTATCACCATCAACTACAATAACAACATTATCACCATCAACAACAGTAACAACATTATCACCATCAACTACAGTAACAACATTGTCACCATCAACTACAGTAACAACATTATCACCATCAACTACAGTAACAACATTATCACCATCAACAACAGTAACAACATTATCACCATCAACTACAGTAACAACATTATCACCATCAACTACAGTAACAACATTATCACCATCAACTACAGTAACAACATTATCACCATCAACTACAATAACAACATTATCACCAGCAACAACAGTAACAACATTATCACCATCAACTACGGTAACAACATTATCACCATCAACAACAGTAACATCATTATCACCATCAACTACAGTAACAACATTATCACCATCAACAACAGTAACAATATTATCACCATCAACTACAGTAACAACATTATCACCATCAACAACAGTAAATACATTATCACCATCAACAACAGTAACAACATTATCACCATCAACAACAGTACCAACATGATCACCATCAACAACAGTAACAACATTATCACCATCAACAACAGTAAATACATTATCACCATCAACTACAATAACAATATTATCACCATCAGCTACAGTAACAACATTATCACCATCAACTACAGTAACAACATTATTACCATCAACAACAGTAACAACATTATCACCATCAACTAGAGTAACAACATTATCACCGTCAACTACAGTAATAACATTATCACCATCAACTACAATAACAACATTATCACCATCAACTACAGTAACAACGTTATCACCATCAACTACAGTAACAACATTTATCACCATCAACAACAGTAACAACATTGTCACCATCAACTACAGTAACAACATTGTCACCATCAACTACAGTAACAACATTATCACCATCAACAACAGTAACAACATTATCACCATCAACTACAATAACAACATTATCACCATCAACTACAGAAACAACATTATCACCAGCAACAACAGTAACAACATTATCACCATCAACTATAGTAACAACATTATCACCATCAACTACAATAACAACATTATCACCATCAACTACAATAACAACATTTTCACCATCAACTACAGTAACAACATTATCACCATCAACTACAGTAACAACATTATCACCATCAACTACAATAACAACATTATCATCATCAACTACAGAAACAACATTATCACCAGCAACAACAGTAACAACATTATCACCATCAACTACAGTAACAACATTATCACCATCAACTACAATAACAACATTATCACCATCAACTACAATAACAAGATTATCACCATCAACAACAGTAACAACATTATCACCATCAACTACAATAACAACATTATCACCATCAACTACAATAACAACATTATCACCATCAACTACAATAACAACATTATCACCATCAACAACAGACACAACATTATCACCATCAACTACAGTAACAACATTATCACCATCAACTACAATAACAACATTATCACCATCAACTACAGTAACAACATTATCACCATCTACAACAATAACAACATTATCACCATCAACTACAGTAACACCATTATCACCATCAACAAGAGTAACAACATTATCACCATCAACTACAATAACAACATTATCACCATCAACTACAGTAACAATATTATCACCATCAACAACAATAACAACATTATCACCATCAACAACAGTAACAACATTATCACCATCGACTACAATAACAACAGTATCACCATCATCTACAGTAACAACATTATCACCATCAACTACAATAACAACATTATCACCATCAACTACGGTAACAACATTATCACCGTCAACTACAGTAACAACATTATCACCATCAACAACAATAACAACATTATCACCATCAACTACAATAACAACATTATCACCATCAACAACAGTAACAACATTATCACCATCAACTACAGTAACAACATTATCACCATCAACTACAGTAACAACATTATCACCATCAACTACAATAACAACATTATCACCATCAACAACAGTAACAACATTATCACCATCAACAACAGTAACAACATTATCACCATCAACAACAGTAACAACAGTATCACCATCAACAACAGTAACAACATTATCACCATCAACTACAGTAACAACATTATCACCATCAACTACAATAACAAGATTATCACCATCAACAACAGTAACAATATTATCACCATCAACTACAATAACAACATTATCACCATCAACTACAATAACAACATTATCACCATCAACTACAATAACAACATTATCACCATCAACAACAGACACAACATTATCACCATCAACTACAGTAACAACATTATCACCATCAACTACAATAACAACATTATCACCATCAACTACAGTAACAACATTATCACCATCAACAACAATAACAACATTATCACCATCAACTACTGTAACAACATTATCACCATCAACAAGAGTAACAACATTATCACCATCAACTACAATAACAACATTATCACCATCAACTACAGTAACAATATTATCACCATCAACAACAATAACAACATTATCACCATCAACTACAGTAACAACATTATCACCATTAACTACAGTAACAACATTATCACCATCAACAACAGTAACAACATTAACACCATCAACTACAATAACAACATTATCACCACCAACTACAATAACAACATTATCACCATCAACAACAGTAACAACATTATCGCCATCAACTACAATAACAAAATTATCACCATCAACTACAATAACAACATTATCACCATCAACAACAGTAACAACATTATCACCATCAACTACAGTAACAACATTGTCACCATCAACTACAGTAACAACATTATCACTATCAACTACAGTAACAACATTATCACCATCAACAACAGTAACAACATTATCACCATCAACTACAGTAACAACATTATCACCATCAACTACAGTAACAACATTATCACCATCAACTACAGTAACAACATTATCACCATCAACTACAATAACAACATTATCACCAGCAACAACAGTAACAACATTATCACCATCAACTACGGTAACAACATTATCACCATCAACAACAGTAACATCATTATCACCATCAACTACAGTAACAACATTATCACCATCAACAACAGTAACAATATTATCACCATCAACTACAGTAACAACATTATCACCATCAACAACAGTAAATACATTATCACCATCAACAACAGTAACAACATTATCACCATCAACAACAGTACCAACATGATCACCATCAACAACAGTAACAACATTATCACCATCAACAACAGTAAATACATTATCACCATCAACTACAATAACAATATTATCACCATCAGCTACAGTAACAACATTATCACCATCAACTACAGTAACAACATTATTACCATCAACAACAGTAACAACATTATCACCATCAACTAGAGTAACAACATTATCACCGTCAACTACAGTAATAACATTATCACCATCAACTACAATAACAACATTATCACCATCAACTACAGTAACAACGTTATCACCATCAACTACAGTAACAACATTATCACCATCAACAACAGTAACAACATTGTCACCATCAACTACAGTAACAACATTGTCACCATCAACTACAGTAACAACATTGTCACCATCAACTACAGTAACAACATTATCACCATCAACTACAGTAACAACATTATCACCATCAACTACAATAACAACATTATCACCATCAACTACAGAAACAACATTATCACCAGCAACAACAGTAACAACATTATCACCATCAAGTATAGTAACAACATTATCACCATCAACTACAATAACAACATTATCACCATCAACTACAATAACAACATTTTCACCATCAACTACAGTAACAACATTATCACCATCAACTACAGTAACAACATTATCACCATCAACTACAATAACAACATTATCATCATCAACTACAGAAACAACATTATCACCAGCAACAACAGTAACAACATTATCACCATCAACTACAGTAACAACATTATCACCATCAACTACAATAACAACATTATCACCATCAACTACAATAACAACATTATCACCATCAACTGCAGTAACAACATTATCACCATCAACTACAGTAACAACATTATCACCAGCAACAACAGTAACAACATTATCACCATCAACTACAGTAACAACATTATCACCAGCAACAACAGTAACAACATTATCACCATCAACTACAGTAACAACATTATCACCAGCAACAACAGTAACAAGATTATCACCATCAACTACGGTAACAACATTATCACCATCAACAACAGTAACATCATTATCACCATCAACTACAGTAACAACATTATCACCATCAACAACAGTAACAATAATATCACCATCAACTACAGTAACAACATTATCACCATCAACAACAGTAAAAACATTATCACCATCAACTACAGTAACAACATTATCACCATCAACTACAGTAACAACATTATCACCATCAACTACAGTAACAACATTATCACCATCAACTACAGTAACAACATTATCACCATCAACTACAGTAACAACATTATCACCAGCAACTACAGTAACAATATTATCACCATCAACTACAATAACAACATTATCACCATCAACTACAGTAACAAAATTATCACCATCAACTACAGTAACAACATTATCACCATCAACTACAATAACAACATTATCACCATCAACTACAGAAACAACATTATCACCAGCAACAACAGTAACAACATTATCAGCATCAACTACAGTAACAACATTATCACCATCAACTACAATAACAACATTATCACCATCAACTACAGTAACAACATTATCACCATCAACTACAGTAACAACATTATCACCAGCAACAACAGTAACAACATTATCACCATCAACTACAGTAACAACCTTATCACCATCAACTACAGTAACAACATTATCACCATCAACTACAATAACAACATTATCACCATCAACTACAGTCACAACATTATCACCATCAACTACAGTAACAACATTATCACCATCAACTACAGTAACAACATTATCACCATCAACTACAGTAACAACATTATCACCGGCAACTACAGTAACGACATTATCACCATCAACTACAATAACAACATTATCACCATCAACTACAGTACCAACATTATTACCATCAACTACAGTAACAACATTATCACCATCAACTACAATAAAAACATTATCACCATCAACTACAGAAACAACATTATCACCAGCAACAACAGTAACAATATTATCACCATCAACTACAGTAACAACATTATCACCATCAACTACAATAACAAGATTATCACCATCAACTACAATAACAACATTATCACCATCAACTACAGTAACAACATTATCACCATCAACTACAGTAACAAAATTATCACCAGCAACAACAGTAACAACATTATCACCATCAACTACAGTACCAACATTATCACCAGCAACTACAGTGACAACATTATCACCATCAACTACAGTAACAACATTATCACCATCAACTACAATAACAACATTATCACCATCAACTACAGTAACAACATTATCACCATCAACTACAGTAACAACATTATCACCATCAACTACAATAACAACATTATCACCATCAACTACAGTAACAACATTATCACCATCAACTACAGTAACAACATTATCACCATCAACAACAGTAACAACATTATCACCATCAACTACAGTAACAACATTATCACCATCAACTACAATAACAACATTATCACCATCAACTACAGAAACAACATTATCACCATCAACTACAGTAACAACATTATCACCAGGAACAACAGTAACATTATTATCACCATCAACAACAGTAACAACATTATCACCATCAACTACAATAACAACATTATCACCAGCAACAACAGTAACAACATTATCACCATCAACTACGTTAACAACATTATCACCATCAACTACAGTAACAACATTATCACCATCAACTACAGTAACAACATTATCACCATCAACTACAATAACAACATTATCACCAGCAACAACAGTAACAACATGATCACCATCAACTACGGTAACAACATTATCAACAGCAACAACAGTAACAACATTATCACCATCAACTTCAGTAACAACATTATCACCATCAACTAGAGTAACAACATTATCACCATCAACAACAATAACAACATTATCACCATCAACTACAGTAACAACATTATCACCATCAACTACAGTAACAACATTATCACCATCAACTACAGTAACAACATTATCACCATGAAATACAGTAACAACATTATCACCAGCAACAACAGTAACAACATTATCACCATCAACTACAGTAACAACATT
Source organism: Eledone cirrhosa (assembly GCA_964016885.1). Lineage (NCBI taxonomy): Eukaryota > Metazoa > Mollusca > Cephalopoda > Octopoda > Eledonidae > Eledone > Eledone cirrhosa. The sequence goes on along the minus strand of OZ024741.1, from coordinate 309,203,306 downwards.
ATCACCATCAACAACATTAACAACATTATCACCATCAACTACAGTAACAACATTATCACCATCAACAACAGTCACAACATTATCACCATCAACTACAATAACAACATTATCACCATCAACTACAGTCACAACATTATCACCATCAACTTCAGTAACAACATTATCACCATCAACTACAGTAACAACATTATCACCATCAACAACAATAACAACATTATCACCATCAACAACAGTCACAACATTATCACCATCAACTACAGTAACAACATTATCACCATCAACAACAGTAACAACATTATCACCATCAACTACAATAACAACATTATCACCATCAACTTCAATAACAACATTATCACCATCAACTACAGTAACAACATTATCACCATCAACTACAATAACAACATTATCACCATCAACAACAGTAACAACATTATCACCATCAACAACAGTAACATCATTATCACCATCAACTACAGTAACAACATTATCACCATCAACAACAGTAACAACATTATCACCATCAACTACAGTAACAACATTATCACCATCAACAACAGTAAATACATTATCACCATCAACAACAGTAACAACATTATCACCATCAACAACAGTACCAACATTATCACCATCAACAACATTAACAACATTATCACCATCAATAACAGTAAATACATTATCACCATCAACTACAATAACAACATTATCACCATCAACTACAGTAACAACATTATCACCATCAACTACAGTAACAACATTATCAACATCAACAACAGTAACAACATTATTACCATCAACTACAGTAACAACGTTATCACCATCAACTACAGTAACAACATTATCACCATCAACAACAGTAACAACATTATCACCATCAACTACAGTAACAACATTATCACCATAAACTACAATAACAACTTTATTACCATCAACAACAGTAACAACATTATCACCATCAACTACAGTAACAACATTATCACCAACAACAACAGTAACAACATTATCACCATCAACTACAGTAACAACATTATCACCATCAACTACAGTAACAACATTATCACCATCAACTACAGTAACAACATTATCACCATCAACTACAGTAACAACATTATCACCATCAACTACAGTAACAACATTATCACCATCAACAACGGTAACAACATTATTACCATCAACTACAGTAACAACGTTATCACCGTCAACTACAGTAATAACATTATCACCATCAACTACAATAACAACATTATCATCATCAACTACAGTAATAACATTATCACCATCAACTACAATAACAACATTATCATCATCAACTACAGTAATAACATTATCACCATCAACTACAGTAACAACATTATCACCATCAACTACAATAACAACATTATCACCATCAACTACAGTAATAACATTATCACCATCAACTACAATAACAACATTATCACCATCAACTACAATAACAACATTATCATCATCAACTACAGTAATAACATTATCACCATCAACTACAGTAACAACATTATCACCATCAACTACAGTAATAACATTATCACCATCAACTACAGTAACAACATTATCACCATCAACTACAATAACAACATTATCACCATCAACTACAGAAACAACATTATCACCAGCAACAACAGTAACAACATTATCACCATCAACTACAGTAACAACATTATCACCATCAACTACAATAACAACATTATCACCATCAACTACAATAACGACATTATCACCATCAACTACAGTAACAACAATATCACCATCAACTACAGTAACAACATTAGTACCAGCAACAACAGTAACAACATTATCACCATCAACTACAGTAACAACATTATCACCATCAACTACAATAACAACATTATCACCATCAACTACAGTAACAACATTATCACCATCAACTACAGTAACAACATTATCACCATCAACAACAGTAACAACATTATCGCCATCAACTACAGTAACAACATTATCACCATCAACTACAATAACAACATTATCACCATCAACTACAGAAACAACATTATCACCATCAACTACAGTAACAACATTATCACCAGCTACAACAGTAACATTATTATCACCATCAACAACAGTAACAACATTATCACCATCAACTACAATAACAACATTATCACCAGCAACAACAGTAACAACATTATCACCATCAACTACGGTAACAACATTATCACCAGCAACAACAGTAACAACATTATCACCATCAACTACAGTAACAACATTATCACCATCAACTACAGTAACAACATTATCACCATCAACTACAATAACAACATTATCACCAGCAACAACAGTAACAACATTATCACCATCAACAACAATAACAACATTATGACCATCAACTACAGTAACAACATTATCACCATCAACTACAGTAACAACATTATCACCATCAACTACAACAACAACATTATCACCATCAACTACAATAACAACATTATCACCATCAACTACAGTAACAACATTATCACCATCAACTACAGTAACAACATTATCACCATCAACTACAGTAACAACATTATCACCATCAACAACAATAACAACATTATCACCATCAACTACAATAACAACATTATCACCATCAACTACAGTAACAACATTATCACCATCAACTACAATAACAACATTATCACCATCAACTACAGTAACAACATTATCACCATCAACTACAATAACAACATTATCACCAGCAACAACAGTAACAACATTATCACCATCAACTACAATGACAACATTATCACCATCAACAACAGTAACAACATTATTACCATCAACTACAATGACAACATTATCACCATCAACTAGAGTAACAATATTATCACCATCAACTACAGTAACAACATTATCACCATCAACAACAATAACAACATTATCACCATCAACTACAATAACAACATTATCACCATCAACTACAGTAACAACATTATCACCATCAACTACAATAACAACATTATCACCATCAACTACAGTAACAACATTATCACCATCAACTACAATAACAACATTATCACCAGCAACAACAGTAACAACATTATCACCATCAACTACAATGACAACATTATCACCATCAACAACAGTAACAACATTATTACCATCAACTACAATGACAACATTATCACCATCAACTAGAGTAACAACATTATCACCATCAACTACAGTAACAACATTATCACCATCAACAACAGTAACAACATTATCACCATCAACTAGAGTAACAACATTATCACCATCAACTACAGTAACAACGTTATCACCATCAACTACAGTAACAACATTATCACCATCAACAACAGTAACAACATTATCACCATCAACTACAGTAACAACATTATCACCATCAACTACAATAACAACTTTATTACCATCAACAACAGTAACAACATTATCACCATCAACTACAATAACAACTTTATTACCATCAACAACAGTAACAACATTATCACCATCAACTACAGTAACAACATTATCACCAACAACAACAGTAACAACATTATCACCATCAACTACAGTAACAACATTATCCCCATCAACTACAGTAACAACATTATCACCATCAACTACAGTAACAACATTATCACCATCAACTACAGTAACAACATTATCACCATCAACTACAGTAACAACATTATCACCATCAACAACGGTAACAACATTATCACCATCAACTACAGTAACAACGTTATCACCGTCAACTACAGTAATAACATTATCACCATCAACTACAATAACAACATTATCATCATCAACTACAGTAATAACATTATCACCATCAACTACAGTAACAACATTATCACCATCAACTACAGTAACAACATTATCACCATCAACTACAATAACAACATTATCACCATCAACTACAGTAACAACAATATCACCATCAACTACAGTAACAACATTATTACCAGCAACAACAGTAACAACATTATCACCATCAACTACAGTAACAACATTATCACCATCAACTACAATAACAACATTATCACCATCAACTACAGTAACAACATTATCACCATCAACTACAGTAACAACATTATCACCATCAACAACAGTAACAACATTATCGCCATCAACTACAGTAACAACATTATCACCATCAACTACAATAACAACATTATCACCATCAACTACAGAAACAACATTATCACCATCAACTACAGTAACAACATTATCACCAGCAACAACAGTAACATTATTATCACCATCAACAACAGTAACAACATTATCACCATCAACTACAATAACAACATTATCACCAGCAACAACAGTAACAACATTATCACCATCAACTACGGTAACAACATTATCACCAGCAACAACAGTAACAACATTATCACCATCAACTACAGTAACAACATTATCACCATCAACTACAGTAACAACATTATCACCATCAACAACAATAACAACATTATCACCATCAACTACAGTAACAACATTATCACCATCAACTACAGAAACAACATTATCACCATCAACTACAATAACAACATTATCACAATCAACTACAATAACAACATTATCACCATCAACTACAGTAACAACATTATCACCATCAACTACAGTAACAACATTATCACCATCAACTACAGTAACAACATTATCACCATCAACAACAATAACAACATTATCACCATCAACTACAATAACAACATTATCACCATCAACTACAGTAACAACATTATCACCATCAACTACAATAACAACATTATCACCATCAACTACAGTAACAACATTATCACCATCAACTACAATAACAACATTATCACCAGCAACAACAGTAACAACATTATCACCATCAACTACAATGACAACATTATCACCATCAACAACAGTAACAACATTATTACCATCAACTACAATGACAACATTATCACCATCAACTAGAGTAACAACATTATCACCATCAACTACAGTAACAACATTATCACCATCAACAACAATAACAACATTATCACCATCAACTACAATAACAACATTATCACCATCAACTACAGTAACAACATTATCACCATCAACTACAATAACAACATTATCACCATCAACTACAGTAACAACATTATCACCATCAACTACAATAACAACATTATCACCAGCAACAACAGTAACAACATTATCACCATCAACTACAATGACAACATTATCACGATCAACAACAGTAACAACATTATTACCATCAACTACAATGACAACATTATCACCATCAACTAGAGTAACAACATTATCACCATCAACTACAGTAACAACATTATCACCATCAACTACAGTAACAACATTATCACCATCAACTACAGTAACAACATTATCACCATCAACAACAATAACAACATTATCACCATCAACAACAGTAACAACATTATCACCATCAACTACAATGACAACATTATCACCATCAACTACAGTAACAACATTATCACCATCAACTACAGTAACAACATTATCACCATCAACTACAGTAACAACATTATCACCATCAACTACAATAACAACATTATCACCAGCAACAACAGTAACAACATTATCACCATCAACTACGGTAACAACATTATCACCATCAACAACAGTAACATCATTATCACCATCAACTACAGTAACAACATTATCACCATCAACAACAGTAACAATATTATCACCATCAACTACAGTAACAACATTATCACCATCAACAACAGTAACAACATTATCACCATCAACTACAGTAACAACATTATCACCATCAACAACAGTAAATACATTATCACCATCAACAACAGTAACAACATTATCACCATCAACAACAGTACCAACATTATCACCATCAACAACAGTAACAACATTATCACCATCAACAACAGTAAATACATTATCACCATCAACTACAATAACAACATTATCACCATCAACTACAGTAACAACATTATCACCATCAACAACAGTAACAACATTATCACCATCAACTACAGTAACAACATTATCACCATCAACTACAATAACAACATTATTACCATCAACAACAGTAACAACATTATCACCATCAACTACAGTAACAACATTATCACCAACAACAACAGTAACAACATTATCACCATCAACTACAGTAACAACATTATCACCATCAACTACAGTAACAACATTATCACCATCAACTACAGTAACAAATTTATCACCATCAACAACAGTAACAACATTATCACCATCAACTACAGTAACAACATTATCACCGTCAACTACAGTAATAACATTATCACCATCAACTACAATAACAACATTATCATCATCAACTACAGTAACAACGTTATCACCATCAACTACAGTAACAACATTATCACCATCAACTACAGTAACAACATTATCACCATCAACAACAGTAACAACATTATCACCATCAACTACAATAACAACATTATCACCATCAACTACAGAACAACATTATCACCAGCAACAACAGTAACAACACTATCACCATCAACTACAGTAACAACATTATCACCATCAACTACAATAACAACATTATCACCATCAACTACAATAACAACATTATCACCATCAACTACAGTTACAACATTATCACCATCAACAACAATAACAACATTTACACCATCAACTACAGAAACAACATTATCACCATCAACTACAGTAACAACATTATCACCAGCAACAACAGTAACAACATTATCAACATCAACTTCAGTAACAACATTATTACCATCAACTACAGTAACAACATTATCACCATCAACAACAATAACAACATTATCACCATCAACTACAGTACCAACATTATCACCATCAACTACAGTAACAACATTATCACCATCAACTTCAGTAACAACATTATCACCAGCAACTACAGTAACAACATTATCACCATCAACTACAATAACAACATTATCACCATCAACTACAGTAACAACATAATCACCATCAACTACAGTAACAACATTATCACCATCAACTCCAATAACAACATTATCACCATCAACTACAGAAACAACATTATCACCATCAACTAGAGTAACAACATTATCACCAGCAACAACAGTAACAACATTATCACCATCAACAACAGTAACAACATTATCATCATCAACTACAATAACAACATTATCACCAGCAACAACAGTAACAACATTATCACCATCAACTACGGTAACAACATTATCACCAGCAACAACAGTAACAACATTATCACCATCAACTACAGTAACAACATTATCACCATCAACTACAGTAACAACATTATCACCATCAACTACAGTAACAACATTATCACCATCAACAACAATAACAATATTATCACCATCAACTACAGTAACAACATTATCCCCATCAACAACAGTCACAACATTATCACCATCAACTACAATAACAACATTATCACCATCAACTACAGTAACAACATTATCACCATCAACTTCAGTAACAACACTATCACCATCAACTACAGTAACAACATTATCACCATCAACAACAATAACAACATTATCACCATCAACAACAGTAACAACATTATCACCATCAACTACAGTAACAACATTATCACCATCAACTACAATAACAACATTATCACCATCAACTACAATAACAACATTATCACCAACAACTACAGTAACAACATTATCACCATCAACTCCAATAACAACATTATCACCATCAACAACAGTAACAACATTATCACCATCAACTACAGTAACAACATTATCACCATCAACTACAATAACAACATTATCACCATCAACAAAAGTAACAACATTATCACCATCAACTACAGTAACAACATTATCACCATCAACTACAATAACAACATTATCACCATCAACTACAATAACAACATTATCACCATCAACTACAGTAACAACATTATCACCATCAACTACAGTAACAATATTATCACCATCAACAACAGTAACAACATTATCACCATCAACTACAATGACAACATTATCACCATCAACAACAGTCACAACATTATCACCATCAACTATAATAACAACATTATCACCATCAACTACAGTAACAAGATTATCACCATCAACTACAGTAACAACATTATCACCATCAACAACAATAACAACATTATCACCATCAACTACAATAACAACATTATCACCATCAAATACAGTAACAACATTATCACCATCAACTACAATAACAACATTATCACCATCAACTACAGTAACAACATTATCACCATCAACTACAATAACAACATTATCACCAGAAAGAAAAGTAACAACATTATTACCATCAACTACAATGACAACATTATCACCATCAACAACAGTAACAACATTATCACCATCAACTACAATGACAACATTATCACCATCAACTAGAGTAACAACATTATCACCATCAACTACAGTAACAACATTATCACCATCAACTACAGTAACAACATTATCACCATCAACTACACTAACAACATTATCACCATCAACTACAGTAACAACATTATCACCATCAACAACAAAAACAACATTATCACCATCAACAACAGTAACAACATTATCACCATCAACTACAATGACAACATTATCACCATCAACTACAGTAACAACATTATCACCATCAACTACAGTAACAACATTATCACCATCAACTACAGTAACAACATTATCACCATCAACTACAATAACAACATTATCACCAGCAACAACAGTAACAACATTATCACCATCAACTACGGTAACAACATTATCACCATCAACAACAGTAACAACATTATCACCATCAACAACAGTAACAATATTATCACCATCAACTACAGTAACAACATTATCACCATCAACAACAGTAACAACATTATCACCATCAACTACAGTAACAACATTATCACCATCAACAACAGTAAATACATTATCACCATCAACTACAGTAACAACATTATCACCATCAACAACAGTAACAACATTATCACCATCAACAACAGTACCAACATTATCACCATCAACAACAGTAACAACATTATCACCATCAACAACAGTAACAACATTATCACCATCAACTACAGTAACAACATTATCACCATCAACTACAGTAACAACATTATCACCAACAACAACACTAACATCATTATCACCATCAACTACAGTAACAACATTATCACCATCAACTACAATGACAACATTATCACCATCAACTACAATAACAACATTATCACCATTATCTACAGTAACAACATTATCACCATCAACTACAATAACAACATTATTACCATCAACAACAGTAACAACATTATCACCATCAACTACAGTAACAACATTATCACCAACAACAACAGTAACAACATTATCACCATCAACTACAGTAACAACATTATCACCATCAACTACAATAACAACATTATCACCATCAACTACAGTAACAACATTATCACCATCAACTACAGTAACAACATTATCACCAGCAACAACATTAACAACATTATCACCATCAACAACAGTAACAACATTATCACCAGCAACAACAGTAACAACATTATCACCATCAACTACGGTAACAACATTATCACCAGCAACAACAGTAACAACATTATCACCATCAACTACAGTAACAACATTATCACCATCAACTACAGTAACAACATTATCAACATCAACTACAATAACAACATTATCACCATCAACTACATAACAACATTATCACCATCAACAACAGTAACAACATTATCACCATCAACTACAATAACAACATTATCACCATCAACAACAGTAACAACATTATCAGCATCAACTACAATAACAATAGTATGACCATCAACAACAGTAACAACATTATCACCATCAACTACAATAACAACATTATCACCATCAACTACAATAACAATAGTATCACCATCAACTACAGTAACAACATTATCACCATCAACTACAATAACAACATTATCACCATCAACTACAATAACAACATTATCACCATCAACTACAGTAACAACATTATCACCATCAACTACAGTAACAACATTATCACCATCAACAACAATAACAACATTATCACCATCAACAACAGTAACAACATTATCACCATCAACTACAATGACAACATTATCACCATCAACTGCAGTAACAACATTATCACCATCAACTACAGTAACAACATTATCACTATCAACTACAGTAACAACATTATCACCATCAACTACAATAACAACATTATCACCAGCAACAACAGTAACAACATTATCACCATCAACTACGGTAACAACATTATCACCATCAACAACAGTAACATCATTATCACCATCAACTACAGTAACAACATTATCACCATCAACAACAGTAACAATATTATCACCATCAACTACAGTAACAACATTATCACCATCAACAACAGTAACAACATTATCACCATCAACTACAGTAACAACATTATCACCATCAACAACAGTAAATACATTATCACCATCAACAACAGTAACAACATTATCACCATCAACAACAGTACCAACATTATCACCATCAACAAGAGTAACAACATTATCACCATCAACAACAGTAAATACATTATCACAATCAACTACAGTAACAAATTATCACCATCAACTACAGTAACAACATTATCACCATCAACTACAATAACAACATTATCACCAGCAACTACAGTAACAACATTATCACCATCAACTACAGTAACAACATTATCACCATCAACTACAATAACAACATTATCACCATCAACTACAATAACAACATTATCACCATCAACTACAGTAACAACATTATCACCATCAACTACAGTAACAACCTTATAACCATCAACTACAATAACAAGATTATCACCATCAACAACAGTAACAACATTATTACCATCAACTACAATAACAACATTATCACCATCACCAACAGTAACAACATTATTACCATCAACTACAATAACAACATTATCACCATCAACTACAGTAACAACATTATCACCATCAACTACAGTAACAACATTATCACCATCAACTACAATAACAACATTATCACCATCAACTACATTAACAACATTATCACCATCAACTACAGTAACAATATTATCACCATCAACTACAGTAACAACATTATCACCATCAAATACAGTAACAAAATTATCACCATCAACTACAATAACAACATTATCACCATCAACTACAGTAACAACATTATCACAATCAACTACAGTAACAACATTATCACCATCAACTACAGTAACAACATTATCACCTTCAACTACAATAACAACATTATCACAATCAAATACAGTAACAACATTATCACCATCAACTGCAGTAACAACATTATCACCTTCAACTACAATAACAACATTATCACCAGCAACTACAGTAACAACATTATCACCATCAACTACAATAACAACATTATCACCAGCAACTACAGTAACAACATTATCACCATCAACTACAGTAACAACATTATCACCATCAACTACAATAACAACATTATCACCATCAACCACAGTAAAAACATTATCACCATCAACTACAATAACAACTTTATCACCATCAACTACAATAACAAGATTATCACCATCAACAACAGTAACAACATTATCACCATCAACTACAATAACAACATTATCACCAGCAACTACAGTAACAACACTATCACAATCAACTACAGTAACAACATTATCACCATCAACTACAGTAACAACATTATCACCATCAACTACAATAACAAACTTTTTCACCAGCAACTACAGTAACAACATTATCACCATCAACTACAGTAACAACATTATCACCATCAACTACAATAACAACATTATCACCATCAACAACAGTAACAACATTATCAGCATCAACTACAATAACAATAGTATCACCATCAACAACAGTAACAATATTATCACCATCAACTACAATAACAACATTATCACCATCAACTACAGTAACAACCTTATAACCATCAACTACAATAACAAGATTATCACCATCAACAACAGTAACAACATTATTACCATCAACTACAATAACAACATTATCACCATCAACAACAGTAACAACATTATTACCATCAACTACAATAACAACATTATCACCATCAACTACAGTAACAACATTATCACCATCAACTACAGTAACAACATTATCACCATCAACTACAATAACAACATTATCACCATCAACTACAATAACAACATTATCACCATCAACTACAGTAACAACATTATCACCATCAACTACAGTAACAATATTATCACCATCAACTACAGTAACAACATTATCACCATCAACTACAGTAACAAAATTATCACCATCAACTACAATAACAACATTATCACCATCAACTACAGTAACAACATTATCACAATCAACTACAGTAACAACATTATCACCATCAACTACAGTAACAACATTATCACCTTCAACTACAATAACAACATTATCACAATCAACTACAGTAACAACATTATCACCATCAACTACAGTAACAACATTATCACCTTCAACTACAATAACAACATTATAACCAGCAACTACAGTAACAACATTATCACCATCAACTACAATAACAACATTATCACCAGCAACTACAGTAACAACATTATCACCATCAACTACAGTAACAACATTATCACCATCAACTACAATAACAACATTATCACCATCAACCACAGTAACAACATTATCACCATCAACTACAATAACAACTTTATCACCATCAACTACAATAACAAGATTATCACCATCAACAACAGTAACAACATTATCACCATCAACTACAATAACAACATTATCACCAGCAACTACAGTAACAACACTATCACAATCAACTACAGTAACAACATTATCACCATCAACTACAGTAACAACATTATCACCATCAACTACAATAACAACATTATCACCAGCAACTACAGTAACAACATTATCACCATCAACTACAGTAACAACATTATCACCATCAAGTACAATAACAACATTATCACCATCAACTACAGTAACAACATTATCACCATCAACTACAGTAACAACATTATCACCATCAACTACAGTAACAACATCATCACCATCAACTACAGTAACAACATTATCACCATCAACTACAATAACAACATTATCACCATCAACTACAGTAACAACCTTATCACCATCAACTACAATAACAAGATTATCACCATCAACAACAGTAACAACATTATTACCATCAACTACAATCACAACATTATCACCATCAACAACAGTAACAACATTATTACCATCAACTACAATAACAACATTATCACCATCAACTACAGTAACAACATTATCACCATCAACTACAGTAACAACATTATCACCATCAACTACAATAACAACATTATCACCAGCAACTACAGTAACAACATTATCACCATCAACTACAATAACAACATTATCACCATCAACTACAATAACAACATTATCACCATCAACTACAGTAACAACATTATCACCATCAACTACAGTAACAACATTATTACCATCAACAACAGTAACAACATTATCACCATCAACAACAGTAACAACATTATCACCATCAACTACAATAACAAGATTATCACCATCAACAACAGTAACAACATTATCACCATAAACAACAGTAACAACATTATCACCATCAACTACAATAACAACATTATCACCATCAACTACAATAACAACATTATCACCATCAACTACAGTAACAACATTATTACCATCAACTACAGTAACAAGATTATCACCATCAACAACAGTAACAACATTATCACCATCAACAACAGTAACAACATTATCACCATCAACTACAATAACAACATTATCACCATCAACAACAGTAACAACATTATCACCATCAACTACAGTAACAACATAATCACCATCAACTACAGTAACAACATTATCACCATCAACTACAATAACAACATTATCACCATCAACTACAGTAACAACATTATCACCATCAACTACAGTAACAACATTATCACCATCAACTACAGTAACAACATTATCACCATCAACTACAATAACAACATTATCACCATCAACTACAATAACAACATTATCACCATCAACTACAGTAACAACATTATCACCATCAACTACAGTAACAACATTATCACCATCAACTACAGTAACAACATCATCACCATCAACTACAGTAACAACATTATCACCATCAACTACAATAACAACATTATCACCATCAACAACAGTAACAACATTATCACCATCAACTACAATAACAACATTATCACCAGCAACTACAGTAACAACACTATCACAATCAACTACAGTAACAACATTATCACCATCAACTACAGTAACAACATTATCACCATCAACTACAATAACAAACTTTTTCACCAGCAACTACAGTAACAACATTATCACCATCAACTACAGTAACAACATTATCACCATCAACTACAATAACAACATTATCACCATCAACAACAGTAACAACATTATCAGCATCAACTACAATAACAATAGTATCACCATCAACAACAGTAACAATATTATCACCATCAACTACAATAACAACATTATCACCATCAACTACAGTAACAACCTTATAACCATCAACTACAATAACAAGATTATCACCATCAACAACAGTAACAACATTATTACCATCAACTACAATAACAACATTATCACCATCAACAACAGTAACAACATTATTACCATCAACTACAATAACAACATTATCACCATCAACTACAGTAACAACATTATCACCATCAACTACAGTAACAACATTATCACCATCAACTACAATAACAACATTATCACCATCAACTACAATAACAACATTATCACCATCAACTACAGTAACAACATTATCACCATCAACTACAGTAACAATATTATCACCATCAACTACAGTAACAACATTATCACCATCAACTACAGTAACAAAATTATCACCATCAACTACAATAACAACATTATCACCATCAACTACAGTAACAACATTATCACAATCAACTACAGTAACAACATTATCACCATCAACTACAGTAACAACATTATCACCTTCAACTACAATAACAACATTATCACAATCAACTACAGTAACAACATTATCACCATCAACTACAGTAACAACATTATCACCTTCAACTACAATAACAACATTATAACCAGCAACTACAGTAACAACATTATCACCAGCAACTACAGTAACAACATTATCACCATCAACTACAGTAACAACCTTATAACCATCAACTACAATAACAAGATTATCACCATCAACAACAGTAACAACATTATTACCATCAACTACAATAACAACATTATCACCATCAACAACAGTAACAACATTATTACCATCAACTACAATAACAACATTATCACCATCAACTACAGTAACAACATTATCACCATCAACTACAGTAACAACATTATCACCATCAACTACAATAACAACATTATCACCATCAACTACAATAACAACATTATCACCATCAACTACAGTAACAACATTATCACCATCAACTACAATAACAACATTATCACCAGCAACTACAGTAACAACATTATCACCATCAACTACAGTAACAACATTATCACCATCAACTACAATAACAACATTATCACCATCAACCACAGTAACAACATTATCACCATCAACTACAATAACAACTTTATCACCATCAACTACAATAACAAGATTATCACCATCAACAACAGTAACAACATTATCACCATCAACTACAATAACAACATTATCACCAGCAACTACAGTAACAACACTATCACAATCAACTACAGTAACAACATTATCACCATCAACTACAGTAACAACATTATCACCATCAACTACAATAACAACATTATCACCAGCAACTACAGTAACAACATTATCACCATCAACTACAGTAACAACATTATCACCATCAAGTACAATAACAACATTATCACCATCAACTACAGTAACAACATTATCACCATCAACTACAGTAACAACATTATCACCATCAACTACAGTAACAACATCATCACCATCAACTACAGTAACAACATTATCACCATCAACTACAATAACAACATTATCACCATCAACTACAGTAACAACCTTATCACCATCAACTACAATAACAAGATTATCACCATCAACAACAGTAACAACATTATTACCATCAACTACAATAACAACATTATCACCATCAACAACAGTAACAACATTATTACCATCAACTACAATAACAACATTATCACCATCAACTACAGTAACAACATTATCACCATCAACTACAGTAACAACATTATCACCATCAACTACAATAACAACATTATCACCAGCAACTACAGTAACAACATTATCACCATCAACTACAATAACAACATTATCACCATCAACTACAATAACAACATTATCACCATCAACTACAGTAACAACATTATCACCATCAACTACAGTAACAACATTATTACCATCAACAACAGTAACAACATTATCACCATCAACAACAGTAACAACATTATCACCATCAACTACAATAACAAGATTATCACCATCAACAACAGTAACAACATTATCACCATCAACAACAGTAACAACATTATCACCATCAACTACAATAACAACATTATCACCATCAACTACAATAACAACATTATCACCATCAACTACAGTAACAACATTATTACCATCAACTACAGTAACAAGATTATCACCATCAACAACAGTAACAACATTATCACCATCAACAACAGTAACAACATTATCACCATCAACTACAATAACAACATTATCACCATCAACAACAGTAACAACATTATCACCATCAACTACAGTAACAACATAATCACCATCAACTACAGTAACAACATAATCACCATCAACTACAGTAACAACATTATCACCATCAACTACAATAACAACATTATCACCATCAACTACAGTAACAACATTATCACCATCAACTACAGTAACAACATTATCACCATCAACTACAGTAACAACATTATCACCACTAACTACAATAACAACATTATCACCATCAACTACAATAACAACATTATCACCATCAACTACAGTAACAACATTATCACCATCAACTACAGTAACAACATTATCACCATCAACTACAGTAACAACATCATCACCATCAACTACAGTAACAACATTATCACCATCAACTACAATAACAACATTATCACCATCAACTACAGTAACAACCTTATCACCATCAACTACAATAACAAGATTATCACCATCAACAACAGTAACAACATTATTACCATCAACTACAATAACAACATTATCACCATCAACAACAGTAACAACATTATTACCATCAACTACAATAACAACATTATCACCATCAGCTACAGTAAGAACATTATCACCATCAACTACAGTAACAATATTATCACCATCAACTACAGTAACAACATTATCACCATCAACTACAGTAACTAAATTATCACCATCAACTACAATAACAACATTATCACCATCAACTACAGTAACAACCTTATCACCATCAACTACAATAACAAGATTATCACCATCAACAACAGTAACAACATTATCACCATCAACAACAGTAACAACATTATCACCATCAACAACAGTAACAACATCATCACCATCAACAACAGTAACAACATTATCACCATCAACTACAATAACAACATTATCACCATCAACTACAATAACAACATTATCACCATCAACTACAGTAACAACATTATCACCATCAACTACAGTAACAACATTATTACCATCAACTACAGTAACAAGATTATCACCATCAACAACAGTAACAACATTATCAGCATCAACAACAGTAACAACATTATCACCATCAACTACAATAGCAACATTATCACCATCAACTACAGTAACAACATTATCACCATCAACTACAGTAACAACATTATCACCATCAACTACAGTAACAACATTATCACCAGCAACTACAGTAACAACATTATCGCCATCAACTACAGTAACAACATTATCTCCATCAACTACAATAACAACATTATCACCATCAACCACAGTAACAACATTATCACCATCAACTACAATAACAACTTTATCACCATCAACTACAATAACAAGATTATCACCATCAACAACAGTAACAACATTATCACCATCAACTACAATAACAACATTATCACCAGCAACTACAGTAACAACATTATCACAATCAACTACAGTAACAACATTATCACCATCAACTACAGTAACAACATTATCACCATCAACTACAATAACAACATTATCACCAGCAACTACAGTAACAACATTATCACCATCAACTACAACAACAACATTATCACCATCAACTACAATAACAACATTATCACCATCAACTACAGTAACAACATTATCACCATCAACTACAGTAACAACATTATCACCATCAACTACAGTAACAACATCATCACCATCAACTACAGTAACAACATTATCACCATCAACTACAATAACAACATTATCACCATCAACTACAGTAACAACCTTATAAACATCAACTACAATAACAAGATTATCACCATCAACAACAGTAACAACATTATTACCATCAACTACAATAACAACATTATCACCATCAACAACAGTAACAACATTATTACCATCAACTACAATAACAACATTATCACCATCAGCTACAGTAACAACATTATCACCATCAACTACAGTAAAAACATTATCACCATCAACTACAATAACAACATTATTACCATCAACTACAGTAACAACATTATCACCATCAACTACAATAACAACATTATCACCATCAACTACAGTAATAACATTATCACCATCAACTACAGTAACAACGTTATCACCATAAACTACAGTAACAACATCATCACCATCAACTACAATAACAACATTATTACCATCAACTACAATAACAACATTATCACCATCAACTACAGTAACAACATTATCACCATCAACTACAATAACAACATTATCACCATCAACAACAGTAACAACATTATCAGCATCAACTACAATAACAATAGTATCACCATCAACAACAGTAACAATATTATCACCATCAACTACAATAACAACATTATCACCATCAACTACAGTAACAACCTTATAACCATCAACTACAATAACAAGATTATCACCATCAACAACAGTAACAACATTATTACCATCAACTACAATAACAACATTATCACCATCAACAACAGTAACAACATTATTACCATCAACTACAATAACAACATTATCACCATCAACTACAGTAACAACATTATCACCATCAACTACAGTAACAACATTATCACCATCAACTACAATAACAACATTATCACCTTCAACTACAATAACAATATTATCACCAGCAACTACAGTAACAACATTATCACCATCAACTACAATAACAACATTATCACCAGCAACTACAGTAACAACATTATCACCATCAACTACAGTAACAACAATATCACCATCAACTACAATAACAAGATTATCACCATCAACAACAGTAACAACATTATCACCATCAACTACAATAACAACATTATCACCAGCAACTACACTAACAACATTATCACAATCAACTACAGTAACAACATTACCACCATCAACTACAGTAACAACATTATCACCATGAACTACAATAACAACATTATCAACAGCAACTACAGTAACAACATTATCACCATCAACTACAGTAACAACATTATCACCATCAACTACAATAACAACATTATCACCATCAACTACAATAACAACATTATCACCATCAACTACAGTAACAACATTATCACCATCATCTACAGTAACAACATTATCACCATCAACTACAGTAACAACATCATCACCATCAACTACAGTAACAACATTATCACCATCAACTACAATAAAAACATTATCACCATCAACTACAGTAACAACCTTATCACCATCAACTACAATAACAAGATCATCACCATCAACAACAGTAACAACATTATTACCATCAACTACAATAACAACATTATCACCATCAACAACAGTAACAACATTATTACCATCAACTACAATAACAACATTATCACCATCAACTACAGTAACAACATTATCACCATCAACTACAGTAACAACATTATCACCATCAACTACAATAACAACATTATCACCAGCAACTACAGTAACAACATTATCACCATCAACTACAGTAACAACATTATCACCATCAACTACAATAACAACATTATCACCATCAACTACAATAACAACATTATCACCATCAACTACAGTAACAACATTATCACCATCAACTACAGTAACAATAGTATCACCATCAACTACAGTAACAACATTATCACCATCAACTACAGTAATAAAATTATCACCATCAACTACAATAACAACATTATCACCATCAACTACAGTAACAACCTTATCACCATCAACTACAATAACAAGATTATCACCATCAACAACAGTAACAACATTATCACCATCAACAACAGTAACAACATTATCACCATC
This sequence comes from Eledone cirrhosa, assembly GCA_964016885.1. NCBI lineage: Eukaryota > Metazoa > Mollusca > Cephalopoda > Octopoda > Eledonidae > Eledone > Eledone cirrhosa. The sequence continues at coordinate 309,182,913 of OZ024741.1, read as the reverse complement.
AACTACAGTAACAACATTATCACCATCAACTACAGTAACAACATTATTACCATCAACAACAGTAACAACATTATCACCATCAACAACAGTAACAACATTATCACCATCAACTACAATAACAAGATTATCACCATCAACAACAGTAACAACATTATCACCATCAACAACAGTAACAACATTATCACCATCAACTACAATAACAACATTATCACCATCAACTACAATAACAACATTATCACCATCAACTACAGTAACAACATTATCACCATCAACTACAGTAACAACATTATCACCATCAACAACAGTAACAACATTATTACCATCAACTACAATAACAACATTATCACCATCAACTACAGTAACAACATTATCACCATCAACTACAGTAACAAAATTATCACCATCAACTACAATAACAACATTATCACCATCAACTACAGTAACAACATTATCACAATCAACTACAGTAACAACATTATCACCATCAACTACAGTAACAACATTATCACCTTCAACTACAATAACAACATTATCACCAGCAACTACAGTAACAACATTATCACCATCAACTACAATAACAACATTAACACCAGCAACTACAGTAACAACATTATCACCATCAACTACAGTAACAACATTATCACCATCAACTACAATAACAACATTATCACCATCAACCACAGTAACAACATTATCACCATCAACTACAATAACAACTTTATCACCATCAACTACAATAACAAGATTATCACCATCAACAACAGTAACAACATTATCACCATCAACTACAATAACAACATTATCACCAGCAACTACAGTAACAACATTATCACAATCAACTACAGTAACAACATTATCACCATCAACTACAGTAACAACATTATCACCATCAACTACAGTAACAACATCATCACCATCAACTACAGTAACAACATTATCACCATCAACTACAGTAATAACATTATCACCATCAACTACAATAACAACATTATCACCATCAACTACAGTAACAACGTTATCACCATCAACTACAATAACAACATTATCACCAGCAACTACAGTAACAACATTATCACCATCAACTACAGTAACAACATTATCACCATCAACTACAATAACAATATTATCACCATCAACTACAATAACAACATTATCACCATCAACTACAATAACAACATTATCACCATCAACTACAGTAACAACATTATCACCATCATCTACAGTAACAACATTATCACCATCAACTACAGTAACAACATCATCACCATCAACTACAGTAACAACATTATCACCATCAACTACAATAACAACATTATCACCATCAACTACAGTAACAACCTTATCACCATCAACTACAATAACAAGATTATCACCATCAACAACAGTAACAACATTATTACCATCAACTACAATAACAACATTATCACCATCAACAACAGTAACAACATTATTACCATCAACTACAATAACAACATTATCACCATCAACTACAGTAACAACATTATCACCATCAACTACAGTAACAACATTATCACCATCAACTACAATAACAACATTATCACCAGCAACTACAGTAACAACATTATCACCATCAACTACAGTAACAACATTATCACCATCAATTACAATAACAACATTATCACCATCAACTACAATAACAACATTATCACCATCAACTACAGTAACAACATTATCACCATCAACTACAGTAACAATATTATCACCATCAACTACAGTAACAACATTAACACCATCAACTAGAGTAACAAAATTATCACCATCAACTACAATAACAAGATTATCACCATCAACTACAGTAACAACCTTATCACCATCAACTACAATAACAAGATTATCACCATCAACAACAGTAACAACATTATCACCATCAACAACAGTAACAACATTATCACCATCATCTACAATAACAACATTATCACCATCAACTACAATAACAACATTATCACCAGCAACTACAGTAACAACATTATCGCCATCAACTACAGTAACAACATTATCTCCATCAACTACAATAACAACATTATCACCAGCAACTACAGTAACAACATTATCACCATCAACCACAGTAACAACATTATCACCATCAACTACAATAACAACATTATCACCATCAACTACAATAACAACATTATCACCAGCAACTACAGTAACAACATTATCACCATCATCTACAATAACAACATTATCACCATCAACTACAATAACAACATTATCACCAGCAACTACAGTAACAACATTATCACCATCAACCACAGTAACAACATTATCACCATCAACTACAATAACAACTTTATCACCATCAACTACAATAACAACATTATCACCATCAACAACAGTAACAACATTATCACCATCAACTACAATAACAACATTATCACCAGCAACTACAGTAACAACATTATCACAATCAACTACAGTAACAACATTATCACCATCAACTACAGTAACAACATTATCACCATCAACTACAATAACAACATTATCACCAGCAACTACAGTAACAACATTATCACCATCAACTACAATAACAACATTATCACCATCAACTACAATAACAACATTATCACCATCAACTACAGTAACAACATTATCACCATCAACTACAGTAACAACATTATCACCATCAACTACAGTAACAACATCATCACCATCAACTACAGTAACAACATTATCACCATCAACTACAATAACAACATTATCACCATCAACTACAGTAACAAACTTATAACCATCAACTACAATAACAAGATTATCACCATCAACAACAGTAACAACATTATTACCATCAACTACAATAACAACATTATCACCATCAACAACAGTAACAACATTATTACCATCAACTACAATAACAACATTATCACCATCTGCTACAGTAACAACATTATCACCATCAACTACAGTAACAAAATTATCACCATCAACTACAATAACAACATTATCACCTTCAACTACAGTAACAACCTTATCACCATCAACTACAATAACAAGATTATCACCATCAACAACAGTAACAACATTATCACCATCAACAACAGTAACAACATTATCACCATCATCTACAATAACAACATTATCACCATCAACTACAATAACAACATTATCACCATCAACTACAGTAACAACATTATTACCATCAACAACAGTAACAACATTATCACCATCAACAACAGTAACAACATTATCACCATCAACTACAATAACAAGATTATCACCATCATCTACAATAACAACATTATCACCATCAACTACAATAACAACATTATCACCATCAACTACAGTAACAACATTATCACCATCAACTACAGTAACAACATTATTACCATCAACAACAGTAACAACATTATCACCATCAACAACAGTAACAACATTATCACCATCAACTACAGTAACAAGATTATCACCATCAACAACAGTAACAACATTATCACCATCAACCACAATAACAACATTATCACCATCAACTACAGTAACAAGATTATCACCATCAACTACAGTAACAATATTATTACCATCAACTACAGTAACAAGATTATCACCATCAACAACAGTAACAACATTATCACCATCAACCACAATAACAACATTATCACCATCAACTACAATAACAACATTATCACCATCAACTACAATAACAACATTATCACCATCAACTACAGTAACAACATTATCACCATCAACTACAGTAACAACATTATTACCATCAACTACAGTAACAAGATTATCACCATCAACTACAATAACAACATTATCACCATCAACTACAGTAACAAGATTATCACCATCAACAACAGTAACAACATTATCACCATCAACAACAGTAACAACATTATCACCATCAACTACAATAACAACATTATCACCATCAACTACAGTAACAACATTATCACCATCAACAACAGTAACAACATTATCACCATCAACTACAATAACAACATTATCACCATCAACTACAGTAACAACATTATCACCATCAACTACAGTAACAACATTATTACCATCAACAACAGTAACAACATTATCACCATCAACAACAGTAACAACATTATTACCATCAACTACAGTAACAACATTATCACCATCAACTACAATAACAATATTATCACCATCAACTACAATAACAACATTATCACCATCAACTACAGTAACAAGATTATCACCATCAACAACAGTAACAACATTATCACCATCAACAACAGTAACAACATTATCACCATCAACTACAATAACAACATTATCACCATCAACTACAATAACAATATTATCACCATCAACTACAGTAACAACATTATCACCATCAACAACAGTAACAACATTATCACCATCAACTACAATAACAACATTATCACCATCAACTACAGTAACAACATTATCACCATCAACTACAGTAACAACATTATCACCATCAACAACAGTAACAACATTATCACCATCAACTACAATAACAACATTATCACCATCAACTACAGTAACAACATTATCACCATCAACTACAGTAACAACATTATCACCATCAACAACAGTAACAACATTATCACCATCAACTACAGTAACAACATTATTACCATCAACTACAGTAACAACATTATCACCATCAACTACAATAACAACATTATCACCATCAACAACAGTAACAACATTATCACCATCAACAACAGTAACAACATTATCACCATCAACAACAGTAACAACATTATCACCATCAACTACAGTAACAACATTATTACCATCAACTACAGTAACAACATTATTACCATCAACTACAATAACAACATTATCACCATCAACAACAGTAACAACATTATCACCATCAACAACAGTAACAACATTATCACCATCAACAACAGTAACAACATTATCACCATCAACTACAGTAACAACATTATTACCATCAACTACAGTAACAACATTATTACCATCAACTACAGTAACAACATTATCACCATCAACTACAGTAACAACATTATTACCATCAACTACAGTAACAACATTATCACCATCAACTACAGTAACAACATTATCACCATCAACAACAGTAACAACATTATCACCATCAACTACAGTAACAACATTATTACCATCAACTACAGTAACAACATTATCACCATCAACTACAATAACAACATTATCACCATCAACTACAGTAACAACATTATCACCATCAACAACAGTAACAACATTATCACCATCAACAACAGTAACAACATTATTACCATCAACTACAGTAACAACATTATCACCATCAACTACAATAACAACATTATCACCATCAACAACAGTAACAACATTATCACCATCAACAACAGTAACAACATTATTACCATCAACTACAGTAACAACATTATCACCATCAACTACAGTAACTATACAACTACAATAACAACAGTATCACAATCAACTGCAGTAACCATAACAACTACAACCACAACATCCACCACAGCATTAACAGTACAAACAGTACTACTAACGTTAATAACCACAACCCACAGTCCCCCTCCTCCTACAACAAAACAACTACACAAACAAGAACTAAAGTAGTTGTAACGACCACAGCCCCGTATACCTACCTGTACTCCACATACATGCCAGTACCACAACAGTAACAACAACACCAATTCCAGCTACACATACAATAACTACACCAGTTGTAAAAACTGCAGCCACATATACAAACTTATACATACATACATATACATACATACATACATACATACATGCATACATATATATATATATATATATATATATATATATAGTTAAAAGAATAGAGGTGTAACACACAAGTTATTATATATTGGTAAACGGAATAGAAAATGCTGACAAATTGTTCACAGTTGAAAAATGGTTTAATTAGGAATAAAAGAGTATTAGTGATTGTATGGGTTAGTATTCAGTTGTGGTTTTAAGTTTTTAATATATATATATATATATATATATATATATATATATATATATATATATATATATATATATATATATATATATTAAAATAACAGATTAAAGTTTAAGCAAAGAATCGCTGCTTTCACCCTTAACGGGATCTTCTGAAACTAACAGAGAACGTTTCCACGAAGCAAAGTATCGTCTTCCTGTCTTCCTCCGGTTCCAACGTTTTTTTAAATATCCACTTCTGCGTTTACAGATTGACTTTGTTAGTTTCAGAAGATCCCGTTAAGGGTGAAAGCAGCGATTCTTTGCTTAAACTTTAATCTGTTATTTTAATAAATATTTGCTCTACGGTTCTTGTATATTTGATATATATTTATCCTTATCGGGCCCTCTTTGGATTTTAGTCTTCAAATTTATTATTATTACTATATATATATATATGTAGGAGGTGAGTTTTATTGTAGCACAATAAAGCAATGCAAATATCGGATAAGTTGCACTCTACCGTTTGTTGGACTGGAGTATAAATAATATAAGATCAAAAGATGGTTAAAAGAGTTCCATGTATTTTATTATACGCATTTCAAAAACAAATATCATCATGGGATGATATCTCTTCTTCTTCCTTACCCCCCCCCCTCTCATTTTTTCCCAATCTCATACATCAATCTTAATTTATTTTTCATATGTTGATTTAACACTTCACTATTCACAAGTGTTTTTTAAGCTTCATAGCATGTATCCCTATTTTATCTGATGAGAACGCAGATATCATCCCATGATGATATTTGTTTTTGAAATGCGCATAATAAAATACTTGGAACTCTTTTAACCATCTTTTGATCTTATATTATATATATATATATATATATATATATATATATATATATATATATATATATATATATAGTATATATATATGTATATATATATATATATATATATATATATATATATATATATAAGTTTTAATGTAGATGAGATTCTACATGACTAGAACTGTTTCATTCATTAGAAATCATCAGGAATCTGATGATTTCTAATGAATGAAACAGTTCTAGTCCTGTAGAATCTCATCTATATTAAAACTTTTATACTCTGCTATGTACTGAGTACCTTACTTACTGTGGTTACCTCCGATTCAACCCGGAATAACGTATATATATATATATATATATATTAATTCAAAATATTAACAAAAATAGACTACACTACCTCGACACTGACAGCAACAGTAACAACTACACTACCTCGACACTGACAACAACAGTAACAACTACACTACCTCGACACTGACAACAACAGTAACAACTACACTACCTCGACACTGGCAACAACAGTAACAACTAACACTACCTCGACACTGACAGCAACAGTAACAACTACACTACCTCGACACTGACAACAACAGTAACAACTACACTACCTCGACACTGGCAACAACAGTAACAACTACACTACCTCGACACTGACAACAACAGTAACAACTACACTACCTCGACACTGACAACAACAGTAACAACTACACTACCTCGACACTGACAACAACAGTAACAACTACACTACCTCGACACTGACAGCAACAGTAACAACTACACTACCTCGACACTGACAACGACAGTAACAACTACACTACCTCGACACTGACAGCAACAGTAACAACTACACTACCTCGACACTGGCAACAACAGTAACAACTAACACTACCTCGACACTGACAGCAACAGTAACAACTACACTACCTCGACACTGACAACAACAGTAACAACTACACTACCTCGACACTGACAGCAACAGTAACAACTAACACTACCTCGACACTGACAACAACAGTAACAACTACACTACCTCGACACTGACAGCAACAGTAACAACTACACTACCTCGACACTGGCAACAACAGTAACAACTAACACTACCTCGACACTGACAGCAACAGTAACAACTACACTACCTCGACACTGACAACAACAGTAACAACTACACTACCTCGACACTGGCAACAACAGTAACAACTACACTACCTCGACACTGACAACAACAGTAACAACTACACTACCTCGACACTGACAACAACAGTAACAACTACACTATCTCGACACTGACAACAACAGTAACAACTACACTACCTCGACACTGACAACAACAGTAACAACTACACTACCTCGACACTGACAACAACAGTAACAACTACACTACCTCGACACTGGCAACAACAGTAACAACTACACTACCTCGACACTGACAACAACAGTAACAACTACACTACCTCGACACTGACAACAACAGTAACAACTACACTACCTCGACACTGACAGCAACAGTAACAACTACACTACCTCGACACTGGCAACAACAGTAACAACTACACTACCTCGACACTGACAACAACAGTAACAACTACACTACCTCGACACTGACAACAACAGTAACAACTACACTATCTCGACACTGACAACAACAGTAACAACTACACTACCTCGACACTGACAGCAACAGTAACAACTACACTACCTCGACACTGACAGCAACAGTAACAACTACACTACCTCGACACTGACAACAACAGTAACAACTACACTACCTCGACACTGGCAACAACAGTAACAACTACACTACCTCGACACTGACAACAACAGTAACAACTACACTACCTCGACACTGACAACAACAGTAACAACTACACTATCTCGACACTGACAACAACAGTAACAACTACACTACCTCGACACTGACAACAACAGTAACAACTACACTACCTCGACACTGACAACAACAGTAACAACTACACTACCTCGACACTGGCAACAACAGTAACAAACACTAACCTCGACACTGACAACAACAGTAACAACTACACTACCTCGACACTGACAACAACAGTAACAACTACACTACCTCGACACTGACAGCAACAGTAACAACTACACTACCTCGACACTGCAACAACAGTAACAACTACACTACCTCGACACTGACAACAACAGTAACAACTACACTACCTCGACACTGACAACAACAGTAACAACTACACTATCTCGACACTGACAACAACAGTAACAACTACACTACCTCGACACTGACAGCAACAACAGTAACAACTACACTACCTCGACACTGACAACAACAGTAACAACTACACTACCTCGACACTGACAACAACAGTAACAACTACACTACCTCGACACTGGCAACAACAGTAACAACTACACTACCTCGACACTGACAACAACAGTAACAACTACACTACCTCGACACTGACAACAACAGTAACAACTACACTACCTCGACACTGACAGCAACAGTAACAACTACACTATCTCGACACTGACAACAACAGTAACAACTACACTACCTCGACACTGACAACAACAGTAACAACTACACTACCTCGACACTGACAACAACAGTAACAACTACACTACCTCGACACTGACAACAACAGTAACAACTACACTACCTCGACACTGACAACAACAGTAACAACTACACTACCTCGACACTGACAACAACAGTAACAACTACACTACCTCGACACTGACAACAACAGTAACAACTACACTACCTCGACACTGACAACAACAGTAACAACTACACTACCTCGACACTGACAACAACAGTAACAACTACACTACCTCGACACTGACAACAACAGTAACAACTACACTACCTCGACACTGACAACAACAGTAACAACTACACTACCTCGACACTGACAGCAACAGTAACAACTACACTACCTCGACACTGACAGCAACAGTAACAACTACACTACCTCGACACTGACAACAACAGTAACAACTACACTACCTCGACACTGGCAACAACAGTAACAACTACACTACCTCGACACTGACAACAACAGTAACAACTACACTACCTCGACACTGACAGCAACAGTAACAACTACACTACCTCGACACTGGCAACAACAGTAACAACTACACTATCTCGACACTGACAACAACAGTAACAACTACACTACCTCGACACTGACAACAACAGTAACAACTAACACTACCTCGACACTGACAACAACAGTAACAACTACACTATCTCGACACTGACAACAACAGTAACAACTACACTATCTCGACACTGACAACAACAGTAACAACTACACTACCTCGACACTGACAACAACAGTAACAACTACACTACCTCGACACTGACAACAACAGTAACAACTACACTACCTCGACACTGACAACAACAGTAACAACTACACTACCTCGACACTGACAACAACAGTAACAACTACACTACCTCGACACTGAACAACAGTAACAACTACACTACCTCGACACTGACAACAACAGTAACAACTACACTACCTCGACACTGACAACAACAGTAACAACTACACTACCTCGACACTGACAACAACAGTAACAACTTGCACTACCTCGACACTGGCAACAACAGTAACAACTACACTACCTCGACACTGACAACAACAGTAACAACTACACTACCTCGACACTGACAACAACAGTAACAACTACACTACCTCGACACTGACAACAACAGTAACAACTACACTACCTCGACACTGACAACAACAGTAACAACTACACTACCTCGACACTGACAACAACAGTAACAACTGCACTACCTCGACACTGACAACAACAGTAACAACTACACTACCTCGACACTGACAACAACAGTAACAACTACACTACCTCGACACTGACAACAACAGTAACAACTACACTACCTCGACACTGACAACAACAGTAACAACTACACTACCTCGACACTGACAACAACAGTAACAACTACACTACCTCGACACTGACAACAACAGTAACAACTGCACTACCTCGACACTGACAACAACAGTAACAACTACACTACCTCGACACTGACAACAACAGTAACAACTACACTACCTCGACACTGACAGCAACAGTAACAACTACACTACCTCGACACTGACAACAACAGTAACAACTACACTACCTCGACACTGACAGCAACAGTAACAACTACACTACCTCGACACTGACAACAACAGTAACAACTACACTACCTCGACACTGACAGCAACAGTAACAACTACACTACCTCGACACTGACAACAACAGTAACAACTACACTACCTCGACACTGACAAGCAACAGTAACAACTACACTACCTCGACACTGACAACAACAGTAACAACTACACTACCTCGACACTGACAACAACAGTAACAACTACACTACCTCGACACTGACAACAACAGTAACAACTACACTACCTCGACACTGACAGCAACAGTAACAACTACACTACCTCGACACTGACAACAACAGTAACAACTACACTACCTCGACACTGACAACAACAGTAACAACTACACTACCTCGACACTGACAGCAACAGTAACAACTACACTACCTCGACACTGACAACAACAGTAACAACTACACTATCCTCGACACTGACAGCAACAGTAACAACTACACTACCTCGACACTGACAACAACAGTAACAACTACACTACCTCGACACTGACAGCAACAGTAACAACTACACTACCTCGACACTGACAACAACAGTAACAACTACACTATCTCGACACTGACAGCAACAGTAACAACTACACTACCTCGACACTGACAACAACAGTAACAACTACACTACCTCGACACTGACAACAACAGTAACAACTACACTACCTCGACACTGACAACAACAGTAACAACTACACTACCTCGACACTGACAACAACAGTAACAACTACACTACCTCGACACTGACAACAACAGTAACAACTACACTACCTCGACACTGACAGCAACAGTAACAACTACACTACCTCGACACTGACAACAACAGTAACAACTACACTATCTCGACACTGACAGCAACAGTAACAACTACACTACCTCGACACTGACAACAACAGTAACAACTACACTACCTCGACACTGACAGCAACAGTAACAACTACACTACCTCGACACTGACAACAACAGTAACAACTACACTATCTCGACACTGACAGCAACAGTAACAACTACACTACCTCGACACTGACAACAACAGTAACAACTACACTACCTCGACACTGACAGCAACAGTAACAACTACACTACCTCGACACTGACAACAACAGTAACAACTACACTATCTCGACACTGACAGCAACAGTAACAACTACACTACCTCGACACTGGCAACAACAGTAACAACTACACTACCTCGACACTGACAACAACAGTAACAACTACACTACCTCGACACTGACAGCAACAGTAACAACTACACTACCTCGACACTGACAACAACAGTAACAACTACACTACCTCGACACTGACAACAACAGTAACAACTACACTACCTCGACACTGACAACAACAGTAACAACTACACTACCTCGACACTGACACAACAGTAACAACTACACTACCTCGACACTGACAGCAACAGTAACAACTACACTACCTCGACACTGACAACAACAGTAACAACTACACTACCTCGACACTGACAACAACAGTAACAACTACACTACCTCGACACTGACAACAACAGTAACAACTACACTACCTCGACACTGACAGCAACAGTAACAACTACACTACCTCGACACTGACAGCAACAGTAACAACTACACTACCTCGACACTGGCAACAACAGTAACAACTACACTACCTCGACACTGACAACAACAGTAACAACTACACTACCTCGACACTGACAACAACAGTAACAACTACACTACCTCGACACTGCAACAACAGTAACAACTACACTACCTCGACACTGACAACAACAGTAACAACTACACTACCTCGACACTGACAACAACAGTAACAACTACACTACCTCGACACTGACAACAACAGTAACAACTACACTACCTCGACACTGACAACAACAGTAACAACTACACTACCTCGACACTGACAACAACAGTAACAACTACACTACCTCGACACTGACAACAACAGTAACAACTACACTACCTCGACACTGACAACAACAGTAACAACTACACTACCTCGACACTGACAACAACAGTAACAAATACACTACCTCGACACTGACAACAACAGTAACAACTACACTACCTCGACACTGACAACAACAGTAACAACTACACTACCTCGACACTGACAACAACAGTAACAACTACACTACCTCGACACTGACAACAACAGTAACAACTACACTACCTCGACACTGACAACAACAGTAACAAATACACTACCTCGACACTGACAACAACAGTAACAACTACACTACCTCGACACTGACAACAACAGTAACAACTACACTACCTCGACACTGACAACAACAGTAACAACTACACTACCTCGACACTGACAGCAACAGTAACAACTACACTACCTCGACACTGACAACAACAGTAACAACTACACTACCTCGACACTGACAGCAACAACTACACTACCTCGACACTGACAACAACAGTAACAACTACACTACCTCGACACTGGCAACAACAGTAACAACTACACTACCTCGACACTGACAGCAACAGTAACAACTACACTACCTCGACACTGACAGCAACAGTAACAACTACACTACCTCGACACTGACAACAACAGTAACAACTACACTACCTCGACACTGACAACAACAGTAACAACTACACTACCTCGACACTGACAACAACAGTAACAACTACACTACCTCGACACTGACAGCAACAACTACACTACCTCGACACTGACAACAACAGTAACAACTACACTACCTCGACACTGGCAACAACAGTAACAACTACACTACCTCGACACTGACAGCAACAGTAACAACTACACTACCTCGACACTGGACAGACAACAGTAACAACTACACTACCTCGACACTGACAACAACAGTAACAACTACACTACCTCGACACTGGCAACAACAGTAACAACTACACTACCTCGACACTGACAACAACAGTAACAACTACACTACCTCGACACTGACAAGCAACAGTAACAACTAACACTACCTCGACACTGACAGCAACAGTAACAACTACACTACCTCGACACTGGCAACAACAGTAACAACTACACTACCTCGACACTGACAACAACAGTAACAACTAACACTACCTCGACACTGACAACAACAGTAACAACTACACTACCTCGACACTGGCAACAACAGTAACAACTACACTACCTCGACACTGACAACAACAGTAACAACTACACTACCTCGACACTGACAACAACAGTAACAACTACACTACCTCGACACTGACAGCAACAGTAACAACTAACACTACCTCGACACTGACAGCAACAGTAACAACTACACTACCTCGACACTGGCAACAACAGTAACAACTACACTACCTCGACACTGACAACAACAGTAACAACTAACACTACCTCGACACTGACAACAACAGTAACAACTACACTACCTCGACACTGGCAACAACAGTAACAACTACACTATCTCGACACTGACAACAACAGTAACAACTACACTACCTCGACACTGACAACAACAGTAACAAATACACTACCTCGACACTGACAACAACAGTAACAACTACACTACCTCGACACTGCAACAACAGTAACAACTACACTACCTCGACACTGACAACAACAGTAACAACTACACTACCTCGACACTGACAACAACAGTAACAAATACACTACCTCGACACTGACAACAACAGTAACAACTACACTACCTCGACACTGACAACAACAGTAACAAATACACTACCTCGACACTGACAACAACAGTAACAACTACACTACCTCGACACTGACAACAACAGTAACAACTACACTACCTCGACACTGGCAACAACAGTAACAACTACACTACCTCGACACTGACAGCAACAGTAACAACTACACTACCTCGACATTGACAACAACAGTAACAACTACACTACCTCGACACTGACAGCAACAACTACACTACCTCGACACTGACAACAACAGTAACAACTACACTACCTCGACACTGGCAACAACAGTAACAACTACACTACCTCGACACTGACAGCAACAGTAACAACTACACTACCTCGACACTGACAGCAACAGTAACAACTACACTACCTCGACACTGGCAACAACAGTAACAACTACACTACCTCGACACTGACAACAACAGTAACAACTACACTACCTCGACACTGACAACAACAGTAACAACTACACTATCTCGACACTGACAACAACAGTAACAACTACACTACCTCGACACTGACAGCAACAACTACACTACCTCGACACTGACAGCAACAGTAACAACTACACTACCTCGACACTGGCAACAACAGTAACAACTACACTACCTCGACACTGACAGCAACAGTAACAAATACACTACCTCGACACTGGCAACAACAGTAACAACTACACTACCTCGACACTGACAACAACAGTAACAAATACACTACCTCGACACTGGCAACAACAGTAACAACTACACTACCTCGACACTGACAACAACAGTAACAAATACACTACCTCGACACTGGCAACAACAGTAACAAATACACTACCTCGACACTGGCAACAACAGTAACAACTACACTACCTCGACACTGGCAACAACAGTAACAAATACACTACCTCGACACTGACAACAACAGTAACAAATACACTACCTCGACACTGGCAACAACAGTAACAAATACACTACCTCGACACTGGCAACAACAGTAACAAATACACTACCTCGACACTGGCAACAACAGTAACAAATACACTACCTCGACACTGGCAACAACAGTAACAAATACACTACCTCGACACTGGCAACAACAGTAACAACTACACTACCTCGACACTGACAACAACAGTAACAAC
Organism: Eledone cirrhosa; assembly: GCA_964016885.1. Lineage (NCBI taxonomy): Eukaryota > Metazoa > Mollusca > Cephalopoda > Octopoda > Eledonidae > Eledone > Eledone cirrhosa. The sequence goes on along the minus strand of OZ024741.1, from coordinate 309,167,199 downwards.
TACACTACCTCGACACTGACAACAACAGTAACAACTACACTATCTCGACACTGACAACAACAGTAACAACTACACTACCTCGACACTGGCAACAACAGTAACAACTACACTACCTCGACACTGACAACAACTGTAACAACTACACTACCTCGACACTGACAACAACAGTAACAACTACACTACCTCGACACTGACAGCAACAGTAACAACTACACTACCTCGACACTGACAACAACAGTAACAACTACACTACCTCGACACTGACAACAACAGTAACAACTACACTACCTCGACACTGACAACAACAGTAACAACTACACTACCTCGACACTGACAACAACAGTAACAACTACACTACCTCGACACTGACAGCAACAGTAACAACTACACTACCTCGACACTGACAGCAACAGTAACAACTACACTACCTCGACACTGACAACAACAGTAACAACTACACTACCTCGACACTGACAACAACAGTAACAACTACACTACCTCGACACTGGCAACAACAATAACAACTACACTACCTCGACACTGACAGCAACAGTAACAACTACACTACCTCGACACTGACAGCAACAGTAACAACTACACTACCTCGACACTGACAACAACAGTAACAACTACACTACCTCGACACTGACAGCAACAGTAACAACTACACTACCTCGACACTGGCAACAACAGTAACAACTAACACTACCTCGACACTGACAACAACAGTAACAACTAACACTACCTCGACACTGACAACAACAGTAACAACTAACACTACCTCGACACTGACAACAACAGTAACAACTACACTACCTCGACACTGACAACAACAGTAACAACTACACTACCTCGACACTGACAACAACAGTAACAACTACACTACCTCGACACTGGCAACAACAGTAACAACTAACACTACCTCGACACTGACAGCAACAGTAACAACTACACTACCTCGACACTGGCAACAACAGTAACAACTACACTACCTCGACACTGACAGCAACAGTAACAACTACACTACCTCGACACTGACAACAACAGTAACAACTACACTACCTCGACACTGACAACAACAGTAACAACTACACTACCTCGACACTGACAACAACAGTAACAACTACACTACCTCGACACTGACAGCAACAGTAACAACTACACTACCTCGACACTGACAGCAACAGTAACAACTACACTACCTCGACACTGACAACAACAGTAACAACTACACTACCTCGACACTGACAACAACAGTAACAACTACACTACCTCGACACTGACAGCAACAGTAACAACTACACTACCTCGACACTGACAGCAACAGTAACAACTACACTACCTCGACACTGACAGCAACAGTAACAACTACACTACCTCGACACTGACAGCAACAGTAACAACTACACTACCTCGACACTGACAGCAACAGTAACAACTACACTACCTCGACACTGACAACAACAGTAACAACTACACTACCTCGACACTGACAACAACAGTAACAACTACACTACCTCGACACTGACAGCAACAGTAACAACTACACTACCTCGACACTGACAACAACAGTAACAACTACACTACCTCGACACTGACAGCAACAGTAACAACTACACTACCTCGACACTGACAACAACAGTAACAACTACACTACCTCGACACTGACAGCAACAGTAACAACTACACTACCTCGACACTGACAACAACAGTAACAACTACACTACCTCGACACTGACAGCAACAGTAACAACTACACTACCTCGACACTGACAACAACAGTAACAACTACACTACCTCGACACTGACAACAACAGTAACAAATACACTACCTCGACACTGACAACAACAGTAACAAATACACTACCTCGACACTGACAGCAACAGTAACAACTACACTACCTCGACACTGACAACAACAGTAACAACTACACTACCTCGACACTGACAGCAACAGTAACAACTACACTACCTCGACACTGACAGCAACAGTAACAACTACACTACCTCGACACTGACAGCAACAGTAACAACTACACTACCTCGACACTGACAACAACAGTAACAACTACACTACCTCGACACTGACAGCAACAGTAACAACTACACTACCTCGACACTGACAGCAACAGTAACAACTACACTACCTCGACACTGACAACAACAGTAACAACTACACTACCTCGACACTGACAACAACAGTAACAAATACACTACCTCGACACTGA
>OZ024741.1:309147471-309154971 GCA_964016885.1 Eledone cirrhosa | reverse complement strand
TTTGTGTATGTGTGTGTTGGTGGGTGTGTTGATATATATATACAACATATATATATATACATATTTATATGGATAAAATGAGAAGGAGATATCTTCACAGAAGCAGACAGCATGTATGTACATATAGATATATAACCAAACAGCTTACGCATCGCAAAACGATAGGGCCCATCATCCCCAATACACTATAAGTTTTGGCGTCCTTGATGTAGCGGTAATAAACGAAGATAAACACAACTCAGCAGTAGGCCCCGATATCTTCCCTGCCAGTGTCCTGAAGGTGTGTTGACACCAACTTGCATCTCCTCTAGCTGATCTGTGGAGGAACCCACTGGACGCTGGTTATATACCTGAACACTTTCTGTCCCAATTTGTTGTCCCAGTTCTCCAATAGGAAAACAAGTCCCTTGTAGTGAATTACCGTCCCATCTCACTCATTAAGGTATTTGAGATGGTGGTGAGATCTCGAATAACTTCCTTCCTTGAAAGCAACAATGGGTTCTGAAATGGAAGGGACTGTCAAACGCAGCTACTGCTACACTTTAATGATATTTTAAGAGCTGTGGGAGAGGGCTCCAACACTGTTATCATCACCCTTGATTTCAGCAAGGCCTTTGACAGGGTTGATCACAAGATTCTACAAAAAACTCTATCCAACGTTGGTGTTCCTGGAATGTTACTGCAATGGATCAAGTGTTTCCTGACAAACAGAGCCCAACATGTTGCAGTCGAAAGAGTACAATCAAGCCCAGCCAAAATCAGTTGTGGCGTTTCACAAGGCACTTCGTTGGGCCCACTTATTTTAATTACCTATATAAATGACATTACTGACGTCATCAAGCACAGCAACATAAGAATATTTGTAGATGATTCCAAGCTCCAGGGGGTCATCAATAGAGTGGGTGACCGGATATGTTTTCTATCAGATCTACTGGCTGTTATTCAATGGGCGAAAAAGAACAATATGCTGCTAAACAAGGATAATTTCGAATTAATCCACTTTGGAAAAGAGGATGCACCGAAACTGTCATATTCCCTTCCTTTAAGTGAAGTTCTAGTGGCATCAAACAACATCAGAGGCTTGGGAGTAATTGTCGATAACAACATAAGTTGGGCCACTCATATAAACAGCAAAGCTGACATGGCCCGCCGAATGTGTTCCTGGATTATCAGAACCTTCCAGTCGAGAGATATCCACACCATAATCCTTCTCTTTTCTAATTTTGCCTCAACCCCACCTTGAATATTGTTGTCCACCGTGGTCTCCACACACGAAACAGTATTATAAAAATTGAAGCTCAGAGATTGGTAGTTATAAGTTTAGGCTAGTAAGACCATTGATTAACTAACTACCCAAAACTTGTGAAAGTAGTGTGTAGATATTATAAGGAGTTAGTGCCCAATAGCTGAACCCTTGCAGTTTCGACAGAGGAAACAGCAAGACCTCAGCCGTCGGGTGCTTACTCATTATATATATATATATATATATATATATAACGAAGGAAGTGTGGTAAGTAACCAGGTGGACCATACGCACCGGAGTACTCAATTCTTAGAGTAGTAGAGTGGGTAATAGAAAAGTGTGCAAGACCCCGACGGCAGAGCTCAAGCCGTTTCGTCGAAACGGCTTGAGCTCTGCCGCCAGGGTCTTGAACATTTTCCTATATATATATATATATATATTCTTATACACGCACACACACGCCCTGAATTGAAATAGTCATTTTAACTACTACTAAAGGTAGTCTATTGATAACAGGGCGTAAAACTATGAGCAGCAGCATATGTTGAAATCGAACTTACGCCACTTTACGCATTGTTATTATTACACTATTTTCTGCAGTGTAAAACACGGCGAAAGTTACTCATTCATATCAATTTAATTTTCAAATTCTACCGCCGTCTTCTAATCACGTGTTTATTACACACACACACACACACCACACATATATACATATACATATATATATATATATATATATATATATATATATATATATATATATATATGTGTGTAGGAGGTGAGTTTTATTGTAGCACAATAAAGCAATGCAAATATCGGATAAGTAGCACTCAACAGTTTATACGACTGGAGTATAAATAATATAAGATCAAAAGATGGTTAAAAGAGTTCCATGTATTTTATTATGCGCATTTCAAAAACAAATATCATCATGGGATGATATTTGCGTTCTCATCAGATAAAATAGGGAGACATGATATGAAGCTTAAAAAACACTTGCGAGCAGTGAAGTGTTAAATCAACATAAATATGTTGATTTAACACTTCACTGCTCGCAAGTGTTTTTTAAGCTTCATATCATGTCTCCCTATTTTATCTGATGAGAACGCAAATATCATCCCATGATGATATTTGTTTTTGAAATGCGCATAATAAAATACATGGAACTCTTTTAACCATCTTTTGATCTTATATATATATATATGTCTCGCTCGCTTCACCCTATTTTACTTGTCCCAATAACTTTATTTAGTTGTTGCTCGCACCAACCAGAGGTATATGATTTTTAAAGCGATGAAATACCAATGAAAGTTGGAAGATCACTGATGAAGGACTAATTTTATTCATATGTAACCCATGTGCAGCCACGCAGCACTCCATTTTTCTGATATATATATATATGTATATATATTGAAGTTTGGTGGTTCACCACTAGAATAAAACTTTGAGGAAGTAATTTTATATATATAGAGAGAGAGGGGGGGGGAGAGCGAGAGTGGAGAGAGAAAGAGAGAGAGAGAGAGAGAGATGTATGTGTGTGTGTTTGTACGTACTAAAGTTTATATTTCTACCCCTTTTCGCGCACAAGATAGATTCTGCATCGGTTTCGATAATAATGATTCATTTATTCCATCAACTACCTATGTTTAATAAATCCCACAACACTGGCAGGTAATGCTCAATCTACATGATAAATTGGGAAGTGCTGGCTTATGGAAAGGTATAAACTACATATGCGGGTACAAGTGCATCTAAGTTCAGAAAACTCTCTCAACAAACGTGGGACTTTGAACCGGAATGAATACTGTTCAGCTCGGAAATCTCAACTTCAGCTGTCAAATGGTGCGGTGGAATGCGACCCGGTGTGGCGCTGAGTAGCATGAAGAACCCCTCGTTTAATGAGGAGGTTAAGGATGCCATCCGAGGAAAAGAAAGATGCTTACAAAGCTTGACTTGGAAATATATCTTCCTTCATGCACCCACGGTACAAGTAGGCGCGAAACGTTGCAGCTCAGCGAAGACGTCCAATGTTAAGACATGAGGGGTCTTTGGTGTTAAGCTGAAATCCAACTTTAGATCAGCAAATAAAGTACTCTGGCAGACTATTCGCCAGCTACGCTAAGTGTCTGCCAAGGAGATGTAGAGATATTGTCGAGTCGGAGTTAGCTGACGAACAGTGTGGTTTCCAGACGTAACACAGCCAAGTACATAATCTCGCCGTGGCAGATCTTCGTGAAGTCATAGGTGTATTGTTAAGAGCTGTATGTTTTTTTTCGTGAACGTAGAAAAAATATGATTGCGTTCTACGGGACATGTTGCGGGAAATTCTACGATAGTATGGGATCAACGGACAGTTTCTTGTGGCCTTGCAGTCTGTAGCTGGGTCTGAGTGAATTGTGCTACGTCGAACCCATTCAATATGTGTGTCATACTCCGCAAAGAGTGCGCATTTTCACCTGTTTTATTCATAATATTTACGAATAGGATCGACACGTGCAGCTGAGTTGGATGTAGTAACAAAACCGGCGAGTGTATGATCTGTCAGTTGATATTTGCTAACGACATTATGGTACTTAACTCGTCAAAATGTGGCCTTCAATATTCACTGGATAGGTTTGCTGACGAGTGCTGCACGACTAAAATTAATATCAGAGCACTGATATTCATTTTAGCCGTGCTGCGAAAACTGACAGAGCTCGGTGCCAATGTTGTCACTTGCAAACTCAGAACGCGGAGGGCCAAGTGATATACATCAAGGAATCACGCCCAATGTTCTACCAGTCCACGGGACGAGGAATTTATTTATCAAACTCGAAAAGATGAAAGGCAAAGTTAACTTCGGCAGCATTTGAACCAGAATAAATACTGCAAAAATTTAATCCGACCTTCACAAGGATCAGTCAGTTCATTGCTAATATGCAAACAATACGGTCACACAAACCATACCAATACTACGATCACACGTCACCAGAAATACTAGACAAATACTAGCACGATTATTAACAACAACAACACTCATATCAACTTAACCATACTAATTTCGCCATTACAACACCACAGAAAACCAAATTATCATTACTATCATCACTTGTGTCGTCAGAACCGCCTCTACCAAAAGCTTACAATGGTTACAACCACACAGAAATCGTCATTATCGTTGTAACTGAGTTCAAATCCCGCCGAGGTTAACTTTGCCTTTCATCCTTACGGGGTCGATAAAATAAAGTACCAGTAATGCACTGGGTAATTGCTGGCCTTGTGCCAAAAGTAGAAACAATTATCGTTGTAACTAACGAACATTACTACAGCTAGCAGAAATACGATACCAAATAACACCAATACTATCACTTATACCAACTATAGAACACTAACACACTGTCATCAGTACTATCGTCAATCTCACACCAAAACTACCAGACTACCATTCAGACCGCACCAACAATATTCTCACAACGACCTAAACCCTAACAACACGACCAACAACACCACCACAGACACCACCGCCGCCACTACCACCAGTATCACTACCATCTTATTACTAAATAAACTATCTGCTTTTCAACCACCTTACATAATGACAAGGGACTCATACCCATTGTGTTGATCTCATAGAGAAAAATAGACATAATACAACAACTACTACTACTACTTCTGCTGCTGCTACTGCTGCTACTACTACTACTATTACAACTACCACCACAAGCACCACCACCACCACTACTACTACTACTACTACCAGCACCAGCACCACCAGTACGACCACCACAAGCACAACCACTACTACTACTACTACTACTACTACTACTACTACTACTACTACTAGTAGTACCACCAGCACCAGCACCAGCACCACCACTATGATTACTACTACTACTACCACCATCACCAGCACCAGCACCGCCGCTACTATTACTACTACTACCACCACAAAGACAACCACCACCACCACCACTACTACTACTACTACTACTACTACTACTACTACTACTACACGGCCTAACAAGAAATCTAGAAGCAGCAATATTAGTAGCATTAGCACAGCCAGCATCATCATCATCATCATCGTCATCATCGTCATCACCACTGCTACCATCGCCGCCACCACCACTTCCATTATTACGACACTATGGTCAACATCATCACAGACAACATCATCAGACACGTCATCCTCATGACCATTATGACCAGCGTCGCTGTCGTTGTCGCCATCACCGCCAACATTGCTACTAACACCACCTCCAGCACGACACCACCACCACCATCATCATCATCATCATCACCATCATCATCACCATCATCATCATCATCAGCAGCAGCAGCGTCATCAGCATCATCGCGGGAAACATTATCAGATCAACATCATCGCCGTCATCACCAACGTCACCACCACCACCACCACCACCATTACCATTACCATCATCATCATCATCGTTCTGAGCCAAAACGATGACGACAATATTATCGACGAAGATGTGTAGCAGAAGAGGTACTGTAGTAGTGGCAGTAGACATTATAGAGAAAGGTGCAGGGAAGTCGGGAGGGGGAGGAGAAAAGATAGAGATCGGGAGGAGAAGGTTAAACAGCAGCAACAGCAATAGTAGCAGCAGCAGCAGTAGTAGTAGTAACAGCAGCAGCAGCAGCAGAAGTAGTAGTAGTGGTGGTAGTGGTGTGAGTAGCAGCAGCAGTAGCAGTAGTAGTAGTAGTAGCAGCAGTAGTAGCAGCAGTAGTAGCAGCAGCAGGAGCAGCAGGAGGAGGAGAAACAGGAGGGATAATGGACATGATTCCGTTACACCTCTCATTCCCTTCTCTGATTCCACTCCTCTTACTCCTCCTCAAGCAACTATTTGTTTCTTTTCTCTCTTCTCTCTCTCTCTCTCTCTCTCTCTCTCTCTATATATATATATATATATATATATATATATATATATATATATATACGGAGGTTGTATTTAATTTGTTGGGATTCAACAAGCTTAAACATTTTATAACTGATATAAAGCACTCAACAGTTAGTGGAGTAAATACACAATATATTAATAAATGAAAACTATATTTATAAAACCATATTTATTTTATTATACATATTTCAAGGGTAACCAAAAACTATCCCGCAAGCTCCAGCCGTTAAGGTTGTCTTTTTTTTCCGGGTATGTCAATATTTATATATTTATTTATAAATCAAATATATATATTTATTTATAAACCAAATCTGTATTTTATCTGATGAAAGCGCACCATAATTTACCTTGGTTGCCCTTGAAATATGTATAATAAAATAAATATGGTTTTATAAATATAGTTTCCCTAACGTAGAAACAATTAATATATTGTATATATATATATTCAGTACGCTGAGATGCAACTGGTCCTTGCAGTGAAACCCATGCTAGTTCCGTCAACTTATTTTATATATATATATATATATATATAGGGTGTCCCCAAAATGTATATACATTTATTAGAATGTTGTTGAAGTGTGTATACATTTTGGAGGGGACATCCTGTATATATACAATATACTTACATACATATATACATATATACATTAATATACTTATATATACATACATACATATATATATATATATTATTATTATGTAATAAACAACATAAGGCAATTATTCCATTTACCAGTGGTTTCTTAAAAGCAAAAGGTTTTGCTTTCAATCCTCAGAATGAAAAAATCCTGGTTTGTTTATTGAATTTGGATCTTAAAAACAAAAAAAGCAAGCTATATGAAAGTGAGGCTGGAGAAGGAAGAAGGAAAGGAAAAATAAAATAAGACTACACATACAACCACACATACACGAAAAAACATAAAAGCACACACACACACACACACACACACACACACACACACACACACACACACACACACACACACACACACACACACACACACACACACACACACACACACACACACACACACACACACACACACACACACACACACACACACACACACACACACACACACACACACACACACACACACACACACACACACACACACACACACACACACACACACACACACACACACGCGCGCGCGCATACACACACACGTTATTCCGGGTTGAATCGGAGGCAGCCACAGTAAGCAAGGCACTCAGTACACCGCAGAGCATGAAGGTTTTAATATAGATGAGAATCTGTATATGTATACAAACACACACACACACACACACACACACACACACACACACACGCATGTGTATGCGCGCACGCACGCACGCGTATACAAATATAAGTAT
>OZ024741.1:309137471-309142471 GCA_964016885.1 Eledone cirrhosa | reverse complement strand
GAGCTGATTATGTATTTCACGCATGACCATTCCGTCATAATCTAATGATTTTGCTCCTTATTTCATGACGGTTACGTGTATGTGTGTGATTTGAGAAAGCTTTGGCTGCTATTTCTAGCAGTTTGAGTAACAATATAATTAGTATTATTTCGTATATGGTGACAAACCCATAAATTTGGGGAGTAGGTGGAGTCAATTGAGATCGACCTTGTGACTGACTAGTATTTTATTTTATTTTTCATCGACCCTTCGGTACGATTTGAACTCAGAACCTTACAATGTTGTTGAACCGGATAGGAAATGAGATGCATTCGATGGTATTTTTTGTTTATGGATCTTGCATCTTTGAAACACGAAGCTGGCTTTGAATAAATTTGGCTCTGGATGAGGGCTTATGTTATAAATCTTGAACCACCAAGTGATTCCGGGATACATAACTGGTGATGTGTCCAATGTTTTGTATCCTTGGATGTGTAAGTATCGATAGATCTTGTGTGACTAAAACACGATGTTGACTTCGGCTAAATTTGAACTCAGAGTATGAAATTTGGCACTCTACTGTATGTGCCACCCCACTACCTTCCTTTGTTGATTATAACAATTTGTAGTGAAAGTACACAGCTTCGAATTTATGGAGTTGGGCTCACGGTCACAAGGTCATGTGTTCGATTCCCAGACCGAGTAATGCGATGTATCACTCAGCTGGAATAAATGAGTACGTGCAGCACCTAGGGGTTTTCTCTGCGTTGGATTGGATTTTCTCCCGTCTAGATGAGAGTCTTGTAGTCTCAGGCATTTAATGTCCGTTAAACTGGGATAAACTCCGGGTTTCGACTAATATGAACAAATAGATGTAAAATGATAATACTTTTAACTCTCAACATTTTTAATGTCAAACATTGCATCGCAAATAACTATGAATATTTCTTTAAAAAATCAGTCATTATAAGCAATGGATAGATGCACTATACAAATATTGCATTATGGCAACACTGCACAAGCTGCATTGAAAGATGTACACTACAACACTATATAAATTGCGCGATAACATGTGCACTATAAAATATGTATCAGTACTTTATAAGCTGTACTACATTAACTGCATTACATCAAATAGAGTATATAAACTGAAAGGCAGTATCTGCATTTTAGTACCAGAATGTTTACAATTGCACTTCAGAAGCTGCTGTATAACAGTTAAACTTAATGTCAAATACACAGCAGCGACTGCAATACCGAAATACCGTTACACCAAGCAGTGCACAACAATTACATTTTTACACCAACAACAGGTTGACAACAACGTGACTGCATCAATTGTACTAAGACATTTAAACAACGAACGCTACACTGTTATTGCAGCAATAGTTCTTCTGCCATAACTGCATGACATCAAGTGCATGACTATAACTGCATAGCACCAACTGCAGGGCAATAACTGCATAATACCAACTCCATGTCAATAGCTGCATGACAACAATTGCATGACATTAGCAGCTTGACAATAGCTGCATCAATAACTGCATCTCAATAATGACATGACACAAGCAGCATTTGACCAATTGCATGACAATAGTAGCATTAGAGTAATAAATCAAGAACAGCAAATGAAAAGACAATGAGAATACATTTACCTGTATTACAGCTGCACGATATCACATGCACTATACAAACTGCACAACAGTAACTGCTTTAAAAATCTATACTAAAACCGTAGCACATCATAGTCTACACAACAATAACTTTACTACATCAACAAGTTGCACTACAATATGTGCACTACAGGAGATCCAATATAAAAAGCTGCACAATAGTAATTGCACTATATAATCTGTACTATGATTTCAACACTTTATAATTTACACTACAATAACTGTAGCAGATGCAGTATAGAAATTCTAATACACACAACAACTGCCCAACATTAATTGCATGACAAATAATTACATGTGCACTATAATAGCACCGAGTGCAACCAGCTGCATAAACGAATGTATCAAGATATATCGCAAGTATTCAGCAGCACCTGAATAACACAAACTGCACTCTACATACGTTGCAGTTCAATAGAATTAGCTCAAATAGCAGTACTACAACCACCACTGCACATGTACTGCAGTAACTGCAACAATAGTTATCCAGTGAGCATGTTTGTGATTGTCTTTGAATCAGCTAGAAATAGCAGTCAAATCTTACTTATATCACTCCACAAGAGAGAGAAATGACGTTGTATAATATGGATTTTTTGTGTTTACGTAAGGGAAAAAGACAGAGTGGCCACGACTGGAATGCTTTTTTCATAAATGTGTTCGATCAGGACTGATATGGGGCTAAACAACAATAAATATAACATCGTTCAAAGGAACTGCCACATGGTCGTTTGAGTTGCTAAAAATAGCAGCCAAATCTCTCAACAACAAAAACCGTCTTAAAATATGTGAAACACATTAGACACTGTAGTTTTTGATAACCCTACAAAGACTCGATGGTCATGGCTGGAATGTCTTATTAAATGGATAACAGAAACAACAGCACATCAGCGTAATGACGTCAACAATAGCTTCACTACTACAACAACAACAATAACTGCACATCCACAACAACAACAACAACTGCACATAATAAAAACAGCAACAGCAGCAACAACAACAATAAATAAAAACTAACTACAGACACAAAACAAACGGCACACAGTAACAGCTAGATTGTAACAACAGCTGCATCAAATGAACTACAGAAATAGCAACAACAACAATACCAGCAGCAACATGGACAACAACAGTAACAACCACAATAACAGCAGCTGAAACAACAACAACAACAACAACAACAAATATATCAATGACGAAACAAGAAACATTTACAGTAACAACAAGTGAAGCAATGACAACAGCAAGTGCAGAAGCAATAGCAACAAGTGCAGCAGCAGTAGCAGCAGCAGCAACAGAGCCTCTACATAGTGTCTCGATCTGCAAGATAAAATAGCCAAATCTCCCACAAATATAATAGCCTACGTTGGATACTGTAGTCTTATATAAAATGGAAAGGACTATCAACGCTTTTTACGATGAGCGTTCCAGTTGTTAGATAAGCGGAACGGCCTTACACATGAAAGTGGCTGACCGTTCCACTGACACGTGTACTCTTAACGTAATTCATGGGGAATTTTAGCATAACAGACTGTGTGACAAAGTTGGACGTTTGAATTGCAAGTACAGTCCATGAGACGGGCTTTCAAATAGTTTTCGTTTATCCAGTTTCACTCGTAACTCATGTATCACCTAAATTACACATGTCCAAGATGCCACGTAGTAGGATCGAATCTAGTAACTAACGATTGCCAGGCGAACTACTTTTTAACTTTTCGGCCATGCTGTATTTACGTGGTCTTACATTTAAAATCTAAAGTTTGTCTCAAGTCAGAAGGTTTGTTTAGCCGGTGCTTGTCCCAGTTTTGTGGCGTGAAGTGACTGAATGTATAAGACTCCCCACCCTGGACAGGACGCCAGACCATCGCAAGGTTAAATCCTCAGCTATTGCCAATACTCATTTTAAGCTGAGTATACTGGAGCAACGTGAAATGAAGTGCTTTGCTCAAGAACACAACACGTAGCCCAGCCCAGAAATCGAACTCATGACATTGTGATCGTAAGTCCAGCACCCTTACCACTAGGCCACGCGCCTTCACCCCACTAAACACGGGTTGGTCATAGATCTACTCTGTATGGGCTGATCTGGGGCTAAACAGAAACGATAACACTGTGAACAATATCAATAACAACAACAGCAACAACAACGCCATCAACAACAACAACTATATCAAAAACAAATAGGATAACGGCAAGAGAAATAAAATTAAGGTTAAAACATAAAACAAAGCTGCAACAACAACAACAACAACGGCAGCAATGTCAACAATAATAACAACAACAATGACAGCAACAACAACAACAACGACAGCAGCATCAACAACATCGGCAGCAGCCCCAGCAACATCACCAACGGCAGCAGCAATATCACCTGAACTAACGCCACCACCACCCTAATCATCACCATCAGCCGCACCACAACACCACTAACACCACTAACGTCACCACCAACACCACTACCACCACCACCTACAACAACAACATCATCATCATCGCCATCACCTGAACTATCAGCATCACCTCAGCCACCACCACCACCACCACCACTATTATCATCATTACCACCACCACCACCACCACCACCACCACTATCATCATCACCACCACTACCACCACCACCACCACCACTATTATCATCATTACTGCCACCACCACCACTACCACCACCACTATCATCATCACCACCACCACCACCACCACCACCACCACTATTATCATCATTACTGCCACCACCACCACTACCACCACCACTATCATCATCACCACCACCCTCACCACTATTATCATCATTACCACCACCACCAGCACTATCATCACCACCACCACCACCACTATCATCATCACCACCACCGCCCCACCACTATTATCATCATTACCACCACCACCACCACTATCATCATCACCACCACCACCACCACTATCATCATCACCACCACCACCACCACCACTATCATCATCACCACCACCACCACTATCATCATCACCACCACCACCACCACCACTATTATCATCATCACCACCACCACAATTACCACAACCGCTTTCACCACAACCACCGCCATCACCTGAACTATCAGTAACACAACCACAACCACTACCCCTACCACCACCACCATCACAACCTCAACCACCAACACCCACACCATCACCACCACCACCACCACCATCATCACCACAACCACCACTATCACTACCACCACAACCACAACCACAACCACAACAACCACCACCGCCATCACCACCACCACCAACACCATCACAACCTCAAACACCATTATCATTACCATCGCCATCACCTGAACTATCAGCATCACAACCGCAACCACTACCACTACCACCACTATTACAACC
>OZ024741.1:309127471-309132471 GCA_964016885.1 Eledone cirrhosa | reverse complement strand
CGCACTTATTACTTAATGGTTTATATATATATATATATATATATATAAACCATTATATATATGATATATATATATATATATAAGAAGCCACAAGGTCAAGTGTCAACTACGTTGTGCTAAATTAGACAGGGGACTGGCATATTAAAATCTTCCATCCTACCTATCTCTATCATATATTGTTGACAAGATATTAACTTGACATGCAACAGTTAACGTTAGCTATCTACCTAGGTATCTATCTTCGGACAATTAATACATTTATCTATCTATCTATCTATCTATCTATCTATCTATCTATCTATCTATCTATCTATCTATCTATCTATCTATCTGTCTGGCTATTTTGCTAGCTATTTATCTGTCTGCTTGTCTACCTATTTGTTTGTCCATGTATATACGTGCCTACCTACTTCCCAATTTATTTATTTATTTATTTATTTGTCGGTCTACCTATCTACCTACCTATTTGACAATCCACCTATCTCTTTATCTATCTATCTTTTTTATCTCTCAGTCTACTCAACTGCCTGTTTACCTAACTATATATCTGTATATCTATCTAATAACCTATATGTTTATCTATATATCTATCTCCCTCCCTACATACCTGCCTACTTATCAATCCGACTGTCTGCTTGTCTATCTGTTTGTCAAACAGTCAATCTATAGTTATCTATTAAGGTATAGTTACCAATGTATCTATCTTCGGACAAGAACAACAAGAACAGCAACAAAGCTCAAATCCTAATAGTCGTCTGAAAACAGTTAAGTTAATAGATAGGTAGATAGATAGATATATTTCTTTTATTTGCCACTAGGGCATCAAAAGTGGGACAAGTACAAAGGGGGGAGTTTACACAAAAAGGCGTCCTCAATAAGGAGGAGGCAATAACAAAATATAAAAATAAAATAAGATATAACAAAAAATAAAATTTTTAACAAAATCCTCAATAGAGAGGAGGCGCCTTGGGGGGTCGCACACACCCCCGAAAAAAGTGTGCAACCCTTCTCCTCAGGAGCACAGAGAAGGGGTGCTCCCTTGGTCTTTCATCTTCCTCACCTATAGTCTGATGTAGAGTGAAGGCCCATTCACACGGGCCATTCTCGCCACTTTCACCCATCTTTCATAGAAACGGCTGGGGTGCAGCACCTCTCTCTCCATCCTGATCCTTCTTCCGAAATGATATCGGAAGAAACGGACCAGTTGTTGGCCAGAGAGAAAGGTGCCTGACCTCAGTCCTTTCAGACGCGTCCACCATACAACCTCTTTCGCCATGGCTATTACGCACAGAAACACCGCCTCTGCTTCATCTTTGAAGGGGGGAGGCGGTTTGATCATTACAATAGACTCGGTGGTCAACCGGATCGGTCCCACCCTTGACAGCAGTTGTTCGACATAGCCCCACAGATCGGCTACGCCCAAGCAGTGTACCAATGCGTGTGCAACGGTTTCCTCGTCGCACACGCATCTGGGACAGATCTTTTTGGCGGGGTCCCTACCCGGGCGCCCGTGTCTGTAGAGCCTTTCTCGAACGGGTAAAGCCCCTCGGTAGCACTGCCAGGCCAGGGACTTCTGGAAGTTGTCCATAGATCCTGGGCTGAATGTCCTACCGAACAGGCTGGCCAGTTCGTCCTCCTCCATGTCTAGGGCTTCTCCGAGGGCGTCGTCGCACCTGCTGCGTACCAGCCCTCTATAGAATGTTGCGGTGGAGTCTCCACTGATAACCGGATCCGCCTGCCAGAGGGCGGTGAGCGCCTGGGCACACTCAGTGTGCCAGGCGCCCAGTTTTCTCGGTCTTTGCTTGACCCAGGATTGCAGCTCGGTGAGTGAGACGAGTCTGGGAAAGGTTCGTCTCACAAACGAGGCCCACACCGGTTGTCCGGTGAGGAATACGTAGAGGTGCCGTAGCCTTAATGCGTGTTTACGCATCATTAGCCACGGCATCCCCAGCCCTCCTTTCGAAGGGTGTTGACAGCAGATGGATCTCCTCACCATAGGAGCCCGCCTCTTCCAAAGGAATTGGAAGAGCGCGCGCTCCATCTTGGTGAGGGTTTCCCTTGGGCAGGGCACTACGGTCAGGCGGTAGTAGATGACGGACGCTATGTAGGTGTTCGCCACTTCCGCCCGACCTTTCAGGGATAGTTTGCAACTGGCCCACTTCTGGGTCAGTGCAAACACCCTGTTCGTAACCTCCGCCCAGTTTTTCTCCACCTGGAGGTCCGGTCCGAACCAGACCCCGAGCAACTTCACCGGGCCCTCCGTCCAGCGTCCGACGACGCTATCGGAGGGCATCGGTCTGCCCCTCCACGTGCCGAGTTGCAAACCTATCGACTTGTCCCGGTTCAGCTTAGCCCCTGTGAACCTTTCGTACTCCTCCAGTAAGGTGCCTACCGCCTCGATTTCGGAGGCCGTCGACACCATTACTGTCACGTCATCGGCGTAGGCCGACACCGCTTTCCGCAATCCCGGTTCCAAGGGGATGCCCTGCAACAACTCCAACTTCCGCAGTAGTGGCTCGAGAGTCAACACATACAGAAGGGAGGAGAGAGGGCACCCTTGTCGGATGGACCGCGCGATTTGGAACGGCTCCGAGAGGTAGCCGTTTACCTTGACCCTAGAGCAGATGCGGCTGCTGTGCATAGCAGTGATCCAGCCCCTGAAAACGTGTCCGAAGCCTGCCGCCGCTAGCACCGCATCCAGGTAACCATGGTCGACCCTATCGAACGCCTTAGATTGATCCAAGTTGATCAGAGCCCCACCAAAGCCGGGTTCGTTCCCAACCCTCTCTATGATGTATCGCATGAGGTGGAGGTTGTCATGGATGGACCTGGACGGGATAGCGCATGTCTGCGCATCTCCCACCAGGTTGCCCACGACAAGCGCCAACCTCTTTGCTAGCACCTTGGCCAAAATCTGTAACTCTGTATTTAGCAGTGTTATGGGCCTGAAGTTACTTATTTCGTCCCCCTTGTTCTCGTCCTTCCTCACTAGCGTGACTACGCCCTTGGTCACAGTACAGGGAATTCTCCCGTTCTGTTGCCAGTTGCAGTAGACCGCCTCGAGGAGATCGGGGAACAAGTCCGGCATAGCTAGATATAATTCGTAAGGAAGACCATCGAGACCCGGGGATTTGCGTTTGCCGCATTGGCTCAGCACGTCCTCTATCTCAGCGGCCGAAATCGGCTCCTCGCAGGACTTCGCCTCCCTGTCCGAGAGGCGCGGCAGGCCGTCGAGGTATGGACCGAAGATAGATAGATAGATAGGTAGGTAGGTAGATATGTCGATACGTAGATAGATAAATGTATGCATAGACACACATACATACATACACACATACATACATACATACATACATACATACATACATACATACATACATACATACATACATACATACATACATACATACATACAGATAAAAATTCATCATGATTTAGTAGCTATATGTTTGATAAAGATTAAATGTGGAAGAAAACTATTGTAATTGATTTAAATGAATGTAAAATGAAATACTACGACTGCCAAAATGATAAGAGCGAGGACTCCAAGGAAAATCGAGAATTCAAGTATCATCACATATAACCAAGGAATTATTAAATTAAATACTTTTCCTATCAATCCCGTCATCTTTAATTAGTACTATCTTAGTGTGATTGATTCCCACGTCGTTTTCGGGATATGAGGATCCGAACAACCTATTCACTTCATTCAGTTCGGATGTTTAGACATGCCAAGGATTTGCAAGCAAGTCCATAGATCGTGTAAGGGTGAGGTTTACTGGATAATGTTGCTGGTATGTTTGATAAGCTTTTCTCCGCCACCCTCTTGCTTCTTGTAACATATGGATACAACCAGTGTAGAAGTTTCTGATCCTATTATGATACGCAGATCTACAGTTTTTCCGCTGAAAGGCCACTTGCTCAAATGTCTCATAAGATATATTGATTGCTGAACGATTATACTTCAGCTTATCTTGGCACCTGAGCCACGGCCGTCCAACAATTCTATATCCATCATCAAGATGTCAGTCAGTGCATGAAGACCTTTAGTATTCTTTTATCACTCAATCTGATGACATGACCGACCCAGTGTAGTTGTCATTTCACAAGAAAGGTTTCAATGCCTTCAATCTTGCAGTTAGTGAAGAGGTAAGCGTTAGATATTTTGTCTTCAAGTGTATACTCACTGAAAGCGCCAAGACAACCTTTATGAAAGCCGTCTAGTTGGTTGATGTGTGACCTATATAGAGTCCAAATTCTGATCTATATAACAGTATCGTCAGTACAATAGCTTTATAAATCTGTATCTTGGTGTCCAGTTTTATGCCCCTCTCATTCCAAAGGCGCGATGGAGCTTGTCAAATGCACTCGGGGCTTCCCCTATACGTTTGGTTATCTCTTCACCGAGAGATACATTTGAGTTCACCTTACTGCTAAGATATGTGAACGATTTCACATACTTGAGTTTCTTCCCATCGACCTTTAATGGGTGTCTGGGAACCGGTGAACAGGTGGTTTGTTTGACACCTTGAGTTTGTTTAGACATAGAGCATGGCTGGTGGATCGCCTCCGTTTACTTTATGACGATGGTAAGCCCGTCTTAGCTTTGAATCGGTGATGGGTGAAAAGTCCACCACTAGTTCACAATTGACGACTGAGAGAAAAGAGAACTCAATACCAAAGTAGAGTTTTAATATTCATCTTATTAAAACTAAATAGTGAATCTTGTTACTCTGGAGTTAAACAGGTGAAACTCCAGAGTAACAAGACTCACTATTTAGCCGTAATATATATATATATATATAAATGTGTGTGTGTGTGTGTGTGTGTGTGTGTGTGTGTGTGTGTGTGTGTGTGTGTGTGTGTGTGTGTGTGTGTGTGTGTGTGTGTGTGTGTGTGTGTGTGTGTGTGTGCGTGTGTGTGCGTGTATGTAAATGTATATATATATATATATATATATATATATTTATATATATATATATAATTGATACATACATAAG
>OZ024741.1:309117471-309122471 GCA_964016885.1 Eledone cirrhosa | reverse complement strand
CCAATGAAGGTTGGAAGATCACTGATGAAGGACTAATTTTATTCATATGTAACCCATGTGCAACAACGCAGCACTCCATTTTTCTTATATATATATATATATATATATATATAACGAAGGAAATGTGGTAAGGAACCAGGTGGACCATAACGCACCAAAGTACTCAATACTTGAGGTAGTAGAGTGGGTAATAGGAACCAGTAAGACCCCGACAGCTGAGCTCAAGTCGTTTCGACGGCTAATTCTGGACTAAATGAAAATTTATCCTGGTATTTAAATAGCCGATCTTCTCAAGGGGTAATTCCATATATGGTCAAAGTGATTGTCAAAAATCAGTAGTAATTCTGTGGTTGCAAATTAGTAGGGGAGATGGTGGCTAAACCTCCCAGTAGGAGAAAGAGGGGAGGGGGTGGAGTAGACCCAATCAAGCGTTGGTAGTGCCAGCTACAGCTGGGCATGAGGTCAAAGAAGATACAGGGGAGGGGGAGGGGGAGGAAGTCGGAACGGTAGGTAGAACAATGGGGGGTAGAAATAGGAAAGAAAAAAAAAAAAATACTGAGAGTGAAGAAAGGCAAATAAGTGTAAAGAAAAGTAAAGTAAATTAAATTCTACGACCTAGGTGTCAGGCTATTGTTAGGCGAGAATAAAATAAAGAAAGAAAGAAAGAAGTAAAAAAATAAATAAATGAATAGATAAGGAAATAAGTAAGAGAACTAGGTGGGACGGATAAGGCAAGGACCCTTTTAAGAGGTATAAGTACGTAAATGATACGGTGACGGGTCAACAAAAGGGGCCAAAATACTAAAGAGACTACCACGAAATAAACAATAAAGGTTTCCATCCCGGGCCAGCAACGACCCAGTGCAGCAAAGTGAACTTGTACGAGATAATAATTCTGAGTCCCGAGAAAAATATATACTAATGCTAACTCTAAAAGATCTAAAACAAGCTACATGAAAGTTCGTACGAAATAAAGGTAGAATACGGAGAAATAAATTCAGAATCCACCCCGCCCAGAAGAAGAGCGAAGCAAGAAATACTGAAACGAAAAAATAAGGCATGTGCCACTAAGAAATATAGAGGGCACAGAGAATAGTGGGAGCGGTCGGAAAAAGGGGGAAAGTATCCGGGGTCTAAGCCAGCTGCTATAAAGGGCGGAGTCCGCCAAATCTATCAAAGACTAGGGGAGGGGGGGTGGGGGTACTAAGGCTACATGGGGCCAAAGGGCAGCCTCGGGTGGGCGAGAAAAGACGCCGACAAAGGAGAAGAGCTGGGGTAGAAGGACAAAGGGGAGAGGGGGGGAAGGAAATAAAGGAAGTGATAAAAGAATACAAAGAAGATCTTACGTCTTCCTTGGCAAGCAGGGGTTACCTATTGCAAAATCGGCAACTGGGGTGTTATAGCCCTAGTCTACCCCCCCGGGTCATTATGGGGTTTGAGGGCGAGGTAAGTCCTACGCAATCTATGTTTACATGCAGTAACCAGTTCATCTTTCTTAAAGGTACAACCCCAGTAGTACAGATCGGGTCCGGAAACAATTAATCAGATTCTTCCGCGACTGGGGATTTAAAATAACCCTACAAACGTCCCTGACCCGAGTAAACTTCCTGGACGTAACCCTCGACCTCGAAAACGACCTGTACTACCCATACAGGAAACCTAATGACAATCTGCACTACATCCACCGCCGATCAAACCATCCTAGGAACATCACAAACAACCTGGTCAAAAACATCTCCCTCCGCATATCCCGTTTGTCAGCTAATGAGCGGATATTCGATGAACATGCGCCTTATTACAACCAGGCCCTCAAGCGGAGTGGTTTCCGGGAGGAAATATCCTACTGTCCAGCTCCCATTAGCGGAACCAGCAGGAGACACCGCCGCTCACGCAATGTAACATGGTTCAATCCTCCCCACAACGCAGAGGTGACTACTCCCATCGGGAAACTATTCTTTAGGCTCATTGAAAAACACTTCCCATTACAACACCGCTACCACAACATAATTAACAAAAATACCATCAAACTCTCTTACAGCACTACACCAAACTTCGCACAAATCATCGTCTCCTCTAACAACAAAAAACTCAACCCCGATGGCAGAAATAACCTAATTAGCAGTGGAGAACCGACCAGGAGGTGTAACTGCCCGGATAGATCTATTTGCCCACTCGACAATAGATGCAGAGACCGTAATGTGATCTACCAGTGCAACGTGAGGACGGATACCTCCAACAAAGCCTATATAGGACTTACCGCATGTGACTTCAAGACCCGGCTATACCAACATAGACATACCTTCCGAAACCCGGCCCGGCGTCACGCCACTACACTTTCGGGCCACATATGGGACCTCAAGGACAACAACATCACCTATGATCTCACTTGGAGATTACTGTCCAGAGCCAATTCTTACACGGGAGGACGCCGTCCGTGCAATTTATGCTCGGAGGAAACTTTACAAATGCTGTTTTCGACGGACCAACTCCTAAACAAGAAAGATGAACTGGTTACTGCATGTAAACATAGATTGCGTAGGACTTACCTCGCCCTCAAACCCCATAATGACCCGGGGGGGGGGTAGACTAGGGCTATAACACCCCAGTTGCCGATTTTGCAATAGGTAACCCCTGCTTGCCAAGGAAGACGTAAGATCTTCTTTGTATTCTTTTATCACTTCCTTTATTTCCTTCCCCCCCTCTCCCCTTTGTCCTTCTACCCCAGCTCTTCTCCTTTGTCGGCGTCTTTTCTCGCCCACCCGAGGCTGCCCTTTGGCCCCATGTAGCCTTAGTACCCCCACCCCCCCTCCCCTAGTCTTTGATAGATTTGGCGGACTCCGCCCTTTATAGCAGCTGGCTTAGACCCCGGATACTTTCCCCCTTTTTCCGACCGCTCCCACTATTCTCTGTGCCCTCTATATTTCTTAGTGGCACATGCCTTATTTTTTCGTTTCAGTATTTCTTGCTTCGCTCTTCTTCTGGGCGGGGTGGATTCTGAATTTATTTCTCCGTATTCTACCTTTATTTCGTACGAACTTTCATGTAGCTTGTTTTAGATCTTTTAGAGTTAGCATTAGTATATATTTTTCTCGGGACTCAGAATTATTATCTCGTACAAGTTCACTTTGCTGCACTGGGTCGTTGCTGGCCCGGGATGGAAACCTTTATTGTTTATTTCGTGGTAGTCTCTTTAGTATTTTGGCCCCTTTTGTTGACCCGTCACCGTATCATTTACGTACTTATACCTCTTAAAAGGGTCCTTGCCTTATCCGTCCCACCTAGTTCTCTTACTTATTTCCTTATCTATTCATTTATTTATTTTTTTACTTCTTTCTTTCTTTCTTTATTTTATTCTCGCCTAACAATAGCCTGACACCTAGGTCGTAGAATTTAATTTACTTTACTTTTCTTTACACTTATTTGCCTTTCTTCACTCTCAGTATTTTTTTTTTTTCTTTCCTATTTCTACCCCCCATTGTTCTACCTACCGTTCCGACTTCCTCCCCCTCCCCCTCCCCTGTATCTTCTTTGACCTCATGCCCAGCTGTAGCTGGCACTACCAACGCTTGATTGGGTCTACTCCACCCCCTCCCCTCTTTCTCCTACTGGGAGGTTTAGCCACCATCTCCCCTACTAATTTGCAACCACAGAATTACTACTGATTTTTGACAATCACTTTGACCATATATGGAATTACCCCTTGAGAAGATCGGCTATTTAAATACCAGGATAAATTTTCATTTAGTCCAGAATTAGCCGTCGAAACGGCTTGAGCTCAGCTGTCGGGGTCTTACTGGTTCCTATATATATATATATATATATATATATATACAAAATTAAAATTAAGGGTTGTCATGTCTGAGAGACATGCGCCATATCCACTGTAGAATAAGCTCAACGATTCCAATGAATAGATGCGAGCATTATATATCAACTAGAAATAGATTGACATATATATATATATAAAATAAACATATGAAACAATGACAGGGAATAATTTGTAAAGAATGTACATTCTTTACAAATTATTCCCTGTCATTGTTTCATATGTTTATTTTATATATATATATATGTCAATCTATTTCTAGTTGATATATATATATATATATGTATCTATATATATATATGTATAATATATATATATATTTATATAATATATATATTCATAATATAATATGTATATATATATACATATATATATATAACGCTGTTCGGTTAATCCCATACTATATATATATATATATATATATATATATATATATATATATATATATATATATATATATATATTTATTAAAATAACAGATTAAAGTTTAAGCAAAGAATCGCTGCTTTCACCCTTTCAGAAGATCCCGTTAAGGGTGAAAGCAGCGATTCTTTGCTTAAACTTTAATCTGTTATTTTAATAAATATTTGCTCTACGGCTCTTATATATTTGATATATATTTTCCTTATCGAGCCCTCTTTGGATTTTAGTCTTCAATTTTATTATTATTACTATATATATATATATATATATATATATATATATATATAATTGTTTCTACTTTTGACACAAGGCCAGTAATTACCCAGTGCATTACTGGTATTTTGTTTCATAATGTATATATATATAAATATATATATATGAACATGAGACGCAGACGAGGTTTCGTATATTCAACATGTGAATGAATGTTCTCCAAAGCAGTAAGGCCAATATTTAACAGAACAGCATGTGTTGCATGCTTGCATGCTGTTGGCATCTAGCAACAATATGCCATCACACAAACAGATCTACTGCTGCTATAATATAATACATGATTAACACACATACTTTCCCTCAATACTCTCTCTCTCTCTCTCTCTCTCTCTCTCTCTCTCTCTCTCTCTCTCTCTCTCTCTCTCTCTCTCTCACTCGACTTTCAACCCTCTCTCTCTCTTCTATTTTTCTTGCTTTCTCCCTTTTTTCTTTTCTCTTTGTCTCAATAGTTTCTCCTATCTATATATATGTGCATAAA
>OZ024741.1:309089971-309107471 GCA_964016885.1 Eledone cirrhosa | reverse complement strand
GATAAAACAAAATACCTGTCAGGTACTGCGGTAAGTATAATCGACTCTTTCCCTCTCATCAAATCGCTGCTTATATTTGACATTAAAGTAAATATAGGGATAGATATAGATATACATATTATCTGTCAAAGAAACGTTTTGGTGACTTCGAAGTTTCGACTGTCATTAGGTTCTTCAGATTCTGCAGTCTGACGACGCTCAGGTCGCCTGAAACTTTCAAGTCCTTGCTAGCCCTTTTTACGTTTATATAAAATACATACATATATATATATTATATATATATTCTATATATTCGCACACATATATATATATATATATTGTTGGTATGCGTGTGTGTGTGTGTGTGTGCATGTATGAGTGAGTGTATGTGTTAGTGTACATGTATATCAATGTGTGCATGTGTGTGTTTATATGTATAAGTACATATATGAGTATATATATATATGTGTGTGTCTATATGTGTGTGTGTGTTTGTGTGGGTGTGCGTGAATGTATACACATACATACATAGGTAAATACATACATACAGAAATAAATACATACATACATACATACATACATACATACATATAATACATACATACAATACATACAATACATATATACAATACATACATACATACATACATACATACATACATACATACATACATACATACAATCTATATTAATAGAACTCTTTATTTGCAAACCTACTCTACATAATAAGCTTCTAATAAACTTACTCCAATGTAAATATATATTTTCCCTTTTAACAAATGCATCGGCACAAACACACGGACGGACACACACACACACACACACTCACACTCACACACACACAACACACACAAACTCACACACTCCAACAAACAAACGCACTTAGAGGAAACTGTGCAGATATATGCCTTACCATAATTTCACATTGATATCGTTCATCCATATTTCACCCCCGCTCTCTCTCTCTCTCTCTCTCTCTCTCTCTCTCTCTCTCCCTCTCTCTCTCATACTCACATTCTCTCTAGTTCTTTCTGTCTTATATACATACATACATATATATATAAAGACATGTACACGCACACTGAAAAAGGTTGCAGAACCCACAAGCTGAAATCGCTTGATGCGGCGGTCTGGATTTTACACATTTCTCTCTCTCTCTCTCTCTCTCTCTCTCTCTCTCTCTCTCTGTATATTTATATATATATATATATATATATATATATATATATATATATATATATATATATATATATATATATATATATAAACAGCCACTAAGGGAACATGAAATTAATGGAACTTTCTCTACTTAGGCAGATTCTGCCACAAACTGTACATCAGAGACTGGGCTTCATCTCATGAGAGCACACAATAGGGCACTCCCTACATAACATTCTATACATAGAATATACATTCTAGTTCATGCTACATATGCCGCAAGATCTGAAAATCTCAAGGAGATCTAAAGAGACATTTCAAGGTTCATCACAATACACAGGCAGTCCAAGCTGAACCAAATTTTATATGCAATTTATGTGGACGGCTTTTTAAAAGTATGTCTGGTCTATAAAGCCACATAGATCTCATACCAGAACTGAGCATCATGTATACTAGAGTGGTCAAGCTTAGTATTGAGCAGACAACCAGTAAATATATATATATATATATATATATATATATATATATATATATATATATATATATATATATATATATATATATATATATATATATATATATATATTTATATATATATATACAACTTCCGTACAACTTCAGTTAGTTCACCATTACAGAGAACAATTGTTTCACCTTATTCGGATCATCAGCTCGGTCTAAATGAAGTTGTATGGAAAAGGAAAACAACTGTATGAATACGCATGTCCCGAAACAGTCACTTCTCCTGGGGTGGTAAACCTACAATAGATCGGTATCGGGGAGATAACTGTGGAGGCTCGGGATAAATTATTCATGTTATGCATAATATTATAGATTGTTCATGTTAGTTAATGTGGAGCTTTGTAATTATGTAATAGGTGTTCCAGACGTGTGGACAACGTGAAAAAGTCCATTCCTTGAATTAAGATAAGCGCTATTACGTAACCTTCTCGGGATATTGATCCTTTCTTCAATGCACAGTCCACAAGACGGATTCCCATTTGCGTATGGCTTAGACTTAGTAATAATTTTCCATTGGATGGAGTAATCTACGCCTTAGTCCTTGAGGGGCCATAATTGGCTCACGAACTTCGAGGACGATCGGTTGTCCAGGTATCTCTCTCTTTTTCTCCCTCTCTCTCTCCCTCTCTCTCTCTCTCTATCTATCTATCTATCAATATATATATATATATATATATATATATATATATATATATATATATATATATATATATATATATAGAGAGAGAGAGAGAGAGAGAGAGAGAGAGAGAGAGAGAGAGAGAGAGTGAGAGAGAGAGAGACAGAGAGAACTCACGAGTTAGAAAATAAAAATCATATTTATTCCTGATGATTTCATAAGAATGAAACAGTTTTATTCCTGTAGGAGCCATTTCTATATTGAATATGGTATATGTATAGGCGTGTTGTGTGTTTGCGTGTGTAGAAGGCACGTGGCTGAATGATTAGATATTAGAGAATTGAATTCGCAATCATGTGCTTGCGAATTTGATTCCCGGACCGGGTGATGCGTTGTGTCCTTGTGCAAGACACGTCATTACACGTTGCACAGTGTTCTCTCTATTTAGTTTTAATACTGAAATAGTATTTGGCTAGGTCAGGTATTTTACGATGTACGACCGGTATTCGCCTTTTCCATCATCTGATTATCTTCTATTCTTTTAGTTAATCTTATCACGTATTCTGTACATTGGCATCTTCTATAAATAGACACAGACACTCAGAGATCGTATTTGAATTTTTTTTTATATATAATTCTTTTACCTTATAATTGAATTTCTGTTCAAATTTACATTTCTCTAGATTCTCACTGACTTGAAATTGCAGTTTTTTTTAATTCTTAATAACCAGTAGATCAGTTCTGTCAATAATGACGACAATAAGTTTGGATGTATTTAATTTTTGGAGTCCAAGATTGGTATGTCATATATATCAAGAATATGACATATATGATTAATGATACAAGCAGGAAAATTTGCTTCGTCTAATACAATGTTCAATGAACGATAACTGCCAATAAATAACTGCGTTAACTAGTGGGCAGGTACTTGTTTGTTCCGATACAGATTGATTGGGGAGATGGTCTATTCTGCAGATGCTAAGTATAATTCTCAGTTTTAAAGGCATTATTTTCTCTAGAGCGGTGAATTGGCAGTATCGGTAGAGGGTTGGACGCCATGCTTTCTAGCATAGTTACCTCCCTTTACAGTCTGAGTTCAAATCCCGCCGAGGTTAACTTTGCCTTTCATCCTTACGGGGTCGATAAAATAAAGTACCAGTAATGTACTGGGTAATTTGCTGGCCTTGTGCCTAAAGTAGAAACAATTATTTTCTCTAGTGTCTTCTTTAGTGTCATGAGCGACCTGTCATAAATATATATATATATATATATATATATATATATATATATATATACATACACACACGCGCATACGCACACTCACACATACACACACACACACATATATTTATATATATATATATATATTTATATATATACATATATATATATATATACATGTATATTCATATAAGTATAATATATATATATATACACACGCACGCACACACACACACACACACACCTGTACATATATATATATATGTATGTATGTATGTATGTATATGTATATATTAAAAGAGAAAGAAACAACTATTGCTGTTGGAGTCATTAATTTAATAAATGAATATATGTGTGTTATGTGTGTGTGTGTATGTGTGCGTGTAGGTGTAGGTATATATGTATGTATAATGTATGTGTATGTGCATATGTGTGTGAAAGGGAGAGGGGGTATTCCCTTTTAGAACACGTGCAAATATAAATCACCGCATAATTACAGAATGGCATTCCTTTTGTGGGGGCTGTTTTGTTTAAATATTGGTGTAAGGGTGGTGGTGGCGGTTATAGTGCTGTTGGTGATGTTGGTGGTGGAAGTGGTAGCTGTAGTGATGATGGTGCTGATGGTGATGGTGATAGCGGTGGTGTAAGGGTGGTGGTGGTGGTGTTGGTGGTGGTTATAGTGTTGTTGATGATGTTGGTGGTGGAAGTGGTAGCTATGGTGCTGATGGTGCTGGTGGTGATGGTGATAGCGGTGGTGTAAGGGTGGTGGTGGCGGTTATAGTGTTGTTGGTGATGTTGGTGGTGGAAGTGGTAGCTGTAGTGATGATGGTGCTGATGGTGCTGGTGATAGCGGTGGTGTAAGGGTGGTGGTGGCGGTTATAGTGTTGTTGGTGATGTTGGTGGTGGAAGTGGTAGCTGTCGTGATGATGGTGCTGATGGTGCTGGTGATAGCAGTGGTGTAAGGGTGGTGGTGGCGGTTATAGTGTTGTTGGTGATGTTGGTGGTGGAAGTGGTAGTTGTAGTGATGATGGTGCTGATGGTGCTGGTGATGGTGGTGGTGTAAGGGTGGTGGTGGCGGTTATAGTGTTGTTGATGATGTTGGTGGTGGAAGTGGTAGCTGTAGTGATGATGGTGCTGATGGTGATGGTGGTAGCGGTGGTGGTGGTGGTGGTGGTGTTGGTGGTGGTTATAGTGTTGTTGATGATGTTGGTGGTGGAAGTGGTAGTTGTACTGATGATCGTGATGGTGGTGGTGGTGGTGATGATGATAGCGGTGGTGGTGGTGGTGTTGGTGGTGGTTATAGTGTTGTTGATGATGGTGGTGGTGGTAGTGGTGGTAGTGGTGGTGGTGTTGGTGGTGGTGGTGGTGGTTATAGTGCTGTTGATGATGTTGGTGGTGGAAGTGGTAATTGTACTGATGATCGTGATGGTGGTGGTGGTGGTGGTTGTGTTGTTGTTGTTGTTGGTGGTGGTGGTGGTGGTGGTGGTTGTTATAGTGTTGGTGATGATGTTGGTGGTGGAAGTGGTAGTTGTACTGATGATCGTGATGGTGGTGGTGGTGGTGATGGTTGTGTTGTTGTTGTTGTTGTTGTTGGTGGTGGTGGTGGTGGTGGTTGTTATAGTGTTGGTGATGATGTTGGTGGTGGAAGTGGTAGTTGTACTGATGATAGTCATGGTCGTGATAGTGGTGGTGGTGGTGGTGTTAGTGGTGGTGGTAGTGGTGTTGGTGGTGATAGTAGTGGTGGTGTTATTGGTGGTGGTAGTGGTGCTGGTTGTGATAGTGGTGGTGGTAGTGGTGTTGGTGGTGATAGTAGTGGTGGTGTTAGTGGTGGTGGTAGTGGTGGTGGTGGTGGTGATAGTAGTAGTGGTGTTAGTGGTGGTGGTAGTGGTGGTGGTGGTGGTGGTGGTTGTCGTGTTAGTAGTCGGGTTTATGGTGGTGGTGGTGGTGGTGGTGTTAGTGGTGGTGGTGGTGATAGTAGTGGTGGTGTTAGAGGTGGTGGTAGTGGTGGTGGTGGTGATAGTAGTAGTGGTGTTGGTAGTGATGTTGGTGGTGATAGTAGTGGTGGTGTTACTGGTGGTGGTAGTGGTGCTGGTGGTGACAGTAGTTGTGGTGTTAGTGGTGTGGGTTGTGGTGGTGGTGGTGGTGGTGGTGATGGTCGTGATGGTGGTGGTGGTGGTGGTTGTGGTTTGTGGTGGTTGTTGTTTGTGGTGGTTATGATGGTTGTGGTAGCGATGGTGATGTTTGTAGATGTTGTGAGAAGGTTGTGGGGATTGGTGGTGGTGGTGATCGTAGTGGTGGTGGTGATGGCGGTGGTGTTGGTGGTGGTGGTGGTGGTGGTAGTGGTAGTGATGGTGGTGATAGTAATGGTGTTGGTGGTGGTGGCGGCGATTGATGTCGAGGTAGTGGTGGTGGTCGTAGTGGTGGGGGTGATGGTGGTGGTGAGCTATGTGCTCGCATTTGTATCGGCGTTCACCTTGATGGGTTTAGCCGGCTCCAGTCCATATCACCACAGTATCAAAAACAGACGCTACATACACACGACCATCACAAACGTTCGACACGGATATTGTCTATGAATGAAGATACTTGCGATGGCCAGATGTTGACTCAAGAACCGACTATATCGCCCAATACAAGATTTCAACTGTTGGCGTCGCTGTTCACACCATTCCAGGAGGTGCTCATGTGCGACCACATCACAGATAAGCCTTCCTAGTGGGCCGTAGAGAGCGCGCGCGAAACCAATGGTAGTATGTTTTAAGTAGGTGGTGTTGGAGGGAATAGATCCGGTAGAGTGTAGCATAGGTAGGGGGTTTAGGCGGTTTATGCGGTTTCGGGGGTTTAGGCGGTTTCGGAGAGTTAGGTGGTTTCGGGGGTTTAGAGGGTTTAGGTGGTTTCGGGGGTTTAGGTGGTTTTGGCGATTTAGGCGGTTTCGGGGGTTTACGCGGTTTCGATGGTTTAGGCGGTTTAGGCGGTTTAGGCGATTTAGGGGGGTTAGGCGGTTTAGGCGGTTTAGGTGGGTTTGAGGGTTTAGTCGGTTTAGTGGTTGGTTTCGGCGGTTGAGGGGGTTTAGGCGGTTGAGAGTTTTCTGAGGTTTCGGCGATTTCGCAGGGTTTCGGGGTTTTCGGCGGTTTCGCGATATTTCGGGGGTTTCGGCGGTTTCATGGGGTCGGGGGTTTCAAAGGTTCCGGAGGTTTCAGCGGTTTCGGGGGTTTCAGCGGTTTAGAGGGTTTAGGCGGTTTCGGGGTTTAGGCGGTTTAGGGGGTTTAGGGGGTTTCAGTGGTTTGGGGGGAGTTCCTTTGTTTTCGGAGGTTTGGGGGGCTTTCGGGGGTTTGCCGAGGCAAGGCGGTTTCGGCGGTTTCGGGAGTTTCGTGGGGGTTAGGCGGTTTCTGTGGGGTTAGGCGGTTTAGGGGCTTTAGGCGGTTTCGGGGGTTTAGGCGGTTTAGGTGGTTTTTTGTTGGGTTTCTGGGGGTTTTGGGGGTGTTTCGGCGTTTTGAGGGGGATTTCGGGGATTTCGGGGGGGGTGGGGGGTTTCAGGCGTTTTCGCGGGTTCAGGGGGCTTAGGCGGTTTCGGGGGCTTACGCTGTTTCAGCGGGGTTTCGGCGGTTTCGGCGGTTTCGGGGTTTTCGGGGGTTTCGGCGATTTCGCGGAGTTTCCTGGGTTTCGGCGATTTCGCGGGGTTTCGGGGGTCTCGGCGGTTTCGCGATATTTCGTGGGTTTCGGTGGTTTCATGGGGTTTCGGGGGTTTCGGGGGTTTCAAAGGTTCCGGGGGTTTCAGCGGTTTCGAGGGTTTAGGCGGTTTTGGGGATTTAAGCGGTTTAGGGGGTTTAGAGGGTTTAGGCGGTTTCGGGTGTTTAGGCGATTTAGGAGGTTTAGGTAGGTTTAGGCGGTTTAGGCTGGTTTAGGCGGTTTCGGGGGTTTAGGAGGTTTAGGGGGTTTGGGTGGTTTGGGGGGGTTCCGAGGTTTTCGGGGGTTTGGGGGACTTTCGGGGGATTTTGGGAGGTTTTTTGTTGTGTTTCGGGGTTTTGGGGAGGGTTTTGAGGTTTGGGGTCTTTCGGGGATTTGGGGGGATTTTGGGAGGTTTTTTGTTGGGTTTCGGGGGTTTCGGGTGTTTAAGTGGTTTAGGCGGTTTCGAAGGTTTCGAGTGTTTAAGTGGTTTAGGCGGTTTCGGGGTGTTAGGCGTTTTCGGGGTGTTGGGGAGGTCAGGCGGTTTCGGAGGTTTGAGCAGGTTAGGCGGTTTAGGCGGTTTCGGGGGTTTCGGGCGGTTAGGCGGGTTCGGGGGTTTCGGGGGTTTAGGTGGTTTAGGCGGTTTCGGGGTTTAGGGGGTTTAGGGGGTTTAGGGGGTTTCGGTGGTTTGGGGGGGTTCCTTTGTTTTCGGAGGTTTGGGGGGCTTTCGGGGGTTTGCCGAGGCAAGGCGGTTTCGGCGGTTTCGGCGGTTTCGGGAGTTTCGTGGGGTTTAGGCGGTTTCTGTGGGGTTAGGCGGTTTAGGGGCTTTAGGCGGTTTCGGGGGTTTAGGCGGTTTAGGTGGTTTTTTGTTGGGTTTCTGGGGGTTTTGGGGGTGTTTCGGCGTTTTGAGGGGGATTTCGGGGATTTCGGGGGGGGGTGGGGGGTTTCAGGCGTTTTCGCGGGTTCAGGGGGCTTAGGCGGTTTCGGGGGCTTACGCTGTTTCAGCGGGGTTTCGGCGGTTTCGGCGGTTTCGGGGTTTTCGGGGGTTTCGGCGATTTCGCGGAGTTTCCTGGGTTTCGGCGATTTCGCGGGGTTTCGGGGGTCTCGGCGGTTTCGCGATATTTCGTGGGTTTCGGTGGTTTCATGGGGTTTCGGGGGTTTCGGGGGTTTCAAAGGTTCCGGGGGTTTCAGCGGTTTCGAGGGTTTAGGCGGTTTTGGGGATTTAAGCGGTTTAGGGGGTTTAGAGGGTTTAGGCGGTTTCGGGTGTTTAGGCGATTTAGGAGGTTTAGGTAGGTTTAGGCGGTTTAGGCTGGTTTAGGCGGTTTCGGGGGTTTAGGAGGTTTAGGGGGTTTGGGTGGTTTGGGGGGGTTCCGAGGTTTTCGGGGGTTTGGGGGACTTTCGGGGGATTTTGGGAGGTTTTTTGTTGTGTTTCGGGGTTTTGGGGAGGGTTTTGAGGTTTGGGGTCTTTCGGGGATTTGGGGGGATTTTGGGAGGTTTTTTGTTGGGTTTCGGGGGTTTCGGGTGTTTAAGTGGTTTAGGCGGTTTCGAAGGTTTCGAGTGTTTAAGTGGTTTAGGCGGTTTCGGGGTGTTAGGCGTTTTCGGGGTGTTGGGGAGGTCAGGCGGTTTCGGAGGTTTGAGCAGGTTAGGCGGTTTAGGCGGTTTCGGGGGTTTCGGGCGGTTAGGCGGGTTCGGGGGTTTCGGGGTTTAGGTGGTTTAGGTGGTTTCGGGGTGTTAGGCGGTTTCGGGGTGTTGGGGAGGTCAGGCGGTTTCGGGGGTTTGCGGAGGCTAGGCGGTTTCGGCGGTTTCGGGTATTTCGGAGGGATTAGGCGGTTTCGGGGGGTTAGGCGGTTTCGAGGGTTTAGTTGGTTTAGGGGGTTTAGGCGTTTAGGCGGTTTTTTGTTGGGTTTCTGGTGTTTTGGGGGTGTTTCGGTGGTTTTGGGGGGGATTTCGGACGGTTTAGGGGGGAGGGGTCAGGCGTTTTCGTGGTTTCGGGGGCTTACGCGGTTTCGGCGGTTTCGGCGGTTTCGGGGGTTTCGGGGATTTCGGCGATTTCGCGGGGTTTCGGCGGTTTCGCGATATTTCGGGGGTTTCGATGATTTCATGGGGTTTCGGGGGTTTCAGCGATTTCGCGGGTTTAGGCGGTTTTGGTTGTTTAGGCGGTTTAGGGGGTTTAGGCGGTTTATGGGGTTTAGGCAGTTTAGGTGGTTTAGGCGATTTAGGCGGTTTTTTGTTGGGTTTCTGGGGTTTTGGGGGGTGTTTCGGTGGTTTTGGGGGGATTTCGGAAGGTTTCGGGGGGAGGGGGCTTTCAGGCGTTTTTCGGGGGTTCAGGGGGCTTTAGGCGGTTTCGGAGGCTTACGCGGTTTCGGCGCGGTTTTGGTAGTTTCGGCGGTTTCGGGTATTTCGGCGGTTTCGGCGGTTTCGGGGGATTCGGCGATTTCGCGGATTTTCTTGGGTTTCGGGGGTTTCGGCGGGTTCGGTGTTTAGGCAGTTTTGGGGGTTTAGGCTGTTTCGGGGGTTTAGGCGGATTAGTCAGTTTAGGCGGTTTAGACGGTGTCGGATGTTTCAGGGGGTTTCGGTGGTTTAGGCGGTTGAGGGGGGTTTGGGTATTTAGGGGGGTTTGGGTGTTTACGGGGTTTCGGTGGTTAGGCGGTTTAGGGGGTTTGGCTGTTTAGGGAGTTTCGGGGGTTTAGGCGGTTTCGGGGGTTTAGTCGGTGTCGGGGGTTTAGGCGGTTTCGGCGGTTTAGGCGGTTTCGGGGGTATCGGATGTTTAGGCGGTTTTGGGGGTTGAGGCGGTTTCGGGGGTTTGGGGGGTTTAGGCGGTTTAGGCGGTTTCGGGGGTTTCGGGTGTTTCGGGTGTTCCGGGGGTTTCGGGGGGTTAGGCGATTTCCGGGGTTTGGGGAGGTTAGACGGTTTCAGGGGAATTCGGGGGTATTAGGCGGTTTCGGGGGTTTAGGCGATTTAGAGGGGTTAGGCTGTTTCGGGGGATTAGGCAGTTTCGGGGTGTTAGCCGGTTTCGGGGGGCTAGGCGGTTTCGGGGTTTCGGGGTTTCGTTGGTTTCGGCGGTTTAGGGGGTTTCGGGAGTTTAGGCGGTGTCGGGGGTTTCGGGGGTTTAGGCGGTGTAGGGGGTTTCGGGGGTTTAGGCGGTTCCGGGGGTTTCGGATGTTTGGGCGGTTTCGGGGGTTTCGATGGTTAGGCGGTTTCGGTTGTTTCGATGGTTAGGCGGTTTCAGGGGTGTCGGGGGTGTCGGGGTTTAGGTGGTTTCGGGGATTTAGGCGGTTTCGGGGGTTTAGACGGCATCGGGCGTTTCGGGGGTTTACGCGGTTTAAGCGGTTTCGGGAGTGTCGGGGGGTTTCGGGGGTTTCGGGAGTTTAGGGGTTTTCGGTGGTTTCGGCGGTTTAGGGGGGTTTGGCTGTTTAGGGGGTTTCCGGGGTTTCGGGGGTTTAGGCGGTGTCGGGGGTTTAGGCGGTTTCGGGGGTTTAGGAAGTTTCGGGGGTTTCGGATGTTTGTGTCGTTTCGGGGGTTTCGGATGTTTAGGCGGTTTCGGGGGTGTCGGGGATGTCGGGGTTTAGGCGGTTTCGGGGCTTTAGGCGGTTTAGGCGGTTTCGGGGGTTTAGGCGGTCTCGGGAGTTTAGACGGTGTCGGAGGTTTAGGCGGTTTAGGCGGTTTAGGTAGTTTCGGGAGTTTCGGGGGTTCAGGCGTTTTCGGGGGTTCAGGCGTTTTCGGGGGTCCAGGCGTTTTCGGCGGTTTCGGGGGTATTGGTGGTTTAGGCGGTTTCGGGGGTATTGGTGGTTTAGGCGGTTTTGGTGGTTTCGGGGGTCAAGGCGGTTTCGGGGGTTTCGGGTGTTTCGGGGTCAAGGCGGTTTCGGGGGTTTAGGCGGTTTCGGGTGTTTCGGCGGATTCGGGGGTTTAGGCGGCTTCGGGGGTTTCGGGGTTTTAGCGGTTTCGGGGTTTTAGGCGTTTTCGGGGGTTTCGGGGGTTCAGGCGGTTTCCGAGGTTCAGGCGTTTTCGGGGCTTTAGGTGGTTTCTGGGATTTAGGCGGTTTCGGGGGTTTAGGCGGGTCGGGGGTTTAGGCGGTTACGGTGGTTTAGGCGGTTTCGGGGGTTTCGGGAGTTTCGGGGGGGTGGGGGTAGCTGGTTTTTAGGGAGTTTCGGGGGGAGGGGTTAGCCGGTTTAGGGGTTTCGGCGATTTTGAGGAATTGATTCGCTAGGGACGAGGTATTTCGGAATTTGGTACAAAATCCAATTCTCCAATATGGAAGATTCGACAAATGCAAAAGCGGTCAAAACATTCCAGCTTGCGTAGATCCGCGCGTCTTGCTGGCCATGTCTGGCACCCTTATAGGAGGAGAATACAAACGAGTGCTCGACAAATGTGGATTTTTTAACCCAGATGGATGGAACTGTAAGCTCGACCAGAGCTGGCTCTGGAGACGACAGGATGCCTTACACGTATGGTTAATACGGACATCTATATTTTCTTTATATTGGACTGTCATAGTGAAGGTAGGACGGGGGTAGTTTCATTGATCTACGTCTACTTGTAGTGTTGTAGTGTTGTTGTTAGTGGTTATGTTTGAGTGGTGGTGGGGTGGGGTTGTTGGTGAGGGTGGTGGTGGTGGTGGAGATGTTTGTGTTGTGGTGATGGTGGTAATGGTGATGGTGGTGATGGTGACGGTGGTGGTAGTGATGATGGTGGTGGTGGTGGTGGTGGTTGTGTGGTGGTGGTGCTGGTCTGTGGTGGTGATGGTGGTGATGGTGATGGTGGTGATGGTTGTGGTAGTAGTGGTGGTGGTGGCGGTGGTGGTTGTGTGGTGGAGGTGATGGTGGTTTTTCTGTGGGGGTGGGGGTGATGATGGTGGTAGTAGTGGTGGTGGTGGTGATGGTTGTGGGGGGGATATGTGGGGGTGATGGTGGTAGTAGTGGTGGTGGTGGCGGTGATGGTTGTGTGGTGGTTGTGGTGATAGTGGTGGTTCTGTGTGATGGTGGTAGCGGTGGTGGTGGTTGTGGTAGTGGTGGTGGTGGTGGAGGTGATGGTTGTGTGGTGGTGATGGTGGTGGTTCTGTGGGTGGGAGGGGATATGGGTGGTAGTGGTGGTGGTGATGGTTGTGGGGTGGTGGTGGTGGTGATGGTGGTTCTGTGGGGGTGATGGTGGTGATGGTGGTGGTAGTGGTGGTGGTAGATGTGTTGTTGTTGTGTGAGGTGATGGTGGCGGTGGTGGTGGTGTAACGATAATAGAATAAAGTACAAGTGACGTACTATTTATATTCGACTATATTCTATACTCCTTCCCCGTGTGTGGCCATGTGCTTGTCTTAGAAATAATTATTATTGTGATGATTTAATTTATGATATTACACATTACATAATTATATAATTATATACTAATAATTACTGACTACATAATAATGGTTTCTGATTTAGGCATAAAGTCAACAATTTGTGAGGGGAGGGGGGAAAGTCGATTAAATCGACACCAGTATATGACTGGTACTTTATTTTATCGACCTCGTAAGGAAGCTAGCATTGGCGGGATTTGAACTCAGAACATAACTCTATGCTGCAAAGCATGGTGTCTGGCACTCTACCGATACAGCCAATCCACCGCCCTAATCTGACCAGCATTAATAGCAACAACAATAACTTGAGTAAAATAACAGAAAATAACAAATTATACAATACAACAATATCATAATACGATGTAAAAGGTGGGATATTTTATACTGGAGGTAAACAAGCAAAATAATACCTACTGCTGCAACGAAAGTCTGTATATCGGAGATAAAGCTATTATAACAGGGAAGTAGTTTAATGAACACAACCACAAGGATATGGTCCGAACGTGGAAGAGCCGAACTCCCACTGTCATCGCTTCTATCTCTCTCGCCCTCCCCATCCCTCTGAATCGTGAGCAAATGCGGTCCCACGTGCTGGCCTCCGCACAGCCCCGGCGGACAGAATGGAGAAGGCCTTTCCCCGGAGGATGGTACAAAGTAAATAGTAAATGAATCTAACGTCAGCTTCGACGATATGTATTCCAGTTGTTTGAACAACAGCTCTACATACTCGTTGTACTGTAGTACAGTAGATGGCTGAGTATTCCACAGATATGTGTAGCCTTAGCATTAATCCTTACGAAACATCGGAGTGTGTAATTTGTGAGCCTTGTTCTCTGAAATATATGTGTTTGCCCTGTATAGAATATGTGTAAATTGTATATCATGTTCAGTAAAGAATATGTATCAATTTTTTTTACTTTATTCTGTTATAGAATGTGTTGTATGATTTGTGTAGACTGTGTTATGTAATTTATGTGTTTTGTTCTCTATAAAAGATGTAATTCATGAAGAAGAATGGTGTATATAGAATATATTAACTAATTTATGTTGTGTTCTATATAGATTATGTGTTAAGTAATCTATGTATCTTGTTCTGTACAGAAAGTGTTGTAAAATTTGAGTCCTGTTCTGTGTGGAATATATTTTGAGTAAATATTGTTCTGAATAGCATATATGCTGTGTAATTTATATATTTTGCTCTATATAGAATCTGTGCCGTGAAACGTCTGTGTCTTGTTCTGTATAGAACGTTGTGTAATTGGCATGTCTTGTTCCGTGTAAAATATGTGTTGTGTATTTTGTGACTTGTTCTATGTAAAACATGTTGGACCTCCGTCGGTTCCGAAGACGTGAGTTCCAAATGTTTGAATAACAGAACAATGTGTTCGTGAAACTACTTACTGACCATTCCAAAGACACGTGTATCCATAACGTAGTACTCAAGCAGATTCAGTATCTGAGAAAGTTGTCTCTTTGAACTACATGTACCACTCATTTTTGCCAGCTGAGTGGACTGGGGCAACGTGAAATAAAGTGTTTTTCTCAAGAACGCAACGCTCCGCCATGGATCGAACTCACAATCATGAGCCTAATGCCGTGGTCACTATCCCACGCCCCTACACACTGTGTAGAATATATTTTCGATGGAATATATCTTGTTTCTGTTTTGTGGAAAGCTATGTGTGAGTAACACTATTGTGTATGTAACACCTCAATGTAATGTTCATTAGTGCAACGAATTCTTCTATTATTAGTTAATTTTATTTTTATTTTTATTTACTTTCATATTTTTACGTTAGCAGTGTGGGAATGACTTCATTGTTCGAAGTGAAGTTTTTTAAATAACTCTGCACTTAAACTACATGTCAATTTGTATGTTTTTGTTCATGTTCTTTAGTAATATTGATTTCTAATTTACCCATACAGCCGGCAAATTTGAGGGTGGGACGACAAAGTTGATTAATTCAATCCCACTACTTGACTGGTGTTTTATCTTAGCGACCCCGAAAGGCAAAGTTGACCTAGGCGGTATTAAAAACTCAGTATGTAAAGAGCCAGAACAAAGACGGCAATGGCAGTTTATCCGACGTTTTAACATTTCTGTTAATCCACCACCTTGATTGTTCTTATGTAATATACCCAGTGCTAGTTTCATGTTCATACACCTTGCTTGTTGCAATATCGAATCCTTGAACACATAGCTTTTCAGCTGATATTTTAGTCAGAAGAAGAGATCAAGATGTCTATCTGAGTCCCCAATGTAGACCTGCCAACCTTCAAAAACCCAAACGGGGAGTACCATAAAAAAGTGCCCTAAAACTGGGTGAAATGAGGCAAAATAGGAAGATTTTACATAATGAAAGCTATACCCATTTTCACAAGAGAAGACATCTCTCATCCACCCCAAAGTGGGTGGGAGATCTCCCTGTCCGACGGGGAGAGTTGACAGGTCTGTAGATAGGTTTACCTTTATACATCTTTTTATTAGGTTACTTCTGCAGTTTAATTTTCAGTAATTATCAATATTGACAGGTATATCATTTTAACATTAACACAAAGCTAGCAATATGTGGGGAGAGGAAAGTTAATTAAATCGTTCCCATTACTTAACTGGTACTTTGTTTTCGACACCGGAAGGATTAAAGGCAAAGTTAACCTCGACGAAATTTGAATTCAGAGCATAAAGAGCAGGAACAAATACTGCTAAACATTTGTCTGATGCTCTAAAAACTGTGCAAATCAAACACCCAAATGTGGGCAGGTATATCAAAGATAATATTAATGATGTCACTGTTACACACTGGATTTCGTGCATATTTATGCACACTTGTTTTCAGTTCTCGTCTAGCGGCCCACCTACTCAATGTATGTGGACATTCTATTTAATTTGCTAGGTGGGAAAGTAGATGCAAAGCCCAGGGGTTTCATGAGATTGGTGCCGTTGGTGTTCTGCTTAAACTGTTGCATCTCAATGCCTGTAATAGAGATTTGAATGGGATGAGAGATTCCAAACGTCCGATGCTCTGAGCAGAAAAGATTGGACGTAATGGCTAATGCGGACCTAGGGTTTGGACACAACATGGGTAGTAGAGGCGGTGAGTCATACATGCCTGAGTGATTGTGGCATGAGATGAGACAGAGGTCATTTGAGTAAAACAACAGAAACAGGCAAAAGTGTGAGACAACATGTCTTTGTGTTGTAGGCTGGGGAGTGTGTTTGTGAGCAACTCCATTCTGATAATTTAAATGAGCTTTCTATGGGTGGGGTCAAAGATATTTGTGTGTACTGTAACAGAACCGTCCCAGATGTGGGAGCAGAATTTCATTATAAATATATCCAATGTTTGAAAGAATAAAACAAATACAACAAAACAAACAAAAAAAGAAAATGGAATGTTCCCGAAAATGAGATGTTCCATTGCTTCCTCATGCTAATTGCTTAGTCTACATTTAATATTAGTTTCTTGTTTATTATATTGTTATAGAAGCTTTGTGAGTGTTTGCGGCTAGACATTGATCTTGTGTAGCTAAAATTAGACCTTTCGTTTCAGCTTTTATTGGAGAGTTTTTGAGCTATTGTTGCCTCACATAATGGCTCACTTCCTCTCTGTCCAGTCTTGCAAGATACTGACCATACAGATATTTTCTTTCCGCCTTTTTTAAATACCTTTTTTTTTTACCTTTAGCATTTTTGTTTTTACTTCAGCTTTTGTCTATATCTTTTTTTATTCTATTTATTAATGTTTTATTTTCATCTAAACCCCACTCTACCAGAGTATAATAACATCTAAACCCCCACTCTACCCGAGTATGGTAGCATCTAGTTTCTACTTTATTATTTCCTTACACAGATAGAGAAGTTTTTGTTATTGTTGTTGGATTTCTATCTCGCTTTATTTCACTAATCAGTCTTCCATTGCTTGCTTCTGTGTGCTTTTCTAGACCAACTGTAGTTGTTTTGTTAAAGTTCTGTGTTCATGTCAGACCCTTCTCCCCATAGTCTATCTATATCAACTTTAGCCTGGAATCTAATGAACATTTATTTTTTCTTTCTAGGTTCTTCAGTTCATTGCATTTCCAATATATTATTACATTGAAGATGTAGTTTATGAGTGGGATGGTTACCTAATATCTTACACCTATTATCTCATTTCTGGCAATGAGTTCGATTGTAATTCTTTTTTAGATATTACTCTGACTCTTCAATAGTAATCTTTTCTAATGTTCACCTTCATTTCTGTATATTGTATCTTATCACTTTCCTCTACAGCTAAACGATTCTGTTCGAATTCTCTGATTTCAATAACTAAATCTATCTAAATGCTTTGTGTTTTAATTAATCTGTCTATTTTTAGAGTAGCTTTGTCACAACTCTCTGCTCCCACACTCATGTTGATATCACCACTAAATTGATATATGAATTTTAAATTATCCACACAGAGAAGAGTGTTTATATCTTTTCCATAGCATTGTTATTGTTCTACTGTATTTCAAAGATTGTGATCTTTTTATTGTTTACTTTAATCTCCGTACATTCGCAGTTGTGTTCGCATTTATATCTTACTGCACTTCTTTTTTATTCTCCCTAGCCTACACATCTCTTTTATAGTGCTTGTGTATGTAATGGGTCGAGTTTAGCGGGTAGTAGGAATGTAACATTTAGGTATAGGGTTCATTAGTTCGCCGCTCTCTTCTAATTGCCTATTTTATTTTGTACATTAGCAGTACGAGACGGGCTTTTTAATATAAGGCTATATAACTAATAAAAACAAAAGACTATTAAAGGGAAAAGGAAGAAGAAGAAGAAAATGAAAAGAAGAAAAAGAAAGAAGGATCAAGTAACAAAAGAGAGGGGCAGGGACAGACACTACACCCCAGTTTGAGGGGTACCTCAGCCGCGCCCCGCGGACAAAGCGGCAAAAGCGCTACCGTGGAGAATGGTCAGAAACACTTTCTGTAACCAGAGGATTCCACTCTTAAACTCCATGTCACGTTATTTT
>OZ024741.1:309052471-309057471 GCA_964016885.1 Eledone cirrhosa | reverse complement strand
GCCAAACTATGTCACTGGAGCCAAACTATTTCACGGGAGCCAAACTATGTCACTGGAGCCAAGCTATGTTACTGGAGCCAAACTATGTCACTGGAGCCAAACTATGTCACTGAAGCCGAGCTATGCCACTGGAACCATGCTATGTCACTGGAGCCAAACTATGTCACTGGTGTCAACCTATGTCACTGGAGCCAAGCTATGTCACTGGAGTCAAACTATGTCACTGGTACCAAACTATGTCACTGGAGTCAACCTGTCACTGGTACCAAACTATGTCACTGGAGTCAACCTGTCACTGGTACCAAACTATGTCACTGGAGTCAACCTGTCACTGGAGCCAAACTATGTCACTGGAGCCATGCTATGTTACTGGAGCCAAACTATGTCACTGGTACCAAACTATGTCACTGGTGCCAAACTATGTCACTGGTGTCAACATATGTCACTGGAGCCAAACTATGTCACTTGAGCCATGCTATTTCACTGGAGCCAAGCTATGTCACTGGTACCAACTTATGTCACTGGTACCAAACTATGTGACTGGAACGATGCTATGTCTCTGGAGCCTAACTATGTCACTGAAACCAAATTATGTCATTGGTGCCAA
The DNA here is from genome assembly GCA_964016885.1 of Eledone cirrhosa. NCBI lineage: Eukaryota > Metazoa > Mollusca > Cephalopoda > Octopoda > Eledonidae > Eledone > Eledone cirrhosa. The sequence goes on along the minus strand of OZ024741.1, from coordinate 309,056,864 downwards.
ACTACGTCACTGGAGCCAAACTATGTCACTAGAGCCAAATTATGTCATTGGAGCCAAACTATGTCACTGGAGCCAAACTATGTCACCGGACCCATGCTATGTCACTGGAGCCAACTTATGTCATTGGAGCTAAACTATGTCACTGGAGCCAAACTATGTCACTGGAGCCAAACTATGTCACTGGTACCAAATTATGTCACTGGAGACGAGCTATGTCACTGGAACCAAGCTATGTCACTGGTGCCAAACTATATCACTGGAGCCAAACTATGTCACTGGAGCCAGGCTATGTCACTGGAACCATGCTATGTCACTGGAGCCAAACTATCTCACTGGTGTCAACCTATGTCACTGGAGCTAAGCTATGTCAATGGAGCCAAGCTATTTCACTGGAGCCAAACTATGTCACTGGTGTCAACCTATGTCACTGGAGCGAAGCTATGTCAATGGTGTCAACCTATGTATACATAGGTCAAATGCTTTCTGATGATTCCTGTTCAAAATTAAAGGGGGCGTATGTAACAGTCTCCAACTCCATCAATATAATCAACATTGTAAATATATATATGTCTGTGTCTGTATCTGTACACATACGCACACACACACAGACATGCACACACAAACACTATATATATATATATATATATATATATATATATATATATATATATATATATATATATATAATATAAGTTATTCCGGGTTGAGTCGGAGTAAGTAAGGTACTCAATACATAGCAGAGTGTAAATGTTTTAATATAGAAGGGCTTCTACAGGACTAGAACTGTTTCATTCGTGAGAAATCATCGGGAAGCTTCCTGATGATTCCTCACGAATGAAACAGTTCTAGTCATGTAGATGCTCTTCTATATTTTATATATATATATATATATAAATGGAATAGAATGAAACGAAATTTCATTTCTCACTCTTAGTACGGCACTTACTTAAATGTAAGTATGTATGTATGTATACGTACATACATATATGTATACAGACGTACAGTAGTATGTATATATATACATACATGCACACATATATATATGCACGTATCGGTTTACCGAACATTTATTATAATGCTCGGTTTGTTTGTTAATAAACAAACAAACAGCCTGAATTACGCCGTACAGTGTTTAGGCAACCACGTCACCTTTTTGTTCAACACTGACACAGGAACGATGTACTAGTTTCAAGCTTATTATCTATCGTCAGCATCGTATACCTTCCTGCCAAATGGTTGAACGTCTGAAAGTATATACTTTCCTTATGCATATTAACGGCTGAGCAGCCTAATTTGCATATCGAGTGAGTTCAGTCGGCCGGGCACACCGAAAACGATAAATTGAATAGAATGAAACGAAATTTAATTTCTCACTCTTAGTACGGCACTTACTTAAATGTAAGTATGTATGTATACGTACATACATATATGTATACAGACGTACAGTAGTATGTATATATATACATACATGCACACATATATATATATATGCACGTATCGGTTTAACGAACATTTATTATCGGTAAACCGATACGTGCATATATATGTGTGTGCATGTATGTATATATATATACATACTACTGTACGTCTGTATACATATATGTATGTACATATACATACATACATACTTACATATATATATATATATGTATATATATATATAGAGAGAGAGAGAGGGGGGGACAATGAGAGAGAGAGAAAAAACAGAAAGAAAGAAAGAAACAAGCAAACAAAAAAGGAAAGAAACAATCAAAGAAAGAAAAAGAGAAAGAAAGAAGTAAAAGAAAGAAAGATACACACTCACTGAGAAGTGATAAAGTTCCATTAAACTACATATAGACAGGATACAAAAGATAAGTAGCACTATTCATTATCATTTTAACAAATATACTTCATCGAAACAAACAGATTACAATGGAATACATACACACATACATACATACATACATACATACATACATACATAATAAAAAAACATACATACATACATACATACATACATACATGTTTACATTCATACATGTTTACATTCATACATACATGTTTACATTCATACATACATATGTACATACATTCATACATGCTTACATGCATACATACATGCATACATGCTTACATGCATGCATAAATATATGGTGGCTGCCAACTCATTTTCGAGTACGGCCATTACTTTATATCAATGTAGGAGAACCCATACCGATGTGCTGAACGAGTGTGACTTTTTAGTCCAGCCAGCAACTTGAAAGCTCTGGTACAAACACTACACTTGTGACAATTATTGACACATAGTGCTGGGCCCATGGTACCATGTGACGACAAGTGCAGAGAGATCTCCAGATATAAAGCAATGCCTGTGCCGTGAAGCTTTTATAGTGAGCAAAGGCACTGCACAAAGCCAGTCCCACTCTCTTAACCAAGATGATATTTACCAAAAAGAAGAACAAGTCAACATCATTGGATACCATCAGGGTTGTAGGTGTTATATCAGAGTTTTCCTTCTCCTAGTATTCTGCCTTGACAAAGCCTAAGGGGTCATCTCTCCCGGTGATTTTGGATGGCCATTGACTCTTAAGAGCTCCTTTGCCCTTTGACAGGTTTTGTTTTTAGTCCTGCAGGATGTCCAAAGTCACCCTCCTCACCAAGAAACCTTGGTGGGGTTGCCAGTTTAGTCGCCAACGACCCGACCATGAGACAGGTTGTACTGGAATACATGTTACCAGTACAACCTGTCTCATGGACATTCATACATACATGTTTACATGCATGCATGCATACATACATGCAACCTGTATGCATACATACATACATACATACATATATACATCACAGACATTTTCATTAATTTAGATACTAAAATTACATCTAATTACGTCTATGACAAAAATTTACAAATAAAATTACACAATATATAACTATATATATAACTATATATATAACTATGTGAGAAAAACCACAGACCCTCCATCTCAACTTTACTTTTGAAAAGCAGAAGAACTGCGAAACCGGTAAAGGAACCAAATAAATATATATATTTTTTTAAAAAATAAGATTCCAGTTGCATTTTCGATTTCATCTTTTTTTATTTATACTTTCACTCGTGTAGGGCACCTCGGTTATTTTTCATTTTGTAAAAAAAAACTCTCTTTCTAATATAACTATATATATATATATATACATACATATATATATATATATATATATATATATATATATATATATATATATATATATATATATACATATATATATACATATATATATACATATATATACACATATATATATACATATATATACATATATGTGTATATATATGCATATATATATTTATATATATATATATATATATGTATATATATATGTACATATATATATATATATATATATATATATATATATATATATATATATATATATATATATATATATATATATATATATACATATATATACATATACATATATATATATTTATATATATATATATATATATATATATATATATATATATATATATATATATATATATATATATATATATATATATATATATATTTATATATGTGTATGTATATATTATACATATATATACAGGGTGCCCAGAAAAACGTATACATACTCCAACACCATTCTAATAAATATCGCCTATCCAGGTAATGAAAGTGTGTATATATTTTTGGGAAACAACCTGTATATATATATATATATATATATATATATATATATGTATATACAATATATATACATATATCTATATATAAATAAATATATATATATATATATATATATATATATATATATATATATATATATATATATATATATACGTATATATATATATACGTATATATATATATATATATATATACGTGTATATATATATATATATGTGTATATATATACGTATATATATATATATATATATATATATATATATATATATATATATATATATATATATATATATATATGTATGTATGTATGTATGTATGTATTATGTATGTATAGCAAATTGCATTAACTTTATAATGAAAGACGTCTATAACGGAAGTTAATCGGAAAAATCTTGAAGTCATTTTCAATGGAGTTTTAAAATAAAAAAAAAACGTGAATTCACTTAAAGTCAAATACATATACAATACAAAAGATATATACACTTGGAAATGACATTTAAACCACAAAAGAACAACACAAATACTCTGCACACATTTTTTTTATCATATATATTCTTTCTTTACAATATATGTACAACAATGGTTTTCATTAGTTAAAGATTCCGAATAAATATTTTTAGCAACGAATGTGTCTGTGTGTTAATACGTATGCATATGTGTGTGTGTGCGTGTGTGTGTACGTGTGTGTGTGTGTGTGTGTGTGTGTGTGTGTGTGTGTG
>OZ024741.1:309024971-309034971 GCA_964016885.1 Eledone cirrhosa | reverse complement strand
ATGTATGTGTATAGGTGTTTATGTGTTGGTGTATGTATGTATGTGTGAGTGTGTGTAGGTGTGTGTATGTGTGTGGTGTGTGTGTGATGTGTGTATGTATGTGTGTATGTATATGTATAGGTGTATGTATGTGTAAATGTGTGTAGGAGTGTGTGTATGTATGTATGCGTGTATGTGTATATGTATAGGTGTATGTATGTGTAAGTGTGTATGAATGTGTGTATGCGTGTATGTATGTATGTGTGTATGTATATGTATATGTGTATCTATGTGTAATTGTGTGTAGGAGTGTGTGCATGAATGTATGCGTGTATGTATGTTTGTACGTATATGTATAAGTGTAGTTATCTGTAAGTGTGTGTAGGGTGTGTGTACGTATGTATGCGTGTATGTGTGTGTGTATAGGTGTAGGTATATGTATGTGTGTAGGTGTGTGTGTGTGTATGTGTATTTATATGTGTAGGTGTAGGTGTATGTGTGTATGCATGTCTTTGACACATCACTCCTCCATAAAAACTGTGAGCTATTAAAATCCTAAGTTAACTAACCAATATATATATCGGTGAAATATTTTTACCAGAGTAAAATATATAACGAAGATCGATATTATTGATTAAATTTCCTTTAATATCGTGATCTAAAAATCTGTAAAATTATGGTTTCTAATTTTTGCACATGGTCGGTAGTTTTGGTGGCGATGAAAACGACGATTCCATCAACCCCAATACATAACTGGTACTTTATTTTATAGTCAGTGGAAGGATGAAAGGGAAAATTAATCTAGGCTGGAATAGAACCCAGAACGCAATGGGATGTTACTATTTGCTGCAAATCATGTTGTCTGATGCTCGATACTACCAATCCGTAATAATAATTGCTTCTACATTCGGCACACGGCCAGCAATTAATAATGGTTTCTACCATAGGCTCAAGGCCAGCAATTAATAATGGTTTCTACCATAGGCACAAGGCCAGCAATTTGGGTAGGAGAGGAAAGTTGATTACATCGACACCAGTGCGTGACGGGTGCCTTATTTTATTAACCCCCGTGAGGATTAAAGACAAAGTTCACCTCCGCAGGATTTAAACTCAGACCGTAAAGGAATGTAATACTATGCTGTAAAGCATGATTTCCGGCGCTCTACCGATTCTGTCAATCCACGACTCGCGGCCAGCAATTAATAATGGTTTCTGATATAGGCACAAGGCCAGCAATTTGGAGGGGGAAGGGGAAAGTCGATTAAATCAACCGCAGCGCGTGACTGGTACTTTATTTTATCGACTCTGTAAGGATGAAAGACAAAGTTAACCTCGGCAGGATTTGAACTCAGACAGTAAAGGGCCGTAACTCTATGCTGCAAAGTATGGTTTCCGACGCTCTACCGATTCTGCCAATCCAGCCCCCTCGGTCAGCAATTAATAATAATAATGATTTCTTTATTAACCACAAAGGCTTCATATGAAGAAAACATAAAGGACAGTACAGGACAAAACATTGAGTGAAGGGGGAGTGTGTAAACGGCTATAACGAAAGTAAAAGAGGAGTAACAATAGAATTAAAACAATGAGTACTCCTCAATAGAGAGTAGAGTTCTGACGTCTACTCGTCGACCATGCTGGCCACGTTTACTACGACCATGTTTATTAATGAGGAATTGGCAAAAGAGAAAAGTTTTTGTCTCCAGCCATTTCAGTCGCGTCCACCGAATAGCCTTTTTCGCTAATATGAGTAATGATAATACCCAGGATTTGAACTCAGAACGTAAAGAGCCGGAACAAATAGAGGATATATACACATCTTCTCCGGTGAAAGTTTGCGAAGGAATAATATAGCAGTGCACGATGTATGTATATATATATATATATACATATATATATATATATATATATATATATATATATATATATATATATATATATATATATATATATATATATATATATATATATATATATATATATATATATATATAAAGAATTATATATCTACCAACATATATATAAAGAATTATATATCTACCAACATATATATACAGATGCATACCTATGCTAGCAAATATATAGGTTTTGTCTTAGTAACTTTGTGGTTCAATGCAAGGGGATGCAGAACAATTATATGAAAGACGTAAAATAAGAAAATTATAAAAATTAACTTACTTACTAAAATTTCACTCCATATATATATATATATATATATATATATATATAACGAAGGAAGTGTGGTAACCAGGTTGACCATAACGTCCAGAAATAACCGTCGAAACGGCATGAGCTCTGCCGTCGGGGTCTTGAACATTTTCTTATATATATATATATATATATAAGATCAAAAGATGGTTAAAAGAGTTCCATGTATTTTATTATGCGCATTTCAAAAACAAATATCATCATGCAATAACATTTGTGTTTTCATCAGATAAAATCGGAAGACATGATATGAAGGTTAAAAAACACTTGTGAATAGTGCAGTTTTAAATCAACATATGAAAAGTAGTTTTAGATTGATGTGTGATATTGGGGAAAAAAATTTGAGGGGGCGGGAGGTTGGAAAGGATGAAAAAGAGGAGGAGATGAGAGTAAAAAGTGGAAGGGGAGGAGTATAATGAGGAAGGATGAGATAGGAGGAGAGATGGGTGATAGAGAGAGAGAGATAGCTTTTATAACTGAGAAAAATATATTGTTTTACATAGAGAGGTTGAAAAACCGTTGGAAGATAATATATAAATTAAAAGAATTTGAAAATTAACGAAGAGAAAAATAATGTTAAGTTATTTTTCTCTTCGTTAATTTTTAAATTCTTTTAATTTATATATTATCTTCCAACGGTTTTTCAACCTCTCTATGTAAAACAATATATTTTTCTCAGTTATAAAAGCTATCTCTCTCTCTCTATCACCCATCTCTCCTCCTATCTCATCCTTCCTCATTATACTCCTCCCCCTCCACTTTTTACTCTCATCTCCTCCTCTTTTTCATCCTCCCCCCACCCCCTCAAAATTTTTTTCCCAATATCACACATCAATCTAAAACTACTTTTCATATGTTGATTTAAAACTGCACTATTCACAAGTGTTTTATAACCTTCATATCATGTCTTCCTATTTTATCTGATGAAAACAAAAATGTTATTGCATGATGATATTTGTTTTTGAAATGCGCATAATAAAATACATGGAACTCTTTTAACCATCTTTTGATCTTATATATTATGTATACTCCAGTCCTACAAACTGTAGAGTGCTTCTTATCCGATATCTGCATTGCTTTATTGTACTACAAAACTCACCTCCTACATATATATATATATATATATATATATATATATATATATATATATACATACATCGTACACTGGCTTGTGCTATTAAAACTTTCGAGATCCCATCAGCCAAATTCTATCCCGCAGTAGTCGTCATCGCACTGCTATATTCTTCCTTCGCAAACTTTTACCGGAGAAGATGTGTATATATCCTCTATTTGTTTCGGCTCTTTACGTTTTGAGTTCAAATCCTGGGCCTTATCATTACTCATATTATATATATATATATATATATATATATATATATATATATATATATATATAAACGGAAAAACTGAAACGAAATTTCATTTCCCACTCTTAGTACGGCTGTTACTTAAATATAAGTATGTACACGTACATACATATATGTATACAGACGTACAGTAGTATGTATATATACATACATGCACACATATATATATGTACGTATGGATTCACAGAACATTTATTATAATGCTCGGTGTGTTTGTAAACAAAAATCCCGTATTAAGCCGTAGTGTCTAGCAACCATCGTTGCTCGTTTGTTCAACACTGACAAAGGAACGCTGTACTAGTTTCAAGCTTATTAGCTATCGTCAGCAACAGATACCTCCCTGCCAGATTGTTGAACGTATATACTTACCTTATGCATATTAACGGCTGAGTAGCCCAATTTACATATTGAGTGGGTTAATCGGCCGGGTGCACCGAAAACGATAAACGGAAAAAATGAAATGAAATTTCATTTCCCACTCATATATATATATATATATATATATTTCCCACCAATATATATATATATATATATATATATATATATATATATATATTTATATATATATATATATATATATATATATATATATATATATATATATATATATATATATATATATATATATATATATATAGTAGAATAATCGAGTATCGAAAAATCGGCGCACGAGTTCACGATAAACAAAATTCGACATGAGTGGCAGAGGGCTCAATAATTCAGATAAATCAGAGCTATAACTGTCGTTAAAATACCAACAATATATATATATATATATATATATATATATATATATATTGGAAAATGTGTGAAATCCTTGTATAGTTAGTCATATTTAAAAAAATGAAAAGAATAACTTCACTTGTAGTTCTAAACAATTTAATTTAATCTTATAATATGATTTTACAATTTGGTTTTGTAGATCTAGTAAGTTCTTTGTTAACTTCGGTGGGGAGATCTACAAAGAACTTACTAGAACTACGAAACTAAATTGTAAAATCATAATATTATAAAATTAAATTAAATTGTTTAGAACTACAAGTGAAGTCATTCTTTACCTTTTTTTAAATACACCTAACTCTACCAAGGATTCCACGCAATTTTCAAGCTAGAATCACGCCGTTCTAATACTGCTGGCTTAGTTCGGATCTAGCCGTCGAAACGGCCGGAGCTTAGCCGTCGGGGTCCTGACTCTTTTCCTATATACATATATATATATAGAGAGAGAGAGAATAAGAAAATGCAACGTAGTTACAGATGTTAAAGTCATTTAATGATAATGCTGTGATACATATTTCAATGACGACAGTGACCACACTCTTCGGTATACCCAGTTCCGTGACATCATCAGACAGCTTCTTACATAATAAGGTTATGTTCCCGATGTAATCCAAATTGAATCGACAAGGGAACGGACGAAGCAGGTTTTCTTGAATCCTTCGTCCGTTCCCTTGTGAGCCCCAATTCACCCCCACCAGTTTGCGCAGGCGATTCAATTTGGATTACCTCGGGAACATAACCTTATTATGTAAGAAACTGTCTGATGATGTCACGGCACTGGGTACACCGAGAAGTGAGGCCATTGTCGTCATTGAAATATGTATCACAATACGATATCAGGATCTTTCTTAATGATATTCTTATATATATATATATATATATATATATATGTATGTATGTATAAGGTATGATATTTTTTCAGGTATTGTGGAATTTCAGATACAAATAAGAAATATGTTTGTAAGTTTGGTTATTTGGGAGTTCGACAATGCATGTTTGGTAAAAATGCAAAGGTAATGATTGTTTTTACTTTTGGCACAAGGCCCAATGCCAAGGTAATAATAATAAGAAAAAAAGAACACAGTGAAGTAAAGCAAAAGAATGAGGACTGTGGGATATTACCTTAGCGGTTAGTAATAATCCCAAATGTTTTCAGATTTACGATCCATTATCAAGGGGAGTCCGCATTTTTACTAAACACGTATTGTTGGGCTGCCAAATAATCAAACCTATCTCTTATTTGTATTTGTATCTTATACATACATACATGCATATATATATATATATATATATATATATATATATATATATATATATATATATATATAATATTAATACATATAATATATATATATACATATAATAATAATATATATATATATAATATATATATATATATATATATATATATAGGGAGAGAGAGATGGAAACATTTGTTTTTAAATTATTTCTTGTTTTTTATGTTTCAAGAGCATTATAAAATTCGACAGACATTATACATATAGAATTACTGAATGTGTGTTATGTGCAATTTGTATAAGTGATAGAAACAATTTAAATATATACCATTTAGCCATTTAGAACCATACATAACGCTATTTCTGAACTCTTTGGCAATTATATGCTATTGCATATCATTCCCCCACATAATATTGGGTTATATATATATATATATATATATATATATATATATATATATATATATATATATATATATAATTTGAAGTAAAGATAAAAAAATGTTATATCAACAGATTTGAGCTCAATGCAGTTTCAAGATCTGCAAGATAAGTTGAATCATCTTACCACAGTATTAAGAATTAAACTTCGAGTAAATAAAGCCGACGTGTATGTAATTGTTGTTTTATAAGGATGTGTTTTCATTCATATTGTTTCTCTGATTACACTCGAATAAGAGGTTTAATATCATCACACACATCAACATATGAAACATCGAGCTTGACTAAGATTTTTCACCTTCTTTATATGTTTTCCGGTTCATCACGTAGAAAAATGTGTTAAAAGAATAAAATGTTTTAAACTTTTCGTCTTCGCTATTCGTTCAATATATATATATATATATATATATATATATATATATATATATATATATATATATTTATTTATTAAAATAACAGATTAAAGTTTAAGCAAAGAATCGCTGCTTTCACCCTTAACGGGATCTTCTGAAACTAACCTTATCGAGCCCTCTTTGGATTTTAGTCTTCAATTTTATTATTATTACTATATATATGTGTGTGTGTGTGTGTGTGTGTGTGTGTGTGTGTGTGTGTGTGTGTGTGTGTGTGTGTGTGTGTGTGTGCGTGTGTGTGTGTGTGTGTGTGTGTGTGTGTGTGCCTGCGTGTGGGTGTGGGTGTGGGTGTGGGTGTGGGTGTGTGTGTGTGTGTGTGTGTGTGTGTGTGTGTGTGTGTGTGTGTGTGTGTGTGTAGATCCCGAGTTAAATCGGGGGTAATCACAGTAAATAAGGTCCCAAATACATCAGTTGAGTGTTAACATCAATATTTGATATTGACTTACTATGTCACCCGGCCTTCCTGATGATTTCATAGGAATGAAACTGTTCTAGTCCTGTAGAAGCCATTTATATATATATATGTGTGTGTGTGTGTGGCAGGAAGGTATACGTTGCTGACGATAGCTAATAGGCTTGAAACAGGTACAGCGTTCCTTTGTCAGTGTTGAACAAACGAGCAACGATGGTTGCTAGACACTACGGCTTAATACGGGATGTTTGTTTACAAACACACCGAGCATTATAATAAATGTTCAGTGAATCCATACGTACATATATATATGTGTGCATGTATGTATATATATACATACTACTGTACGTCTGTATACATATATGTATGTACGTATACATACTTTTATATATATATATATATATATATATATATATATATATATATATATATATATATATATATATAATATCACATTCATTTGCAGTAAAACTGGAAATTATCAATTAACAATTATCTACATCAGGCCCCGGGGGCCACATGGGTCACATATGTGTTGTATGAGGGCTACACACAACAACTAATTGCGCACATTACAACTAATTTTACGAAGATAAAACATACTCGCGCTGTAAATACCTTTGTACGGGCCGCAACTGTGGTGCTTGTAAAGGGCCGCATGTTTGACATGCCTGATCTACATCATACGTGTTACCATATATCTTTAGGAAAACTTATATAGAACAAATAAAATTTAAAAGTAGTTTAACCGCACAAGGTTTTAAGAATCAAATAAAACAATATCAAAAAGCATTCAACGTTAAAACAAGCAATAAGTTTCAAATGCATGTTATGCAGATGGAATTATATAAAAAATATGTAAGACTATATGTTTACTTGTGTTTTTATGTTGTTAGATTGTGTTAAATGGGTTAATGTATAGTTTAGTTATCTTGAGTTTTGTTAACTCTTTTCTTTTTATAGGCAGGAAGATGTTTGTTAATTCAGTTGTAAAAAGACTATGTAAAAAGCATTTGACAGGTATATATATAGATAGTTACCATAATATGTATGGAAGAATATATATGAAAAATAATAAAAGATATCGTATGTATAGAAAGAAAAAATATCGTATATATATATAGAGAGAAATATATATAGAGAGAAATATATATATATATATATATATATATATATATATATATATATATATATATATATATAGAGAGAGAGAGAGAGAGAGAGAGAGAGAGAGAGAGAGAGAGAGAGAGAGAAATAGATATATTTCTTTATTAGCCACAGGGGCACAAAAGAAGGGGACAAATACAAAGGGGGAAGTTTACATACAATAAAAACGTGTAAAATGTTATCACAGATGGAATTTAAAAGTTAGTCGATTTTCCCCAATAGAGGGAGACAGTTTATATGGGTAACACATACCCCCGAAAAAATGTGCAACCCTCATCTCCAGGAGTACGAAGAGCTTGTACTCCTTTCCTCTCCTCCTCCTTTTCCTCAATCTACAGGCTGATATAGAGAGAAGGCCCATTCACTCGGGCCATTCTCGCCACTTTCACCCACCTTTCATAAAACTTGCTGCGGTACAGCACCTCTCTCTCCATCCTGATTCTTCTTCCAAAGTGGTATTTGAAAAAAAGAATCAGTTGTTGGCCGGAGAGAAAGGTGTCTGACCTCAGCCCTTTCAACCTTGTCCACCATACAACCTCTTTCGCCATAGCTATCACACAAAGGAAAACCGCCTCTCCTTCGTTTTTGAAGGAGGGTGGCGGTTTGATCATGACAATGGACTCGGTGGTCAACTGGATTGGTCCCACCCGCGACAATAGTCGTTCTACATATCCCCACAGGTCAGTGACGCCCGGGCAGTGTATGAATGCGTGCGCGACGGTTTCTTCGTCTCGCACGCACCTCGGACAGATCTTTTTTGCAGGGTCCCTGCCCGGGCGCCCATGTCTGTAGAGCTTGTCTCGAACTGGTAGAGCTCCTCGGTAGCACTGCCAGGCCAGGGACTTTTGGAAGTTGTCCATCGGTCCCGGGCGGAAGGTCCTACCGAACAGACTGGCCAGTTCATCTTCCTCCACGCCTAGAGTTTCACCGAGCGCGTCGTCGCACTTGCTGCGGACCAACCCTCTATAGAATGACGAAGTGGAGTCTCCACTGATCGCCGGGTCCGCCTGCCAGAGGGCTGTGAGAGAGAGAGAAATAGATAGATAGATAGATAGATAGATAGATAGATAGATAGATAGATAGATAGATAATATATATAGAGAGAGATAATTAACGTTTTTTCCTAATCTAGTTCGAAAAGTAAAATTGAATAACTTATTTTTCTTAGTACACAGAGCATTGTAAATTATTGTTTAAAATTCATTTTCTTTAATGTTCAGTTTTAAGATTTTCATAGAATTTGTCTTGGTGGTGAATTTATCTCGAATATGGCCATTTCTGTATAGTGAAACATCGTTATACGGTTAGTAGGTAACACATATGATGTACATAAATGTTAATCGATAATTTCCAGTTGTTCTGTAAATGAATGTGATATTATTGAAACGTGCGTAGAAAATGAAAGAATAAATAATAATTTCATATATTTGACTTTTTTTATAATTTTGAATATATATATATGTGTGTGTGTGTGTGAAACAAAACAAACTCAGGAATGCAAAAATACAAAGTGATATGAGGTTCACGCTTGAGAGAGTGGAGGACAGAAGTCCTTCGTCAGGAAAGTTTTGATAAGGAGAGAACAAGAAAGCAGGTACAAGAAAGTAGTGTGTGAAAGTTACATTATATTACATACATACATATAGACATACACATACACATCTAAAGATATATATATATATATGTGTGTACACATATATATACACATCTATATATATATAGAGATAGAAATACCCTCCCCATATATGTATATATATGTGTGTGTGTGTGTGTATGTGTGTACATATGTATGCACATATACACACATCTATATATATATATATATATATATATATATAGGAACGAGTAGGACCCCGACGGCTGAGCTCAAGCCGTTTCGACGGCTAATTCCAGAATTAGCCGTCGAAACGGCTTGAGCTCAGCCGTCGGGGTCCTATTCGTTCCTATTACCCACTCTACTACCCTAAGTATTGAGTACTTTGGTGCGTTATGGTC
>OZ024741.1:309002471-309014971 GCA_964016885.1 Eledone cirrhosa | reverse complement strand
TTATGCATATGTTTATGTGTGTGACAGTGTGTATGAGTGCACGTGTGAGTGTAACAACATGTATGTATATTTGTGCACGTATATCTGTGTGGGTGTGTTTGTGTGTGAGTTAACACTATACATGTGTGTGCTTGTGTGTGTGTGTGTGCGTGAATGTTTGTGTGCGTTGACACTATACATGTGTGTGCTTATGTGTGTGCATGTATATGTATGCGCGTGTGTGTTGACAGTATACATGTGTCCGCGTGTGTATGTGTGTGTTTGCGTATGTGTTTGTGTGTGTGAGTATGTGAGAGTATGTATGTGTTTATGTGATGGGTTGCTAAGCGTGTAAACGTATTCTTTCACACCTTATTGGTAGATTGAGTGTCTTGTTTATATTTATATATGTATGTATATGTTGGTGTGTGTATGTGTGTATTTGTGTCTGCTTGTGTGTATAAATGTGCATGTATATATATGCACACGTGTGTGTATGTGTGTGTGTGTGTCTGTTTGTGTGAATAAATGTGCGTGTCTATATATGCACACATGTGTGTGTGTGTATATATGCACACGCGTGTGTATGTCTGTGTGTATATATGCACACACGTGTGGGGGGTGAGAGTATCCGTTCATTAAAAATAGATACAAAAAATAGATCGGTGCATGAATGAATGAAAAGGAAGAAACAAACGAAAGAATAAATGAATGCATCCACGAATGAATGAATTTGTAAAGGAGATGGTGATGATGATGATGATGATGGTGGGGGGTGATGGTGAGGTGATTGTGGTGGCGGTTGGGTGATAGTGGTGGTGGTGGAGGCGGTGATGATGGCGGTGGTGGTTGATGGTGGTGAAGGTGGGGGCGATGGGGTGGGTTGGGGTGGACGGTAGTGGTGATGGTGGAGTTGTGGTGGGGGTGGAGGCCGTGATTGGAGGGGGGGGGGGGGATAAAGGTGGGGGTGACGGTGGTGGTGGTGGTGGTGAAGGTGACGGTGACGGTGGTGGTGGTGGTGATGGTGGTGCCGGTGTTGGAGGTGTGACGGTAGTGGTGGTGGTGGTGGTGCTGCTGCTGCTGCTGGTAGAGGTGTGACGGTGGTGGTGACAGTGGAGGAGTTAGCACGAAAGATATTTTAGATGGACAGAACAAAGTTAGAGAAAAAAAAACGGAGCAAACAGAGAAACGCGAGCAAGAGAGAAGTGGTGAGAGTGTAATATAGAAAATGAGAGAAGGGGGAGGGGGAGGGAGAAAGTGTGAGGGAGAGAAAGTGTTAAAGGCAGAAAGAAACAATAAGAGAGACAAAGAGACAGAGAAAGCAAGAGAGACTATGGGAAAGGAAGGGCATAGTACAAAAGAAAATGGGTACTAAGCTTGACGTGATGTAGTTTGTTTTTGTTTTGCAGTTTTTACGGTATTAAAGAAAGACAATAGGATTATGTTGGAGTCCAGTGTTTCGTGGGCGGTGAGGTGTGACAAGATGTATTTTAGTTTATTAAAGGAAGTGCAGAAAAGAGTGGCGGTGTGGGTGGTGGGAGGGGGGGTTGTGATAGACCGATATAAAGAAGGAGAGAAAGAAAAAAATAAATGAAAGAATGAAGGAATGACTGAAGGGAGGGATGAAAGCGATAGAAAGAGAAAGAAAATACGTGAGTATGTGTATCAAATAAAGAGCAGCCCGGGGCCGGATTTTAGTGTGGGCGACCATTCAGTTTATAAATTCAAGCATTCACACACAGATACAAACACACACATACATGTATATTATATATTATCATCAGGATATGTTGTCTTACGGGTAAGCTAGTACCATTTTTAAAAGCTATAAGCTGCAAGGCAAAATCCCTATAATAATATCTACACTCTACTTTTCTTAAGTATAGGTGATTTTAAGTTAGACATGGCCAGGGCCTATACTGGCCGAAACCTATCAAAGTTATAGAGTACTAAATTAAAAAAAGGTCTTACTTATCTTAACTGGTAACATTTCATCCATATATATATATATATATATATATATATATATATATATATATATATATATATATATATATATATATATATATATATATATATATATATATATATAAGGCTGATCCAAGTTTCGCCTTTATGCTACAGATTCCTTAGACTGTAAAAACTATGTATACAGTATATTTATGCTTCAACATTCGGTCATCGGAAGAAGCGGTGTATGATTAAGAGCCAAACCCGTTGTCTTCAATTCGATATTCGTGCCTGCCCTTGCTGATGGTTATGAATCTTGGTTAATGACCAAAATAATACGATTGCAAATACAAACGGCCGAAATGAGTAACGTTACTCGATAGGGTACACAGCTCGGAAATCAGGGACTCCAAATAGTGCCGCTAATTCACCGAATTAAAGATGATTTCTCCGATATGGACATGTGGTGAAAATGTCTATGGGAAAAATCGCTGGACAGACTCTACAGGCGAAGCTAACTGGCTGGCTTGAGATCCCAAGGTAGACTACGAGGAAGTTGAAGTCAGTAAGTATCGCTTGGGATCCAGCCGGGTCAACTGATGTTGGTTGCTTCTGATAGGACCCTCTGGAATACGTGTCAGAGGATAATTAATACCCGATGACCCTCCCAAGAATAGCAGGGTGGAGAAGAAGAATGTATGGTGGTGTATTGTAGCTCATTCCGAGAGAGAGAGAGTGAGCATGAGAGGGAGGGGGAGAAGAAGAATGTATGGTGGTGTGTTGTAGCTCATTCCGATAGAGAGAGGGGGGGGGGGGGAAGAAGAATGTATGGTGGTGTTTTGTAGCTCATTCCGAGAGAGAGTGAGCACGAGAGAGAGGGGGGGAGAAGAATCAATCCAAGTTCTTGACTAGGACTTTATCGTTTTCAAAAGGATGAAAGATAAAGTTGATCTCGGCTGGTTTTGAACTGAGAGCGTAGAGGAGTGAAATATATAACGCTTGGCAAACTGTCAGACATTCTAGCAATCATACTAATTCGCCTATGCTTATGCTTCTTCCTAATTATTCCGCGATTTTGTATCTTATGAAATATGTTGACCCAAGAATTGTAGGTCAGATTTGAGTTTTATACAGGCTGGACATTTCAAATCAGACACGCCATTGTCCGGCATGTTTTTGATTCAGCTAGCGCGTTAGTTTGTTGATCGGTAACTAGCGTCGATATGCCTGGGCTGGGTAGTGGGATGACTCAAATTGGTTGTTTATCACCTCTGCCGGCCCAAATCCCTCCCGTGCGTCCCCGTCGTGGTACTGGCTCCACCAAATTGGGTTGGGTGTGAAAGCGAGAGGTCGGCGCTATAACCGATGCAATGCTTGGCGGTACTATAACCGATGCAATGCGGCTTGGCAGAACTTTTAAAACCAATCGCCGGAAGAAACTCCATTGAAAGGAACTTACACTATGAACTCCTTCGATGGAGCTGGCTCAACCCATCCGGGGGAACACTGCCACAAGTAAGTTTGTTGATCACCTGGGCAGTGTAGCTAGCAGAGCTAAACTTTATTTATCGCAGAGCGGTTTTTTTGGGGTTTTTGTTTTTTTGTGATATAGGCCTGTCATTGTACTTTTGTTTTTACCTTGTGCTCTTATTTTTGGTTTTAGACTTTATATTACACGAAGCAATAAATACTTGGTTTGGAAGCATTATTAGTTTTATTATTTCCTGTATTGTTAAAGAGGGTAGACTGCCAGAGTCGTTAGAGCGTCGAACGCAATGTTTAGCGGTGATTAGTTAAAACTTTCTATGTTCTGAGTTCGAATCTCGCCGAGGTTAGCCTTGCCTTTCATCCTTGTGGGGTCAATAAAATAAAGTAGCAGTAACGCACTGGGCTCGATTTAATCGACTTTCCCCCTCCTCAAATTTGCTGACCAAGTGCCTAACGATCTGAGTTCAAATCCCGCCGAGGTTGACTTTGCCTTACGGGGTCGATAAAATAAAGTACCAGTAATGCACTGGGTAATTGCTGGCCTTGTGCCTAAAGTAGAAACAATTATTTCCTGTGCTGTTGCAGGAGGTAGACTGGCAAAATCGTTAGAGCACTGAAAAAATGTATTGTTGTAATTACTTAAGATTTTATACGTTCTGACTTCAAATTCCACATAAGTCACATTTTATCTTTCATTCATCCAGATTCGATAAAATAAAGTACCAGTTAAGAAATGAGGTCGATTTAATCGACTTTCCTCTGCTCCAAAATTATTGGCTTTTTGCCTATATGCTAGAAAGAATTATTTCCTGTATCAATTTATGTTTTAGCTTTGATAAAGCATCAATAAATATGAGAAAAGAGATGGCAAAATGATGTTTACATAGGGACTTACCCTTAAGGATTAATATCTGTTTTCTGTCCTATCTGAATTTACGAATATTTTCTATAGTCAACAAGCTCGACGATATTTCAGTCAATTTGCCTAAGATCAAAGTGCACTATCAGATATTGCTTCAATTATCGCATATTGCAATAACAACTGAGTATATACTTCTGCGATAGGTGACGAATTGATAAAGTCATTCGAAGGCCGAATAGAATGGTTTGTGTTATTCTTTCAAATCGCGTCAAGGTCAAATTTTCCCTTCATCCTTTCAAGGTCGATAAAAAGTACCATTACAGTAGAAGGGGTCGATTCAGCCTGCATATTCTTTTTCATTTATTTTCTCACAATCAGTCTCTCCTTGTTTTATCTCTCTCTCTCTCTATCTCTCTCTCCCCCTCTCTCTCTCTCTCTATCTCTATCTATCTATCTACCCCCCCCCCTCTCTCTCTCTCACCCTCTCTTTCTCTCTCTCTCGCTCTCTTTTTCTCCTTTTCTCTCTCCTTCTCTGGAAGAAATCGACTGTCATACTTGGCGATTTAAAATTCCCAAGACGGTGGCACTGAGACTTCACAAGGTCCATACATATTTACATATATTTACATATTTACATATTTACATATATATTTCTGTGAGAACATGAATTGGAGGCATGAGTGTGCGTATATTTAAAAGTATGTATATGGCCTCATATTTCATTGGTTCAATGAATAACAGTCTTTCTGCGCATACACACGTACACACACACGCAGACACGCACACACACACACACGTACACACACACATACGTATATATTGAGATAGATGTTTGTGTATGTGTGTGTCTATGTTTACGTGTGCTATAACGATTTGATTACGTAAGTATTGTGGTCAAAACAATCAACAGAATCCCTTCAAGGCGACGCTCCAGTATGATCGTAGTCTAATGAGTAAAACAAACAAAACAATAAGTAATTATGTGTGTGTGTTTATGTGAATATGTATGTGTATGCGATGGGTAGATGAGAGTGTAAGTGTGGAGTGTGTGTTTGTGGGTGTGTGAATGTGTGTGTGTGTTTGTGTGCGTGTGGTTGTGTGTGTATGTGTGAGTGTGTATGTGTGTGTGTGTGTGTGTGCGTGCGATGGGTGGATGAGAGTGTAAGTGTGGAGTGTGTGTTTGTGAGTGTGTGAATGGGTGTGTGTGTTTGTGTGCGTGTGGTTGTGTGTGTATGTGTGAGTGTGTATGTGTGTGTGTGTGTGTGTGTGCGTGCGATGGGTGGATGAGAGTGTAAGTGTGGAGTGTGTGTTTGTGGGTGTGTGAATGTGTGTGTGTATGTGTGTATGCTGTGGGTGGATGAGAGTGTAAGTGTGGAGTGTGTGTTTGTGGGTGTGTGAATAGGTGTGTGTGTTTGTGTGTGTGTGTGTGGTTGTGTATGTATGAGTGAGTGTGTATCTGTGTGTGCGTGTGTGTGTGTGTGTGTGCGATGGGTGGATGAGAGTGCAAGTGTGAAGTGTGTGTCTGTGTGTGAATGTGTGTGTGAATGTGTGTGTATGTGTGTATAATGTGGGTGGATGAAAGTGTAAGTGTGGAGTGTGTGTTTGTGGGTGTGTGAATGTGTCTGTGTTTGTGTGTGTTTGTGTGTGTATGAGTGAGTTTGTATGTGTGCGTGTATGTGTGTATATGCGATGGGTGGATGAGCGTGTAAGTGTAGTCTCTCACGCCTGATTGGTAGAAAAAATATCTTGTTTATATTTATATGTGTGTGTGTGTATGAGTGTGAGCGAGTGTGTATGAACATAACTATATGTGTATCTGTATGTGTGTGCTCGCGTGTGTATATGTATACATACGTCTGTGTATGCACGTGTGCGTGTGTATATATGTTCATTAAAAATAGATGCCAAAAAGTGGGTCGGTACAGGAATGAGTCAAAATGAATGAAGAACAAATGAATGAATGAAGGCAAACTATAATGGACGAGTGAAACGGGTTTCTAGAAAGGAGAACAAATAGATGAAGGGCAAGAAAGAGGTGAGAATGCACAAGAGAGACAGAGGGGGGGGGGACACGGAGGGGGGGTAAGCGGGAGGGGGGGTAAGATAGAGAGACAGAGAGAGAGAGAGAGAAAGAGAGTAAGACAGAGAGAGAGAGAGAGAGAGAGAGAGAGAGAGAGAGAGAGAGACAGACAGACGGACAGACAGACAGACAGACAGACAGACAGACAGACAGACAGACAGACAGACAGACAGACAGACGGATAGACAAACAGATAGACAGGCAAACATACTGATTAAGAGACAGTCAGACAGACAGCAAAACCAACACACAAAACATACATACAGACAGACAGACAGACAGACAATGACTGAGAGACAAATAGACAAACAGATGGACATATAGAGAAGGAAAGAGAGATAGAGTGTGAATGAGCGAGCAAGGTGATGGTGTTAGAGAAAACTAGTATTTTGCTTGATTTAGGAATGTATCTTTTTATTGGAAGGAAGGAGGGTGAGAGGAGGATAGAGAAAGACACTGGGAAACTGTAAGGGACCAATGTTTGAGGGCAGTGAGATGTAACGTGATGGGGTTTGGTTTATTAAAGGGAGTGAAAGAAAGAAAGAAAGAAAGAAAGAAAGAAAGAAAGAAAGAAAGAAAGAAAGAAAGAAAGAAAGAAAGAAAGAAAGAAAGAAAAGGAAAACAAGGAGGAAAGAAAGAAAGAGAGAGAGAAAGAAAGAAAGAAAGAAAGAAAGAAAGAAAGAAAGAAGGAAAGAAAGAGAGAAAGAACGTAAGAAAGGCAGAAAGAAAGAAAGAAAGAAAGAAAGAAAGAAAGAAAGAAAGAAAGAAAGAAAAAGAAAGCAAGAAAGAAAGAGAAAGGAGGAAAAAGTAAAAGTAAAAGATCAATTGAGAATGAGTGGGAAAGAGTGAAAGCGAGTTGAATGAAATATGGTGTGGTTGATTATTTTATAGAAATATCCACAAAGAGAGAGAGAGAGAGAGAGAGAGAGAGAGAGAGAGAGAGAGAGAGAGAGAGAGAAAGAGGGGGAGAAGGAGAGAGGAAGTAAAAGGGACAGAAGGAAGAGCGAGAAAGAAATACGAATGAAACAGTTCTAGTCTTGTAGAAGCCATTTCTATATTAAATTTGCTGTATACAAACAAATCGCAGGAGGCAATTTTACAGTTATATTAGATTCAAGCTTCGTGGAAGCAGAGGATGTTTCAACGTTTCGGACAGAAGTCCTTCTCCAGGAAAGTTCGGATAAAACGAGAACAGATACACATAAGAGTAGTGTGAGAAGGTTAGGGAAGGAAGTTAAAATGTATATGTGTATATATATATATATATATATATATATATATATATATATATATATATATATATATGTATATATATATATAAGGCGGTCACCCACGCTGGCAACTGGTGGCTCTGTATATATATATAATTATTGAGTAAAATGACAGGAGGCTGCACTGGTGAAATTCCTTAAAGATTTATTATAAACACTATACACATTTCAATCACCGGGTTCAGCATGAACCCGGTGACATCATCAGGTGTTACGAAAATTATCTAATAAAGGAATATAATAAAGACCTGAAAGCGGCCAGAGCCACCAGTTGCCAGCGTGGGTGACCGCCTTATATATATATATACACACACACACACACACACACACACACACACACCCAAACACACACACACACACACACACACACACACACACACACACACACACACACACACACACACACACACACACACACACACATATATATATATATATGTATATATATAAATGAAAGGTATAGAAAGTATTGTAGCAAAAAGCCAACAGTATTCCATAATATATAAGTGACTATAGAGTAAAAATGGGAAAATAGTTAACGTAAGATGTGGGAAAAATAATTCAAACTCAATTCAAAAAGAATCAGGATATAGATTCATCCAACAGAATTTAGTGAAATCCAGGGAAAAATCAATAGAGCCTTAACTCATGATAAAATAAAGTTTAAAATACTCATCCTTCAATTTGGGACAACTACAAATGCTCTGTATAGTCTTGAAAAAGACTATTTCACGTAAACTTTCAGTGGAGATGGTCACGGTTGGAATACGATCATCAGCAGAGCTCAACACGATAGCCAGATTCTCACTGATTAATATGCCAAAAAGGGAATTTAAAAGCAGGCTAGTTTAACATCATGCGTGATTATGAAAATAAAACGCACATGTGGAAAAACAGGGCTGGTGACGTCAGAATGAGACGAATGTTTGTTTACATGAAACAACAGTCAAAAACATTCCGAAAAAAACTCTACAATAAGGAGTTCAGCAAAAAGCAATATTATCGCGTTTTTTTTTTTTTTAAATACCGGGATTAGTCACAAATAATTTAAGCACTCTAGGAAAGAAATCCGAGTATAAATATATAAATGAAAGGTATAGAAAGTATTGTAGAAAGAAGCCAACAGTATTCCATAATATATGTGACTATAGCGTCAAAATGTGAAAATAGATAACGTAAGATGTGGGAAAAAAATGTAATACCTAGTATATATATATATATATATATATATATATATATATATATATATATATATATATATATATATATAAATGAGACGTATAGAGATTGTTTTAGCAAGAAGCTAACGGCATTCTATAACATATATGCGACTATAACGTCAAGATGGGAAAAGTAGTTAACGAAAGATTTAGGAAAAATAACTCAAACTCATCTCAAAAGAGAATCAGGATACAAATTCATCCACAGAATTTAGTAAAATCCATGGAAAAATCTATAGACCTTTAACTCATGATAAAACAAAGTTTGAAACACTTATCCTTCAATTTGGAATAACATCAAATGCTCTGTATAGTCTTAAAAGACTATTTCATGAAAACTTTCAGTGGAGATGGTCACGGTTGGAATATCATTCATCAGCAGAGCTGAACAGAAAACCAATATATATATATATAATTCTTGAATTTAAATTACGAACTATATATATATATATATATATATATAGTTCGTAATTTAAATTCAAGAATTTTATATTCTTCGAATGAAAAGAACCTTCTGACGAGAATCTTTCTTTGCAACGAAGGCCGTATGGTCTCCGTTTATTTTTGAGATTCGAAACCGATCGGTAAAGGTAACTATAGTAGGTAAAGTCAATTTTTTAAAATTTATTTTGAAACTTTTTCATTATTTGCTAAACCTTGATTATATATGTTCTGGCTCGTTAATTTATTAACCTGCCATTGAACTACATTGGCATTTGGTTGGACAATACATGCGTCCCTTAGCGCCTCGTGCGTGAAGGAACACATATCCTATTATTACTATGCTCCTCTATGTTGAGAAAAAATTTGGTCGTTCCGACTGCTTACTAGTGATAGTGGCGACCGATTTGACCTACCTCCCTCTGCCTCTATCTTTACTTCGGCCCTTGAAAAAATTGATTCCACTTCATTCACTCTCACCTCGGGAACAGTTTTGGATAACGCTAGTTCGTAATTTAAATTCAAGAATTTTATATTCTTCGAATGAAAAGAACCTTCTGACGAGAATCTTTCTTTGCAACGAAGGCCGTATGGTCTCCGTTTATTTTTGAGATTCGAAACCGATCGGTAAAGGTAACTATAGTAGGTAAAGTCAATTTTTTAAAATTTATTTTGAAACTTTTTCATTATTTGCTAAACCTTGATTATATATATATATATATATATATATATATATATATATATATATATATATATATATATATATATATATATATATATATATATATATATATATATATATATATATATATATATATATATATATATATATGTATATATATATATACTAGGTATTAAATTAACAATGAAAATAATAACTTGACTTTGTTGTTATTATTTTCATTGTTAAAGTAATACCTAATATCTGACTGTATCTATGGAATTAACTCAGCGGAACACAGAACCTTTCTATGGATTTCACTGGATTACTCGCCATCTGATTACATTGAACTCTATCTACGGTACGGACCCTACCACCAAGGGTAGACCACACTGAAAAAAAATATATATATTTTTATATGATGATGATGATGATGTTGATGATGATGATGATGATGATGATGATGATGATGATGATGATGATGATGATGATGATGATGGTGATGATTGCTCCATCTTGTTAGATGATAGCCGTCTCAACATAACCTCAATTATTCGTCAAGCCTACACCCTTCCATGTACACAGAAGGAGGAACTTTTCAATCCAACAACAAATGGCAAGACCTAATTCCCACCACCAGACACTAACAACACTCCAACACAATACACATCGCCGCTCAGGTAACAGAGAGGCCATGACTGCTCCCGAGGTGATGATGCTACCGTGTGACACAACAACAGCTGCAGCTTGAGACCCAATGTCGGTAACGTGCCAAGAATTCAGAGTCTCGGCCTGCATTGGATGGATAAATAAAATGACAGGTAAGAAGATTGCAAAATACGCATCTGTACATTATGCAACACGAGTGTCACCCTCTACGTTTCAGTGATTTGCAGTATCGGTAGAGGGTCGGACGCCATGCTTTGCAGCATATGTAACTATGTAACTTATGTGTGTGTGCGTGTGTGCGTGTGTGTGTGTGCGCGCGTGTGTGAATAGTTATATTTTTCTATAATTATATTTTATTTATTTATTCATGTTTGAACTGTTATTGCCTAAACAAAGATAAATTGGGCAGAGTTGGAACTTGGGGACTTATTTGTCGCACATAAGTCTACATGTCCACTTAGAGGACTCTACCTAGTGCTAGAATCTCGTATTTGTTTACGATAAATAGCCATTCTGTTTCTGAATGTGTTTCGCTTCTCGTACGTAGTCTTCGTTACACCCTTTACATTTAATGGCATTTTAAAATATTTTTTGACGAAGAGGTGAAACAATTTGTCCTGGTTTAAATTTATACGATGAGTCCTCAATAAGATTGATGCGAGTACCACAATTAGGGCTACCACGCGTTTTGATTGTTGGTGTTGAGTTTGTGGTGAATAATTTGGTACTGGTAAGTAGTTATTAAAGACATTTTGATTTTCTTTTGCTATTGCTCATTTTTTCTGTATTTCGAGTGCATTTTTCGTTCCAGGGTTTTGTCTCAATAGAGGTATGTTCTGGTGGATAAAGTTGTATACCTCTGTATTTCTTGGGTTGTGTGTTGTGATGAAGGGTACATAGTGTATATAATATATATAATATATATATATATATCGAAGCAGCATGTTGTTATTATCTCTGAGACGGCATGGCATAATGACAACATACTTCTTCGATCTTCTCTGGGTCAAAAACATAAACACACTTTTTTCTTCTCTATTTGTTCTTTCCTTTTTTCCTTAAAACCTCTTTGAATGTGTTCAGCCCCATTCCGTTGGTATACATCTATTATGCAATTGTCACCGGGTTCTTACGCAGCCCGGCCACAGAAATGTTTGCAAAAATAAATAATTAAGGAAATTCAACCTATTTGGCCTCCTGTCATTTTACTTTATTATATATTTGACTCCGTTCCCGCACCACCAACATGATTCAACATCAATGATGGATGAGTTGCATTACGTCGAGTGCTTTTCTCAAATTATGTCATGATTAACATTGAAGCATGACCAATTCTACCCAGTGGTAAACCACCAAATTAAAACGTATATATATATATATATATATATATATATATACGTTTTAATAACTACCAAGCCAGCTTCCTACCTTAATGGTCGCTTATATTTATGGTACGTCAAAATTATTTATAAAACTGTTTATATATTGTATTTTATCTGACGAAGGCATGCCATATTTTTAATATGGTATCCCTGAAATATGTATAATGAAATAAATATGGTTTTATAAATATAGTTTCCATTTGTTTAATATCGTATATCTACTCCAAAAAATTGTCGAGTGCTTTATATCAGTTATAAAATATTTACTTGTTGTAACCCAACAATTTTAAATAAAACTTTTGCATATATATATATATATATATATATATATATATATATATATATATACGATTTTCGCTCTACATGGCTGAATACAATAAATGTAATCTGAGTTTTTTTAATATTAATAATAATATTCGATTCATTTGCAATTATGCAAACAGCCTCTTTTTCAAAGCCAAGTCAGTATGCAAATCAGGCCGATCAGTCACTGTATA
>OZ024741.1:308997471-308999971 GCA_964016885.1 Eledone cirrhosa | reverse complement strand
GGACTGTGTAATTCTGTGTGTATATATATATAAATATATAAATATATATATATGTTTATATATATATATATATATATGTGTGTGTGTGTGTGTGTGTGAGTATTGGAGTGTAAATATATATATATATATATATATATATGTGTGTGTGTGTATGTGTGTGTGCCCGCGCGTGTATGTGTGTATGCGCGTGTGTGTGTATTTATAGTGTTATGTTTTTTTCATCCTTATTGTCGTTGTTGTAGTTGTTGTTATTGTTGTTATTATTAATGTTATTATCATTATCATCATTATTATTACCATTATGAGAAGGTGAGTCATTGGCAAAGTCGTTAGAGTGTTGGAGAAATGCTTGGCATTCTGAGTTCAAATTCCGCCCATGTCATCTTTACCAGTCATCCTTCTAGGATCGGTAAAATATAGCACCAATCATGTACAGGGATTTATTTAGCGACTTTCTCCACCTTCAAACCGTTGGACTTGTACCTAAATAGAGTTACGTCCCTTTATGATCTGAGTTCAAATCCCGCCGAGGTTAACTTTGCCTTTCATCCTTACGGGGTCGATAAAATAAAGTACCAGTAATGTACTGGGTAATTGCTGGCCTTGTGCCAAAGGTAGAAACAATTATTACCTTTATCATCATCATCATTTTCATCATCATTATCATCATCTTTATCATCATCATAATCACATAATCACATCAGCATCATTATTACTATTGTTTTTATTATTGGTGTTGTTATGGTTTATTGTTATATATCTCAGGCACTTAGATGTTAAACGATCTGGATATTCCAGTTAGGGTGCAGTCAACAACAAGTTGTGAACGGTCCCTCTCTGCATCCCCTTCTGTGCCTTACAAGACCTTCTTTAAAATCCTCGTTGTACCAAGGGCTGCTGTCTTCTGCATGGTCTGTATCATTGCACCAATTACGACTCTATTGACACAATCCTCAAAATTCTCTGATATGCATCCTAGCGCTCTAATCTCCACTTAAATGATTAAAACCTTCGTCATCCTCCACAATTTTCCAACCTCTTTTTTCAGTGGCTCATCCTTCCTCATCTTTTTAGGCTCTTCATCCTTCACTCTACAATCTCCTGGGATAGAGATACGATAATTTGGGCCTCTTTTGTCTTCTTGTTCACAACTAAAATATCTGGCCTGCTTGCCTCAATCATTCTATCGCATTGAATAGAGAAGTACCACAAAAGCTTAAATTCGTCATTCTCTAACACCCCTTCTGGTCTCTACTCATACAATTTAGTTGTTCTGACGAATCTACATTTCTCAGATATCACCCAATGGATATATCTGGCAACATTATCATGTCATGTTTTGTACTCTCCCTGTGCCAACTTAACATATTCACTTACAATATGGCTGACTGTTTCTTCTTTTGTTTCACATATTCTACATAATGGTGATTTTGTGGTTTTGTCAATATGATGTTTAATGTAGTTAGTTCGAAGAGCCTGCTCCTAGGTACTGCACAAAAGAGCTTCAGTGCATCCTTTCAGATCGCTATTTTTAAGCCACAACCAGCTCTTTTCCCAACCAAAGCCTACCTTATCTCTAGTGTACTGCCCATGCATAAGTTTATCCAATGGTTTGGCAGTATCAGTAGAGCGTCAGACACCTTGCTTTGCAGCATAGAATTATGGCCCTTTACGTTCTGAGTTCAAATCTGCCTAGGTTAACTTTGCTTTTCATCCTTACTGGGTCGATAAAATAAAGTACCAGTAATGTACTGGGGTAATTGGACCTCTATGTGTCGGATCCTATAAGTTTGTTTTAAAAAAAAACGTTTTGCTTTAATTTTTGAATATTTCTGTGTCTAAGGTAATCAACTTCCGGGGGAGTTGGTTCTTTTCCAATTTAGAAATGCAGCCTTGGCCTCAAAAGGGCTAAAGCTACATTTCATATTTTCCTCCTTCAACACTCATTTTGATGAGTGCAGATAATATTATGTGTGTGTGTATGTATATATGAATGTGTGTATGAGCAACATTAACGAGGATAAATAACTTGGTAGAACACTACAGTACAATGATGATATATATTAGGTTAACGCTTGATATAGTGGGAAAAGTGTCTTAACTTTTCGGGTGTTAATCCTTCATCGGAAGATAGAATGGGAGATAGAAGAAGAAACAGAAGATAGACGTGAGCAATTATATGTATGTATGTATGTATGTATGTATGTATGTATGTATGTATGTATGTATGTATGTATGTGTGTGTATGTGTATGTATGTATGCATGTATGTATGTGTCAGGTCGCTCTTCGGCGCTACTGGTAGCATGTAACCCAGTACAGCCTGTACATAGTCGGGTTGTCGGCAACTAAACCGACAACCCCACCAAGCTTGCTTGGTGAGGAGGGTGAACTTGGACACCCTGCGAGATGAAAAACAAAACCTGCCAAAGGGCGGAAGAACTCAGGAGAATCAACGGCCATCCGATAAAGTTGTTTTTTTTGTGGAGCGTGAGACTCCT
>OZ024741.1:308939971-308992471 GCA_964016885.1 Eledone cirrhosa | reverse complement strand
TTCTTTACCTATATTTATTACTACTTGTGCCTAAAGTAGAAACAATTATTATTATTAGGGTGGTGGATTGGCAGTATTGGTAGAGCGTCGGACGCCATGCTTTGCAGCATAGAGTTACGAACCTCTTTACGGTCTGAGTTCAAATCCCGCCGAGGTTAACTTTGCCTTTCATCCTTACGGAGTCAATAAAATATAGAGGTAAAATAATTGTGCCGTATTATTGTTATGAGATGCGAGTGAGATTTTTGTCGTGGTCGGATAGCACGGGGCCCAAGCCTGGGGTGTATATTAAGGGTGATGCCAAATCATTTGGGCAAAGCTGATGGAATATTTTCCACATCATATATACATATATGTATATATATATACTAGCAGAAGTACCCGGCGTTGCCCAGGTGTAAGTCGACCTTTGGTCTGTTAGAATGTGTGAAAGTTACTTCCCGCGCATCACAGGTTCAAAACTTCGAACTTCAATGGAAAAAAATATGTTAGTAGACACAGGTGTGTAATTTATTAATTCTAGTTACACAGTGTATCGTTGAAATTGTTCTCTGCACGGCTGACGGAAGTCAAAATCGCTTGATATTGAATGTTCAGTTAATTTAAAGCAGGGTGAAAATGTCGATTACTTTCAGGGGTTTTTTTTTTTTACAATTTTTGCGCTCACATGTGCAGAAGAAGAATTAAAAGGGCCTTTATCTTAACCGCGGCATAATGGCGAGTCTTTTGTGATAGTTTTCAAGAATATAGGACGTTCCTGTAAAAAGTTTTCCCATGTGTAACTTTGCCTTGTTTTTTTTGCGCAAAGTCGAGCCCCGCTTCAGTTTTATTGATTTTTTACACCAATGCGTGATCTCTGAAGAAGATTTGAGTAGCTAAAAACCTGTCCCAGTAAATTTGCTATAGGTGAAAAAAAGTTGATCAAAATTGTATCTAGGGTTATTGCCCTTTGCCACAGCTTCAAGCCTCGTCTGACGGGATGTTGGTGATTCCTCCGTCAGCGCTTGTTGGCGACGAAGGCGAACATCAGCAAGCCTTGTCGTACGTGATGTTGGTGACTCAACCAGCCGGGAAAGACGTCTATCAGCGAGTCGAGATTCGCGCTCAGCAGGTGTTTCCTAGAGAAAATTAATTAATTTTACTGGTTAGCTAAGCCAATGGCAGTGTCAATAGTAAATGAGAAAAGTCTAACATGAACAAAAGGGAATCAAGGTAAGACAATAAATTTAATATAACTACGATTAGAATGTTGTAGTTGCTTAAAAGTGGTGACAGTTAGGATAAACGCAGTACTTGCTAACATTAAGGGAGAATATTGCATAAAGGATTAATCAATTGTGAATGAACTCATACCTGAGAACGCCTAATTCGTTGTCTCAAAGCAATAGCTGTACCTTTTTTGGAGGTAAGTCTTGAACGTTTCCGTGTGGGCATAACGACGTGTAACGAAGCTGTTAGGTTAGAGAGAGGTGATTAAATACAGCGAGAGATGACACCAGATTCGTTAGCATGGTTACTGGTGAATGGGAAGGTTTGGAAATATGATTACAATAACTTACCGAATTTTCCCGTCTATAAATTGCACTTAAAATAATTAAATTTAATCAAAAAACAGCTCTGCGCTTTATACTCCGGTGAGCTCTATGTATAAATAATACAATGGTAATCAATCACGGCTCTAACAGAAGTAATAGATCTAGACTAAAAGTAAAGAAGATAGCATTTTCTGGTTGGCCTTACACGCCGTTGCGCGGACCTGATTTTAAATGATACGCCTTATATCCTGGTGAGCCTTATAGAGCGGAAAATATCTATTGGAAAAGAATACGAATTCATGACCAAGGTGTGACAAAATAGGCGTCTATAAAAAGGAACCGTTTTTTAGTTACAAAAAATAACCAAAGTGTATAGTAGCTATATTTCTGACATATCATGCCAAAAAGAACAATATATTCAAAAAATGTTCTAAAGTACATTCAATCTCTCTTTTTGACCGATATCTTAATAAGCAAGTTATCGATTTTTTATTGGCCGTCAGTGTCTATCTGCATGCAGGTGTGCACAATTAATTGCAAATACGCTCATAACATTTAGTCGTAAGCAGAACAAAAAATGCCATTAGAGGTGGGCTAATAATGAAGACACAAACCCTGGTGAACTTACGTTTAAACACCCGAAAAGTGACTCACTTCCTGTGCAAAAAGACTGTATTATAAATTAAGTAATTTTTTAGAATCTTTTGTTTAAAAAAAGGAAAACATTGGTACGACGTAAATTTTTTTACTTGTATTGTATGTGTACAACACAACTTGGTCAACGTATTATTTAGTAATTTTTTTTCAAAAAGCATGATTATTTAAGACTGTTTGAAAATTTACTCACAGCTTTTAGGTTCACAAAAGACACCATTAAATTTGGTTCCCTTTTCAGATAGGGATAATACTGTATTTCCACTTGAATAAGGTGGAATATGAAAAGAAACTCTTTAATGGTCGGTCGTTTACTGAGACAGCTGGGAAGACATGCAGCTGGCCGTCCAATCAATAACGCACGTCCTTATATGGGCATATGAAATTTATTTTTATTGCGCCAGATGTAAACTAAGAGTTCTTGTGTTCGAATTCACATAAAATTTCATTGGAATCGAAAAACATTCTGTCATAGGGTCCGATTATCAATTTTTCGAAAATGTCAAGTAGCCTATTCCACTCTACGCGTTGAGTTTTATATATGTGTGAGGTTTCATGAAAATTGAATGAACGGTGTAGCAGGCAAGTTCGGTACACTAAACAATGTCCATCTTCCCTTTATATATATAGATATATATATATATCACTTAAGTTATCACTTTCCAGGGATAACTTGAACCGTTAAGGATAATATCCTTGGTCATGTCAAATATTTATAAAACATTCTGTATTTTATCTGATGATGACGTACCAAAATGTTGGTACCCTTGAAATATATATAATTGAATAAATATGGTTTTATAAATTTAGTTTCCATTTATTTAATATCATTGTATATATATATATATATATATATATATATATATATATATATATATATATATATATAAGCAAAAGGGATATTCAATTTGTT
Organism: Eledone cirrhosa; assembly: GCA_964016885.1. NCBI lineage: Eukaryota > Metazoa > Mollusca > Cephalopoda > Octopoda > Eledonidae > Eledone > Eledone cirrhosa. The sequence continues at coordinate 308,989,369 of OZ024741.1, read as the reverse complement.
GGTAATTCAACAAATATAAAGAAAGGAAAACTTGAACCGTTAAGGTTTCTTTTCTTGGTTATGTCAAAATTTATAAAACAAACTTTGTATTTTATCTGATTAAAGCGCACCAAAGTTTCTGGTACCCTTTAAATATATATAATAGAATAAATATGGTTTTATAAATACAGTTTCCATTTATTTAATATCATTGTATATATATATATATATATATATAAATACGCGTGCAAGCTGGCTTTAAAACGAATGAAAATATGTTAAACTGTAAAGGAAAATAAAAATAAAAACAATGAAAGAAATGGAAACTGAAATCTCGGAAAGAAAAGAGAAGGAGAGAAGATGAGAAAGTGGAATGTAAAAGTAAGCAAGAAAATAAAAGTAACAAAGAACGGTTGTCATGATGATATAAATCTGAACTTTTAAGTGTTGTTGAAACCAATCGACCAACATAAGTATATATACTATAATATATATATATATGTGTGTGTATATGTGCGTGTGGGTGTGTATTTCTGCATGTGTGTGTATATATATATGTATATATATGTATATATGTATGTATATATATATATATATATATATATATATTATATGATATATAATATATATATATATCATATATATAACATATATATATATGTTACATATATGATATATATATTATTATAAACATAAGTATATACATATATATTATATATGTGCATATATATATATATGCATATATATATATATATATATATATATATATATATATATATATATATATATATATGCATATATATATATATATATAGAGAGAGAGAGAGAGAGAGAGAGATATATATACATATATATTATATATATATATGCATATATAAATATATTATATATATGCATATATATATATATATATATATATATATATATTTATATACACACACTCTAAATGTGAATATGTATATATGTAATATATATATTTATTTATATATATACGCATATATATAATATATATGTATATATCTTTATATATATGTGTATATATATATATATATATATATTTATATATGCATAGATATAATATATATGTATCTATCTATCTATATATATATATATATATATATATATATATATATATATATATATATATATATATATATATATATATATATATCCATATATATATATATGCATATATATAATATATATGTATATACTTATGTTTATATATATGTATGTATGTATATACATGGGAGAGATAAATAAAGGGTGATGTAAAAACAAAATGAATGAACGAAAGATAAAGCTTTCTTGCGCCGTAGAGTGAGAGTTTATCATCATTTGAAATCCGAGAATTTAAAAATGTCTGATTCAGTAGTGCGGTGAGTGTGCTTAAAGATTTTAGCGAAAGTGAAATTAAGCGCAATAACAAAACGATCAACATGAATATAAAAACAAAGCACAACAGCATCAACAACAACGAAAGAATGAGTGAAAGAGAATAAAAGACAGAAAATGGGGGAAAGTGAAAGACGAGTAGGAAGAAATATTTGGTAGAATCTAAAGTGAGTTTGTCATTATATACATTCGCGTGTTAAGTAAGTGGAATAATTTTCAGGGAGGCGATGAAAATAAATAAATATTTAAATATATTTATATACATATATGTGTATGTATGTGTGTATATATATAAATATATATATATATATATATATATATATATATATATATATATATATATATATATATATATATACAGAGAGAGAGAGTGTGAGAGAGATACATATGTGTATATGTATATAAATATATATATATGTTTATATATATATATATATATATTTGTGTGTGTGGAGGGGGGGGGGGTATGGATACACGAAAAATTAGTTGAAATAGAATGTGCGTTTATCATAATATATTTTCATACCCAAAGTACTTTGTGGTGTAAATAAATACAAAAACTAAGAAGAATATCAGAAAATTGGGATATTTATATATATTTATAAGTATATGTGTGAGTCGTGTGTGAGTGTTTGTGTGCGTGTGTGAGTGTATGTGTGCGTGTGTTAGTGTATGTGTGCGTGTGTGTGAGTCTACCCGACATAGGATGAGATGGAAGATGTATCGGAATAGTTACTTTTCTGTAAGGTTAAACTTCCTTAATAAAAGAATGTACACTTTACATTTAGAGTGTATATATCGAACCTTTTACACAGCATATATATATATATATATATATATATATATATATATATATATATATATATTTGTGTGTGTGTGTGTGTATGTGTTATATATGCTGTATATATATATATATATATATATATATATACACATATACATATTTGTGTGTGTGTATACCTGTGTGTATATATGTGTGCATGCATGAATGTGCATGCAGCCTGTATTATATACACACATGTACGTGCATATGTATATATTATGTGCATATATGCATTCACCTGCTTGTAGATGCATATATCTATATGATAGAGCATAGAGTGAATTTAGACGTTGTAGAGTGCTATCCATCTATCTATATCAATCTATTCCCTTGAGAATCTTACAATTTGTAAAAGAATGCACACCCTTAGCGATATTGGGTTCAGTATCATCATAATCGCCAGAGCCTGGCCTCTGTTTTTAGGATAAATACAATAAATCCTTCGTCGAACAAAAGTGTAACGCAGATCATGAACGGGCCACATCATCTTAGATAGTTTTAATAAGCTTTCAAACCCAACATTTCTATATTGCAGTGTAGAGTTATGGCCATTTACGTTCTGAGTTTAAATCCTGCCGAGGTTAACTTTGCCTTTCATCCTTATGGGTTTGATCAAATAAAGCACCAGTAATACAGAGGGGTCGATTTAATCGACCCCCCCCCCTCAAAATTGCTGGCCCTGTGCCTATAATAGAAATGATTATATAGAAATGTGTGTCTGGACTTCTCCCATATGGATGGCTACAGCATGCATAAGTAGAGAAAATTCCTAGCATGTATATTTAAGGAGCATAAACTGAAAGTCACTATCACCTCTACAATAAGTCTTGTTAATTTGCTAGATACCATCCAATGCCTAACCACAGCAGTACACTCCAGGTACAAATGTGGGGACAGCCATTCATATATAAAAATATACTACCGCAACAGCCATTATATAAGATTTTCTAGACGAAATAAGTACGAGACTATACAACCTATTTCCCGACAGGCATATTTTAAACTATACACCTTCCCATTAAAAAGCGCGGTTTTACGATCATTTATAACTGAGTGAGAAAGAGTAATATGGCATGGTTCGATGCACCGTATAGATTAGAAGTAAAAATAAAAAACAAAACATAATCTGATATGACCCCCAGGACCCTCTCTTGAATAAGTGGTAGAAGAAGAAGAAGAAGAAGAAGAAGAAGAAGAAGAAGAAGAAGAAGAAGAAGAAGAAGAAGAAGAAGAAGAAGAAGAAGAAGAAGAAGAAGAAGAAGAAGACGACGACGACGACGACGACGACGACGACGACGACGACATAGTCCGAATCTCTAATTATTTTATTCAATAAGAATTTTCCAATTGCACAGTTTTTTTACTTCAATAGTATAGAAAACAGCTTCTTAGACAATGTTGCTTATCACGCAACGCAACCGAAACCACAAAACAGTTTTGTATCCTCAAAAAGAAATGATTTTCTCTTACAAAGATAAATGAGAATTTCTAATCGGAAATCGATTTCTAGCAACGCATTTCTGGAGAAGGAACAGAAGATTTAGTAATTGATCTATCAATAAATCTATCAAATAATTTTATTTGTATTCTGTTTTATTAATATTAATAACAATTTAATTAGATTAGCTACATTTACGCGATTAACATTTATGTAAATAAACTAAAGTAGTTAATCATATATATCCACATATATATATATATGTGTATATATATATATATAATGTTTGTGTGTGTGTGTGGGTGTGTGTGTGTGTGAGAGAGAGAGAGAGAATGTGTGTTTGTATGTGTGTGTGTCTGTGTATTGGTGTGAATATCTATATAACTATATATATCATATACAATGCTTCAAGCAAACTACAACATTTTATATACATATATATATATATAATATTGAAGTTTGCTTGAAGCATTGTATATAATATATAATGTCGAAAGTGATTTATGTAAGAAGGCTAAAACAATTCAAAATGGACGATAAGATGAATGCAACGAAAAAGTTAGTTACCTTTTTTTTTTTAGTTTGTTTGTTTGTTTGTTAGTTTCTTTCCTTTTTTCATCCTAATATTTCGGGACTTCGTCAGAATATAGGGATTTGCCAGAGAAAAAAATGTTCTGGTCTATTCGCTTTGAAATTAGATTTAAATTCAAAATTTATAAACTGCTTTCAAACGATGTTTGACGTTTGCTGTAGTGATAGCGAGAAGCAGGAGGATGACGTCAATTGCTGTATGTATTATCTCATGGAATCAAATATCTTGTGTAAATTGTTGTGTTTAGATTGCGTGTGTGTGCCTGTTGGTGAGTCCTTTTATCTCAAGTATTGTGTGCAGAGTTCCATTATGTTATTGATTTGTGAGTTGAGTCTGCGTATAAGCAAGGCTTCCTTTATTCTTAAATTGCCCATATTTCTCTCATATATATGTATATATATATATATATATATATATATATATATATATATATGGGGGGGGGGGTGTAACAGAGAAAGAGAAAGAGAGACAGAAACTCTGGGCTCTGAGTTCAATTTCTGAAGTCAATTATGACTTTCATCCTTTCAGAGTCGGCAGACAGACAAATAGATAGACAGATAGAAAGACAGATAGATAAATAGATAGATAGATAGGCAGGTGAAAGATAAGGTAGGGTGGAACTGATGTCATCCCTTTTTACCATGGTCGTTAGTAATGTAAATAAGTTCAAATACTTTCACTCCGAATATTGAAATCGAATCTTTGCCTACATCTATCCAACACAGGATCTATCTAGTGTTGTTGTCACTACAATTAGCCATACCACTACTAACCAACAAGATCCTCAACGTGTTCATTCGGCATGCTAGGAACAACATCCAAATTTCTCTCGAAAATTTATGTCTAAAGGACAGGCTAAATTATCACGACTGATTCACTTTCGATCATTGGTTTACTTGATCAGTATTGTCCTGGTTCTTACATCAACAATTAACCATACTGACACTACTATTTCTCCTATAACCTCTACCACTAACACTAGAAAGTAATGGGTGTCCCTTAATCGGATCGGCACAACACATGCCAGGACAACTCATCATCTACATCGATAGAAATTAAAAGACAGCCTAGCATATGACTGTGGGTACTCTCGCCAGACAGTAATGCATGTTGTTCGCGATTGTCCCCTCCAACGTTTTCCCGGCGGCCTGGAGGCAATCCATAATGCTGCAAATGACGCATTGGTCTCGCTCGCTGATCTCAATCCGCTTATCTTACTATTGTGCATGTGTCTTACGACAATAAGACTAACACCAGTACTACTAATATATCCTTGAACCTCCGTCGCTTCCAGCTAGGAGTGTTTCGTATGTTGGATAGGCGGAGCAGCTTACTTATGAAACTCTCGTGGATATTCAACGTAATACAGTGAGTAACAAGGCTGACAATTGAATTACATGTACAGCTCTCTTTTTTTTCCAGGCAGAAGAAACGTGAAATAAAATATTTTGTTCAATGAAAAATCGCGCCGACCGAAATTGAAATCACATCCGTTAGCTGAGCATTCACATTTGTAATATCCTCACTACAATTCAACCATCAAGTGATCTTACTGATTTCTCTACGTCAACGTTATTATAATCAAAAGTATCTTATCTCATACCCCACCAAACTCACACACGATAACAGGACAATACTATTACACTCCCATACTATCACACTACACCCTTGTACTATAAATACAACTACATCTTACTTAAGAAACCAAATTCGCAATCATAAAAACCCGGGTTCAACAATAATAACAACATGAATAAAACCGACAACAATATCATCAACACCAACACCAACCACAACACCACCATCAAAAACAAAATTAACATCAACACCACCCAAACCCCCACCACCAACAAGGACGACAACATCAATAACATCACCACCGACAACATCAACAACACCAACACCAACCACAACACCAACCACAACACCAACCACAACACCACCATCAAAAACAACAACAGCAATAACAACACCAACCCTAATAAGTATAATACTAACAGCATCACCTCCAACAACAACATCATCAACACCAACAACATAGTCACCATCAACTCCAACAGCATCAATATCACCACCATCAACGTCAACAACAACACCAACACCATTACCACCATCACCATCATCAACATCAGCAACAACACCAATACCATTACGACCATAACCACCATCAACATCAACAACAACACCAACACCATTACCACCATCACCACCATCAACATCAGCAACAACACCAACACCATTACCACCATCACCACCACCAACGTCAACTACAACACCAATACCATTACCACCATCACCACCATCAACGTCAGCAACAATACCAACACCATTACCACCATCACCACCATCAACATCAGCAACAACAGCAATACAATTACCACCATTACCACCATCAACGTCAACAACAACACCAATACCATTACCACCATCACCACCATCAACGTCAACAACAACACCAATACCATTACCACCATCACCACCACCAACATCAGCGACAACACCAATACCATTACCACCATTACCACCACCAACGTCAGCAACAACACCAATACCATTACCACCATCACCACCACCATCAACATCAGCAACAACACCAATACCATTACCACCATCACCACCACCAACGTCAGCAACAACACCAATACCATTACCACCATCACCACCACCAACGTCAGCAACAACACCAATACCATTACCACCATCACCACCACCAACGTCAGCGACAACACCAATACCATTACCACCATCACCACCATCAACGTCAGCGACACCAGCAATACCATTACCACCATCACCACCACCAACGTCAACAACAACACCAATACCATTACCACCATCACCACCACCATCAACATCAGCAACAACACCAATACCATTACCACCATCACCACCACCATCAACATCAGCAACAACACCAATACCATTACCACCATCACCACCACCAACGTCAGCAACAACACCAATACCATTACCACCATCACCACCATCAACATCAGCAACAACACCAATACCATTACCACCATCACCACCATCAACGTCAGCGACAACACCAATAGCATTACCAACATCGCCACCATCAACGTCAGCAACAACACCAATACCATTACCACCATCACCACCATCAACGTCAGCGACAACACCAATACCATTACCACCATCACCACCACCATCAACATCAGCAACAACACCAATACCATTACCACCATCACCACCACCATCAACATCAGCAACAACACCAATACCATTACCACCATCACCACCATCAACGTCAGCGACAACACCAATACCATTACCAACATCGCCACCATCAACGTCAGCAACAACACCAATACCATTACCACCATCACCACCATCAACGTCAGCGACAACACCAATACCATTACCACCATCACCACCATCAACATCAGCAACAACAGCAATACAATTACCACCATTACCACCATCAACGTCAACACCAACACAAATACCATTACCACCATCACCACCATCAACGTCAACAACAACAACAATACCATTACCACCATTACCACCATCAACATCAACAACAACACCAATACCATGACCACCATCACCACCATCAACGTCAGCAACAACACCAACACCATTACCACCATCACCACCATCAACGTCAACAACAACACCAATACCATTACCACCATCACCACCACCATCAACATCAACAACAACACCAATACCATGACCACCATCACCACCATCAACGTCAGCAACAACACCAACACCATTACCACCATCACCACCACCAACATCAGCAACAACACCAATACCATGACCACCATCACCACCATCAACGTCAGCAACAACACCAACACCATTACCACCATCACCACCATCAACGTCAGCAACAACACCAACACCATTACCACCATCACCACCATCAACATCAACAACAACACCAATACCATTACCACCATCACCACCATCAACGTCAACAACAACACAAACACCATTACCACCATCACCACCATCAACATCAGCAACAACACCAATACCATTTCCACCATCAACGTCAGCGACAACACCAATACCATTACCACCATCACCACCATCAACGTCAGCGACAACACCAATACCATTACCACCATCACCACCACCAACGTCAACAACAACACCAATACCATTACCACAATCACCACCATCAACATCAGCAACAACAGCAATACCATTACCACCATCACCACCATCAACATCAGCGACAACACCAATACCATTACCACCATCACCACCACCAACGTCAGCAACAACAGCAATACCATTACCACCATTACCACCACCAACATCAGCAACAACACCAATACCATTACCACCATCACCACCACCAACGTCAACAACAACACCAATACCATTACCACCATTACCACCATCAACATCAGCAACAACACCAATACCATTACCACCATCACCACCACCATCAACGTCAGCAACAACACCAATACTATTACCACCATCACCACCATCAACATCAGCAACAACACCAATACCATTACCACCATCACCACCATCAACATCAGCAACAACACCAATACTATTACCACCATCACCACCATCAACATCAGCAACAACACCAATACTATTACCACCATCACCACCATCAACGTCAACAACAACACCAATACCATTACCACCATCACCACCACCATCAACATCAGCAACAACACCAATACCATTACCACCATCACCACCATCAACATCAGCAACAACACCAATACTATTACCACCATCACCACCATCAACATCAGCAACAACACCAATACTATTACCACCATCACCACCATCAACATCAGCAACAACACCAATACCATTACCACCATCACCACCATCAACGTCAACAACAACACCAATACCATTACCACCATCACCACCACCATCAACATCAGCAACAACACCAATACCATTACCACCATCACCACCACCACCAACGTCAGCAACAACACCAATACCATTAACACCATCACCACCATCAACATCAGCAACAACACCAATACCATTACCACCATGACCACCATCAACGTCAACAACAACACCAATACCATTACCACCATCACCACCACCAACGTCAGCGACACCAGCAATACCAATAGCACCATCACCACCACCAACGTCAGCAACAACACCAACACCATTACCACCATCACCACCATCAACGTCAGCAACAACACCAATACCATTACCACCATCACCACCACCAACGTCAACAACAACACCAATACCATTACCACCATCACCACCATCAACGTCAGCAACAACACCAATACCATTACCACCATCACCACCACCAACATCAGCGACAACAGCAATACCATTACCACCATCACCATCATCAACGTCAGCAACAACACCAACACCATTACCACCATCACGACCATCAACATCAACAACAACACCAATACCATTACCACCATCACCATCATCAACATCAGCAACAACACCAATACCATTACCACCATCACCACCATCAACGTCAACAACAACACAAACACCATTACCACCATCACCACCATCAACATCAGCGACAACACCAATACCATTACCACCATCACCACCACCATCAACATCAGCAACAACACCAATTCCATTACCCCCATCACCACCATCAACGTCAGCAACAACACCAATACCATTTCCACCATCACCACCATCAACGTCAGCAACAACAGCAATACCATTACGACCATCACCACCATCAACATCAACAACAACACCAATACCATTACCACCATCACCACCATCAACGTCAGCGACAACACCAATACCATTTCCACCATCACCACCATCAACGTCAGCGACAACACCAATACCATTACCACCATCACCACCATCAACGTCAACAACAACACCAATACCATTTCCACCATCACCACCATCAACGTCAACAACAACACCAATACCATTACCACCATCACCACCATCAACGTCAACAACAACACCAATACCATTACCACCATCACCACCATCAACGTCAACAACAACACCAATACCATTTCCACCATCAACGTCAGCGACAACACCAATACCATTACCACCATCACCACCATCAACGTCAGCGACAACACCAATACCATTACCACCATCACCACCATCAACGTCAACAACAACACCAATACCATTACCACAATCACCACCATCAACATCAGCAACAACAGCAATACCATTACCACCATCACCACCATCAACATCAGCAACAACACCAATACCATTACCACCATCACCACCACCATCAACATCAGCGACAACACCAATACCATTACCACCATCACCACCACCAACGTCAGCAACAACAGCAATACCATTACCACCATTACCACCACCAACATCAGCAACAACACCAATACCATTACCACCACCACCACCATCAACATCAGCAACAACAGCAATACCATTACCACCATTACCACCACCAACGTCAGCAACAACACCAATACCATTACCACCATCACCACCACCATCAACGTCAGCAACAACACCAATACTATTACCACCATCACCACCATCAACATCAGCAACAACACCAATACCATTACCACCATCACCACCATCAACGTCAACAACAACACCAATACCATTACCACCATCACCACCATCAACGTCAGCGACAACACCAATACCATTACCACCATCACCACCACCATCAACATCAGCGACAACACCAATACCATTTCCACCATCACCACCATCAACGTCAACAACAACACCAATACCATTACCACCATCACCACCACCATCAACGTCAGCGACAACACCAATACCATTACCACCATCACCACCACCATCAACATCAGCGACAACACCAATACCATTAACACCATCACCACCATCAACATCAGCAACAACACCAATACCATTACCACCATGACCACCATCAACGTCAACAACAACACCAATACCATTACCACCATCACCACCATCAACGTCAACAACAACACCAATACCATTACCACCATCACCACCACCAACGTCAACAACAACACCAATACCATTACCACCATCACCACCACCAACGTCAGCGACACCAGCAATACCAATAGCACCATCACCACCACCAACGTCAGCAACAACACCAATACCATTACCACCATCACCACCACCAACGTCAACAACAACACCAATACCATTACCACCATCACCACCACCAACGTCAGCGACACCAGCAATACCATTACCACCATCACCACCACCAACGTCAGCAACAACACCAATACCATTACCACCATCACCACCATTAACGTCAACAACAACACCAATACCATTACCACCATCACCACCACCAACGTCAGCAACAACAGCAATACCATTACCACCATTACCACCACCAACATCAGCAACAACACCGATACCATTACCACCATCACCAGCATCAACGTCAACAACAACACCAATACCATTACCACCATCACCACCATCAATATCAGCACAACACCAATACCATTACCACCATCACCACCATCAACATCAGCAACAACACCAATACTATTACCACCATCACCACCATCAACATCAGCGACAACACCAATACCATTACCACCATCACCACCATCAACGTCAACACCAACACCAATAACATTAACACCATCACCACCATCAACATCAGCAACAACACCAACACCATTACCACCACCACCACCACCAATGTCAACAACAACACCAATACCATTACGACCATCACCACCATCAACATCAACAACAACACCAATAGCATTACCAACATCGCCACCATCAACGTCAGCAACAACACCAATACCATTACCACCATCACCTCCACCAACATCAGCAACAATACCAATACCATTACCACCATCACCACCACCACCATCAACATCAGCGACAACACCAATACCATTACCACCATCACCACCACCAACGTCAGCAACAACACCAATACCATTACCACCATCACCACCATCAACGTCAGCGACAACACCAATACCATTACCACCATCACCACTACCATCAACATCAGCGACAACACCAATACCATTTCCACCATCACCACCATCAACGTCAACAACAACACCAATGCCATTACCACCATCACCACCATCAACATCAGCAACAACACCAATACCATTACCACCATCACCACCACCATCAACATCAGCGACAACACCAATACCATTACCACCATCACCACCACCATCAACATCAGCGACAACACCAATACCATTACCACCATCACCACCACCATCAACATCAGCGACAACACCAATACCATTACCACCATCACCACCACCATCAACATCAGCGACAACACCAATACCATTAACACCATCACCACCATCAACATCAGCAACAACACCAATACCATTTCCACCATCACCACCATCAACGTCAACAACAACACCAATACCATTACCACCATCACCACCATCAACATCAGCAACAACACCAATACCATTACCACCATCACCACCACCATCAACATCAGCGACAACACCAATACCATTACCACCATCACCACCACCATCAACATCAGCGACAACACCAATACCATTAACACCATCACCACCATCAACATCAGCAACAACACCAATACCATTACCACCATCAACGTCAACAACAACACCAAAACCATTACCAGCAACACCACCACCATCAACGTCAGCAACAACACCAATACCATTACCACCATCACCACCATCAACATCAGCGACAACACCAATACCATTACCACCATCACCACCATCAACGTCAACCACAACACCAATACCATTACCACCATCACCACCATCAACGTCAACAACAACACCAATACCATTACCACCATCACCACCACCAACGTCAGCGACACCAGCAATACCATTAGCACCATCACCACCACCAACGTCAGCAACAACACCAATACCATTACCACCATCACCACCATCAACATCAGCGACAACAGCAATACCATTACCACCATCACCACCATCAACATCAGCGACAACACCAATACCATTACCACCATCACCACCACCAACGTCAACAACAACACCAATACCATTACCACCATCACCACCATCAACATCAGCGACAACAGCAATACCATTACCACCATCACCACCATCAACATCAGCGACAACAGCAATACCATTACCACCATCACCACCATCAACGTCAGCAACAACACCAATACCATTACCACCATCACCACCATCAACGTCAGCAACAACACCAATACCATTACCACCATCACCAGCATCAACATCAGCAACAACACCAACACCATTACCACCATCACCACCATCAACGTCAACAACAACACCAATACCATTACCACCATCACCACCATCAACGTCAGCAACAACACCAATACCATTACCACCACCACCACCACCAACGTCAACAACAACACCAATACCATTACCACCATCACCACCATCAACATCAGCGACAACACCAATACCATTACCACCATCACCACCATCAACGTCAACAACAACACCAATACCATTACCACCATCACCACCATCAACGTCAGCAACAACACCAATACCATTACCACCATCACCACCATCAACATCAGCGACAACACCAATACCATTACCACCATCACCACCATCAACGTCAGCAACAACACCAATACCATTACCACCATCACCACCACCAACATCAGCGACAACAGCAATACCATTACCACCATCACCACCATCAACATCAGCGACAACACCAATACCATTACCACCATCACCACCATCAACATCAGCGACAACACCAATACCATTACCACCATCACCACCATCAACGTCAACAACAACACCAATACCATTACCACCATCACCACCACCAACGTCAACAACAACACCAATACCATTACCACCATCACCACCATCAACGTCAGCAACAACACCAATACCATTACCACCATCACCAGCATCAACATCAGCAACAACACCAACACCATTACCACCATCACCACCATCAACGTCAACAACAACACCAATACCATTACCACCATCACCACCATCAACGTCAGCAACAACACCAATACCATTACCACCACCACCACCACCAACGTCAACAACAACACCAATACCATTACCACCATCACCACCATCAACATCAGCGACAACACCAATACCATTACGACCATCACCACCATCAACGTCAGCGACAACACCAATACCATTACCACCATCACCACCATCAACGTCAGCAACAACACCAATACTATTACCACCATCACCACCATCAACATCAGCGACAACACCAATACCATTACCACCATCACCACCATCAACGTCAACACCAACACCAATACCATTAACACCATCACCACCATCAACATCAGCAACAACACCAACACCATTACCACCACCACCACCACCAATGTCAACAACAACACCAATACCATTACGACCATCACCACCATCAACGTCAGCGACAACACCAATAGCATTACCAACATCGCCACCATCAACGTCAGCAACAACACCAATACCATTACCACCATCACCACCACCAACATCAGCAACAACACCAATACCATGACCACCATCACCACCATCAACGTCAATAACAACACCAATACCATTACCACCATCACCACCATCAACGTCAGCGACAACACCAATACCATTACCACCATCACCACCATCAACGTCAACACCAACACAAATACCATTACCACCATCACCACCATCAACGTCAACAACAACAACAATACCATTACGACCATCACCACCACCAACATCAGCAACAACACCAATACCATTACCACCATCACCACCATCAACGTCAGCAACAACACCAATACCATTACCACCATCACCACCATCAACATCAACAACAACTCCAATACCATTACCACCATCACCATCATCAACGTCAGCAACAACACCAACACCATTACCACCATCACGACCATCAACATCAACAACAACACCAATACCATTACCACCATCACCATCATCAACATCAGCGACAACACCAATACCATTACCACCATCACCACCATCAACGTCAACAACATCACCGATACCATTACCACCACCATCACCACCATCAACGTCAACAACAACACAAACACCATTACCACCATCACCACCATCAACATCAGCGACAACACCAATACCATTACCACCATTGCCACCACCAACGTCAGCAACAACACCAATACCATTACCACCATCACCACCATCAACGTCAGCAACAACACCAATACCATTACCACCATCACCACCATCAACATCAGCAACAACACCAATACCATTATCACCATCACCACCATCAACATCAGCAACACCAGCAATACCATTACGACCATCACCACCATCAACATCAACAACAACACCAATACCATTACCACCATCACCACCATCAACGTCAGCGACAACACCAATACCATTTCCACCATCACCACCATCAACATCAGCAACAACAGCAATACCATTATCACCATCACCACCATCAACATCAGCAACAACAGCAATACCATTACCACCATCACCACCATCAACATCAGCAACAACACCAATACCATTACCACCACCACCACCATCAACATCAGCAACAACACCAATACCATTACCACCATTACCACCACCAACGTCAGCAACAACACCAATACCATTACCACCTATCACCACCACCATCAACGTCAGCAACAACACCAATACCATTACCACCATCACCACCATCAACGTCAGCGACAACACCAATACCATTACCACCATCACCACCATCAACATCAGCGACAACACCGATACCATTACCACCATCACCACCATCAACGTCAGCGACAACACCAATACCATTACCACCATCACCACCATCAACATCAGCAACAACACCAATACCATTACCACCATCACCACCATCAACGTCAACAACAACACCAATACCATTACCACCATCACCACCATCAACGTCAGCGACAACACCAATACCATTACCACCATCACCACCACCATCAACATCAGCGACAACACCAATACCATTAACACCATCACCACCATCAACATCAGCAACAACACCAATACCATTACCACCATCACCACCATCAACGTCAGCAACAACAGCAATACCATTACGACCATCACCACCATCAACGTCAACAACAACACCAATACCATTACCAGCAACACCACCACCATCAACGTCAGCAACAACACCAATACCATTTCCACCATCAACATCAGCGACAACACCAATACCATTAACACCATCACCACCATCAACGTCAGCAACAACACCAATACCATTAACACCATCACCTCCATCAACATCAGCAACAACACCAATACCATTACCACCATCACCACCACCATCAACATCAGCGACAACACCAATACCATGACCACCATCACCACCATTAACGTCAACAACAACACCAACACCATTACCACCATCACCACCATCAACGTCAACAACAACACCAATACCATCACCACCATCACCACCACCATCAACATCAGCAACAACAGCAATACCATTACCACCATCACCACCATCAACGACAGCAATAACAGCAATACCATTACAACCATCACCACCATGGACATCAGCAACAACAGCAATACCATTACCACTATCACCACCATCATCATGGTCAGCAACAACAGCAATACAATTGCCACCATCACCACCATCAACGACAACACAAACACCATTGCCACCATCAACATCAGCAACAGCAGCAATACCATTACCACCATCACCACCATCAACGACAGCAATAACACCAATACCATTACCACCATCACCACCATCAACGTCAACAACAACACCAATACCATTACCACCATCACCACCATCAACGTCAGCGACAACACCAATACCATTACCACCATCACCACCACCATCAACATCAGCGACAACACCAATACCATTTCCACCATCACCACCATCAACGTCAACAACAACACCAATACCATTACCACCAACACCACCACCATCAACGTCAGCAACAACACCAATACCATTTCCACCATCAACATCAGCGACAACACCAATACCATTAACACCATCACCACCATCAACATCAGCAACAACACCAATACCATTACCACCATGACCACCATCAACGTCAACAACAACACCAATACCATTACCACCATCACCACCACCAACGTCAACAACAACACCAATACCATTACCACCATCACCACCACCAACGTCAGCGACACCAGCAATACCAATAGCACCATCACCACCACCAACGTCAACAACAACACCAATACCATTACCACCATCGCCACCATCAACGTCAAAGACAACACCAATACCATTACCACCATCACCACCACCATCAACATCAGCGACAACACCAATACCATTACCACCATCACCACCATCAACGTCAACAACAACACCAATACCATTACCACCATCACCACCATCAACGTCAATAACAACACCAATACCATTACCACCATCACCATCATCAACATCAGCAACAACACCAACACCATTACCACCATCACCACCATCAACGTCAACAACAACACCAATAACATTACCACCATCACCACCATCAACATCAGCGACAACACCAACACCATTACCACCATCACCACCATCAACCTCAGCAACAACACTAATACCATTACCACCATCACCACCATCAACGTCAGCAACAACACCAATACCATTACCACCATCACCACCATCAACGTCAACAACAACACCAATACCATTACCACCATCACCACCATCAACGTCAGCAACAACACCAATACCATTACCACCATCACCACCATCAACGTCAGCGACAACACCAATACCATTAACAACATCACCACCATCAACGTCAGCAACAACACCAATAGCATTACCACCATCACCACCATCAACGTCAGCAACAACAGCAATATCATTACCACCATCCCCACCATCAACGTCAGCAACAACACCAATACCATTACCACCATCACCACCACCATCAACGTCAACAACAACACCAATACCATCACCACCATCACCACCACCATCAACATCAGCAACAACAGCAATACCATTACCACCATCACCACCATCAACGACAGCAATAACAGCAATACCATTACAACCATCACCACCATGGACATCAGCAACAACAGCAATACCATTACCACTATCACCACCATCATCATGGTCAGCAACAACAGCAATACCATTGCCACCTCACCACCATCAACGACAACACAAACACCATTGCCACCATGAACATCACCAATGCCAACTCCATAGCCACTATCAGCACCACTACCTCCAACACCATAGCAAACATCAACACCATCAACACGACCACCATTGCCACTATAAGCATCAACAACATCAACACCAACACTATTGCACCATCAACACCACCAATACTCTTGCCACCATCACCAACAACAGCACTATTGCACCATCAACAACACCAATACTCTTGCCACCATCACCAACACCAACACTATTGCCACCATCAACACCATCAACACTATTGCCACCATCACCAACACCAATAATATTGCCACCAGTAACAACACCAACACTATTGCCACCATCAACACCATCAACACTATTGCCACCATCAACAACACCAACACTATTGCCACCATCAACACCATCAACACTATTGCCACCATCAACAACACCAACACTATTGCCAGCATCAACACCAAAAGTATTGCCACCATCAACAACATCAACACTATTGCCACCATCAACACCAACACTATTGCCACCATCAACAACACCAACACTATTGCCACCATCAACACCATCAACACTATTGCCACCATCACCAACACCAATAATATTGCCACCAGTAACAACACCAACACTATTGCCACCATCAACACCATCAACACTATAGCCACCATCAACAACACCAACACTATTGCCACCATCAACAACACCAACACTATTGCCACCATCAACAAGACCAACACTATTGCCACCATCAACAACACCAACACTATTGCCACCATCAACAACACCAACACTATTGCCACCATCAACAACACCAACACTATTGCCACCATCAACAACACCAACACTATTGCCACCATCAACAAGACCAACACTATTGCCACCATCAACAACACCAACACTATTGCCACCATCAACAACACCAACACTATTGCCACCATCAACAACACCAACACTATTGCCACCATCAACAACACCAACACTATTGCCACCATCAACAACACCAACACTATTGCCACCTATCAACAATACCAACACTATTGCCACCATCAACAACACCAACACTATTGCCACCATCAACACCATCAACACTATAGCCACCATCAACAACACCAACACTATTGCCACCATCAACAACACCAACACTATTGCCACCATCAACAAGACCAACACTATTGCCACCATCAACAACACCAACACTATTGCCACCATCAACAACACCAACACTATTGCCACCATCAACAACACCAACACTATTGCCACCATCAACAACACCAACACTATTGCCACCATCAACAAGACCAACACTATTGCCACCATCAACAACACCAACACTATTGCCACCATCAACAACACCAACACTATTGCCACCATCAACAACACCAACACTATTGCCACCATCAACACCATCAACACTATAGCCACCATCAACAACACCAACACTATTGCAACCATCAACAACACCAACACTATTGCCACCATCAACAACACCAACACTATTGCCACCATCAACAACACCAACACTATTGCCACCATCAACAACACCAACACTATAGCCACCATCAACAACACCAACACTATTGCCACCATCAACAAGACCAACACTATTGCCACCATCAACAACACCAACACTATTGCCACCATCAACAATACCAACACTATTGCCACCATCAACAACACCATCAACACTATTGCCACCATCAACAACACCAACACTATAGCCACCATCAACACCACCAACACTATTGCCACCATCAACAACACCAACACTATTGGCACCATCAACAACACCAACACTATTGCCACCATCAACACCATCAACACTATTGCCACCATCAACAACACCAACACTATTGCCACCATCAACAACACCAACACTATTGTCATCACCATCAACACCAACACTATTGCCACCATCAACACCACCAACACTATTGCCACCATCAACAACACCAACACTATTGCCACCATCAACACCAACACTATTGCCACCATCAACACCACCAACACTATTGCCACCATCAACAACACCAACACTATTGGCACCATCAACAACACCAACACTATTGCCACCATCAACACCATCAACACTATTGCCACCATCAACAACACCAACACTATTGCCACCATCAACAACACCAACACTATTGTCATCACCATCAACACCAACACTATTGCCACCATCAACACCACCAACACTATTGCCACCATCAACAACACCAACACTATTGCCACCATCAACAACACCAACACCATTGCCACCATCAACAACACCATCACTATTGCCACCATCAACACCATCAACACTATAGCCACCATCAACAACACCAACACTATTCCCACCATCAACAACACCAACACTATTGCCACCATCAACAACACCAACACTATTGCCACCATCAACAACACCAACACTATTGCCACCATCAACACCATCAACACTATAGCCACCATCAACAACACCAACACTATTCCCACCATCAACAACACCAATACTATTGCCACCATCAACGACACCAACACTATTGCCACCATCAACAACACCAACACTATTGCCACCATCAACAACACCAATACTCTTGCCACCATCACCAACACCAACACTATTGCCACCATCAACAACACCAACACTATTGCCACCATCAACAACACCATCACTATTGCCACCATCAACACCATCAACACTATAGCCACCATCAACAACACCAACACTATTCCCACCATCAACAACACCAACACTATTGCCACCATCAACAACACCAACACTATTGCCACCATCAACACCAACACTATTGCCACCATCAACACCATCAACACTATTGCCACCATCACCAACACCAATAATATTGCCACCAGTAACAACACCAACACTATTGCCACCATCAACAACACCAACACTATTGCCACCATCAACACCAACACTATTGCCACCATCAACACCACCAGCACTATTGCCACCATCAACAACACCAACACTATTGCCACCATCAACAACACCAACACTATTGCCAACATCAACAACACCAACACTATAGCCACCATCAACACCATCAACACTATTGCCACCATCAACAACACCAACACTATTGCCACCATCAACACCATCAACACTATTGCCACCATCAACAACACCAACACTATTGCCAGCATCAACACCAAAAGTATTGCCACCATCAACAACATCAACACTATTGCCACCATCAACAACACCAACACTATTGCCACCTATCAACAATACCAACACTATTGCCACCATCAACAACACCAACACTATTGCCACCATCAACAACACCAACACTATTGCCCACATCAACAACACCATCACTATTGCCACCATCAACACCATCAACACTATAGCCACCATCAACAACACCAACACTATTGCCACCATCAACACCAACACTATTGCCACCATCAACAACACCAACACTATTGCCACCATCAACACCAACACTATTGCCACCATCAACAACACCAACACTATTGCCACCATCAACAACACCAACACTATTGGCACCATCAACAACACCAACACTATTGCCACCATCAACACCATCAACACTATTGCCACCATCAACAACACCAACACTATTGCCACCATCAACAACACCAACACTATTGTCATCACCATCAACACCAACACTATTGCCACCATCAACACCACCAACACTATTGCCACCATCAATAACACCAACACTATTGCCACCATCAACAACACCAACACTATTGCCCACATCAACAACACCATCACTATTGCCACCATCAACACCATCAACACTATTGCCACCATCAACACCACCAACACTATAGCCACCATCAACGACACCAACACTATCGCCACCATCAACAACACCAACACTATTGCCAGCATCAACAACACCAACACTATTGCCACCATCAACAACACCATCACTATTGCCACCATCAACACCATCAACACTATAGCCACCATCAACAACACCAACACTATTCCCACCATCAACAACACCAATACTATTGCCACCATCAACACCATCAACACTATAGCCACCATCAACAACACCATCACTATTGCCACCATCAACACCATCAACACTATAGCCACCATCAACAACACCATCACTATTGCCACCATCAACAACACCAACACTATAGCCACCATCAACACCACCAACACTATTGCCACCATCGACAACACCAACACTATAGCCACCATCAACAACACCATCACTATTGCCACCATCAACAACACCAACACTATTGCCACCATCAACAACACCAACACTATTGCCACCATCAACACCATCAACACTATTGCCACCATCAACAACACCAACACTATTGCCACCATCAACAACACCAACACTATAGCCACCATCAACAACACCAACACTATTGCCACCATCAACACCACCAACACTATTGCCACCATCAACACCAACACTATTGCCACCAGCAACAACACCAACACTATTGCAACCATCAACAACACCAACACTATTGCCACCATCAACAACACCAACACTATTGCCACCATCAACAACACCATCACTATTGCCACCATCAACAACACCAACACTATTGCCACCATCAACAACACCAACACTATTGCCACCATCAACACCATCAACACTATTGCCACCATCAACAACACCAACACTATTGCCACCATCAACAACACCAACACTATTGCCACCATCAACAACACCAACACTATTGCCATCACCATCAACACCAACACTATTGCCACCATCAACACCACCAACACTATAGCCACCATCAACGACACCAACACTATTGCCACCATCAACACCACCAACACTATAGCCACCATCAACAACACCAACACTATTGCCACCATCAACCCCAACACTATTGCCACCATCAACAACACCAACACTATTGCCACCA
The DNA here is from genome assembly GCA_964016885.1 of Eledone cirrhosa. NCBI lineage: Eukaryota > Metazoa > Mollusca > Cephalopoda > Octopoda > Eledonidae > Eledone > Eledone cirrhosa. The sequence goes on along the minus strand of OZ024741.1, from coordinate 308,966,146 downwards.
TCAACAACACCAACACTATTGCCACCATCAACAACACCAACACCATAGCCACCATCCACACCATTGCCACCACCAACACCATTGCCACCACCAACACCATTGCCACCACCAACACCATAGCTACCACCAACACCATTGCCACCACCAACACCATTGCTACCACCAACACCATTGCCACCACCAACACCATAACCACCACCAACACCATTGCCACCACCAACACCATAGCCACCACCAACACCATAGCCACCACCAACACCATTGCCACCACCAACACCATTGCCACCACCAACAACATAGCCACCACCAACACCATAACCACCACCAACACCATTGCCACCACCAACACCATAGCCACCACCAACACCATAACCACCACCAACACCATTGCCACCACCAACACCATAACCACCACCAACACCATTGCCACCACCAACACCATTGCCACCACCAACACCATAGCCACCACCAACACCATTGCCACCACCAACACCATTGCTACCACCAACACCATTGCCACCACCAACACCATAGCCACCACCAACACCATAGCCACCACCAACACCATAACCACCACCAACACCATAGCCACCACCAACACCATAGCCACCACCAACACCATAACCACCACCAACACCATTGCCACCACCAACACCATAGCCACCACCAACACCATAGATACCACCAACACCATTGCCACCACCAACACCATTGCCACCACCAACACCATAGCCACCACCAACACCATTGCCACCACCAACACCATTGCCACCACCAACACCATAGCCACCACCAACACCATAGCCACCACCAACACCATAACCACCACCAACACCATAGCCACCACCAACACCATAGCCACCACCAACACCATAACCACCACCAACACCATTGCCACCACCAACACCATTGCCACCACCAACACCATTGCCACCACCAACACCATAGCCACCACCAACACCATTGCCACCACCAACACCATTGCCACCACCAACACCATAGCCACCACCAACACCATAGCCACCACCAACACCATAACCACCACCAACACCATAGCCACCACCAACACCATAGCCACCACCAACACCATAACCACCACCAACACCATTGCCACCACCAACACCATTGCCACCACCAACACCATTGCCACCACCAACACCATAGCCACCACCAACACCATTGCCACCACCAACACCATTGCCACCACCAACACCATAGCCACCACCAACACCATAGCCACCACCAACACCATAACCACCACCAACACCATAGCCACCACCAACACCATTGCTACCACCAACACCATTGCCACCACCAACACCATAACCACCACCAACACCATTGCCACCACCAACACCATAGCCACCACCAACACCATAGCCACCACCAACACCATTGCCACCACCAACACCATTGCCACCACCAACACCATAGCCACCACCAACACCATAACCACCACCAACACCATTGCCACCACCAACACCATAGCCACCACCAACACCATAACCACCACCAACACCATTGCCACCACCAACACCATAACCACCACCAACACCATTGCCACCACCAACACCATTGCCACCACCAACACCATAGCCACCACCAACACCATTGCCACCACCAACACCATTGCTACCACCAACACCATTGCCACCACCAACACCATAGCCACCACCAACACCATAGCCACCACCAACACCATAACCACCACCAACACCATAGCCACCACCAACACCATAGCCACCACCAACACCATAACCACCACCAACACCATTGCCACCACCAACACCATAGCCACCACCAACACCATAGATACCACCAACACCATTGTCACCACCAACACCATTGCCACCACCAACACCATAGCCACCACCAACACCATTGCCACCACCAACACCATTGCCACCACCAACACCATAGCCACCACCAACACCATAGCCACCACCAACACCATAACCACCACCAACACCATAGCCACCACCAACACCATAGCCACCACCAACACCATAACCACCACCAACACCATTGCCACCACCAACACCATTGCCACCACCAACACCATTGCCACCACCAACACCATAGCCACCACCAACACCATTGCCACCACCAACACCATTGCCACCACCAACACCATAGCCACCACCAACACCATAGCCACCACCAACACCATAACCACCACCAACACCATAGCCACCACCAACACCATAGCCACCACCAACACCATAACCACCACCAACACCATTGCCACCACCAACACCATTGCCACCACCAACACCATTGCCACCACCAACACCATAGCCACCACCAACACCATTGCCACCACCAACACCATTGCCACCACCAACACCATAGCCACCACCAACACCATAGCCACCACCAACACCATAACCACCACCAACACCATAGCCACCACCAACACCATAGCCACCACCAACACCATAACCACCACCAACAACATAGCCACCACCAACACCATTGCCACCACCAACACCATAAACACCACCAACACCATTGCCACCACCAACACCATAACCACCACCAACACCATAGCCACCACCAACACCATAGCCACCACCAACACCATAGCCACCACCAACACCATTGCCACCACCAACACCATTGCCACCACCAACACCATAGCCACCACCAACACCATTGCCACCACCAACACCATTGCCACCACCAACACCATTGCCACCACCAACACCATAGCCACCACCAACACCATTGCTACCACCAACACCATAGCCACCACCAACACCATAGCCACCACCAACACCATAGCCACCACCAACACCATTGCCACCACCAGCACCATTGCCACCACCAACACCATAGCCACCACCAACACCATAGCTACCACCAACACCATTGCCACCACCAACACCATTGCCACCACCAACACCATTGCCACCACCAACACCATAGCCACCATCAACACCATAGCCACCACCAACACCATTGCCACCACCAACACCATTGCCACCACCAACACCATAGCCACCACCAACACCATTGCCACCACCAACACCATTGCCACCACCAACACCATAGCCACCACCAACACCATTGCCACCACCAACACCATAGCCACCATCAACACCATAGCCACCACCAACACCATTGCCACCACCAACACCATAGCCACCACCAACACCATAGCCACCACCAACACCATAGCCACCACCAACACCATAGCCACCACCAACACCATTGCCACCACCAACACCATTGCCACCACCAACACCATTGCCACCACCAACACCATTGCCACCACCAACACCATTGCCACCACCAACACCATTGCCACCACCAACACCATTGCCACCACCAACACCATTGCCACCACCAACACCATAGCCACCATCAACACCATAGCCACCACCAACACCATTGCCACCACCAACACCATTGCCACCACCAACACCATTGCCACCACCAACACCATTGCCACCACCAACACCATAGCCACCACCAACACCATTGCCACCACCAACACCATTGCCACCACCAACACCATTGCCACCACCAACACCATTGCCACCACCAACACCATTGCCACCACCAACACCATAACCACCACCAAAACCATAGCTACCACCAACACCATTGCCACCACCAACACCATTGCCACCACCAACACCATTGCCACCACCAACACCATTGCCACCACCAACACCATAGCCACCATCAACACCATAGCCACCACCAACACCATTGCCACCACCAACACCATTGCCACCACCAACACCATAGCCACCATCAACACCATAGCCACCACCAACACCATTGCCACCACCAACACCATAGCCACCACCAACACCATTGCCACCACCAACACCATAGCCACCACCAACACCATAGCCACCACCAACACCATTGCCACCACCAACACCATTGCCACCACCAACACCATTGCCACCACCAACACCATTGCCACCACCAACACCATTGCCACCACCAACACCATAGCCACCACCAACACCATTGCCACCACCAACACCATTGCCACCACCAACACCATAGCCACCACCAACACCATTGCCACCACCAACACCATTGCCACCACCAACACCATTGCCACCACCAACACCATTGCCACCACCAACACCATTGCCACCACCAACACCATAACCACCACCAACACCTTAGCTACCACCAACACCATTGCCACCACCAACACCATTGCCACCACCAACACCATTGCCACCACCAACACCATTGCCACCACCAACACCATAGCCACCATCAACACCATAGCCACCACCAACACCATTGCCACCACCAACACCATTGCCACCACCAACACCATAGCCACCACCAACACCATTGCCACCACCAACACCATTGCCACCACCAACACCATAGCCACCACCAACACCATTGCCACCACCAACACCATTGCCACCACCAACACCATTGCCACCACCAACACCATTGCTACCACCAACACCATAGCTACCACCAACACCATAGCCACCACCAACACCATAGCTACCACCAACACCATTGCCACCACCAACACCATAACCACCACCAACACCATAGCCACCACCAACACCATTGCCACCACCAACACCATAACCACCACCAACACCATAGCCACCACCAACACCATAGCTACCACCAACACCATAGCTACCACCAACACCATTGCCACCACCAACACCATTGCCACCACCAACACCATAGCCACCACCAACACCATTGCCACCACCAACACCATAGCTACCACCAACACCATAGCCACCACCAACACCATAACCACCACCAACACCATAGCCACCACCAACCCCATTGCCACCACCAACACCATAGCCACCACCAACACCATTGCCACCACCAACACCATAGCTACCACCAACACCATTGCCACCACCAACACCATTGCCACCACCAACACCATTGCCACCACCAACACCACTGCCACCTCCAACACCATTGCCACCACCAACACCATTGCCACCACCAACACCATAGCCACCACCAACACCATTGCCACCACCAACACCATAGCTACCACCAACACCATTGCCACCACCAACACCATAACCACCACCAACACCATAGCCACCAACAACACCATTGCCACCACCAACACCATTGCCACCACCAACACCATAGCCACCACCAACACCATTGCCACCACCAACACCATAGCTACCACCAACACCATTGCCACCACCAACACCATTGCCACCACCAACACCATAGCCACCACAACACCATTGCCACCACCAACACCATAGCTACCACCAACACCATTGCCACCACCAACACCATAACCACCACCAACACCATAGCTACCACCAACACCATTGCCACCACCAACACCATAGCCACCACCAACACCATAGCCACCACCAACACCATAGCCACCACCAACACCATAGCCACCATCAACACCATAGCCACCACCAACACCATAGCCACCACCAACACCATAGCCACCACCAACACCATAGCCACCATCAACACCATAGCCACCACCAACACCATAGCCACCACCAACACCATAACCACCACCAACACCATAGCCACCACCAACACCATAGCCACCACCAACACCATAGCCACCACCAACACCATTGCCACCACCAACACCATAGCCACCACCAACACCATAGCCACCACCACCACCATAGCCACCACCAACACCATAGCCACCACCAACACCATAGCCACCACCAACACCATAGCCACCACCAACACCATAACCACCACCAACACCATAGCCACCACCAACACCATAGCCACCACCAACACCATAGCCACCACCAACACCATAGCCACCACCAACACCATAACCACCACCAACACCATAGCCACCACCAACACCATAGCCACCACCAACACCATAGCCACCACCAACACCATAACCACCACCAACACCACTGCCACCACCAACACCATAGCCACCACCAACACCATAGCCACCACCAACACCATAGCCACCACCAACACCATAACCACCACCAACACCATAGCCACCACCAACACCATAGCCACCACCAACACCATAGCCACCACCAACACCATAGCCACCACCAACACCATAGCCACCACCAACACCATAGCCACCACCAACACCATAGCCACCACCAACACCATAGCCACCACCAACACCATAGCCACCACCAACACCATAACCACCACCAACACCATAGCCACCACCAACACCATAACCACCACCAACACCATTGCTACCACCAACACCATAGCCACCACCAACACCATTGCCACCACCAACACCATAGCCACCACCAACACCATTGCCACCACCAACACCATTGCCACCACCAACACCATAGCCACCACCAACACCATAGCCACCACCAACACCATAGCCACCACCAACACCATAGCCACCACCAACACCATAGCCACCACCAACACCATAGCCACCACCAACACCATAGCCACCACCAACACCATAGCCACCACCAACACCATAACCACCACCAACACCATAGCCACCACCAACACCATTGCCACCACCAACACCATAGCCACCATCAACACCATTGCCACCACCAACACCATTGCCACCACCAACACCATTGCCACCACCAACACCATAGCCACCACCAACACCATTGCCACCACCAACACCATAGCCACCACCAACACCATTGCCACCACCAACACCATTGCCACCACCAACACCATAGCCACCACCAACACCATTGCCACCACCAACACCATTGCCACCACCAACACCATTGCCACCACCAACACCATAGCCACCATCAACACCATTGCCACCACCAACACCATTGCCACCACCAACACCATTGCCACCACCAACACCATAGCCACCACCAACACCATTGCCACCACCAACACCATAGCCACCACCAACACCATTGCCACCACCAACACCATTGCCACCACCAACACCATAGCCACCACCAACACCATTGCCACCACCAACACCATTGCCACCACCAACACCATTGCCACCACCAACACCATAGCCACCACCAACACCATTGCCACCACCAACACCATAGCCACCATCAACACCATTGCCACCACCAACACCATTGCCACCACCAACACCATTGCCACCACCAACACCATAGCCACCACCAACACCATTGCCACCACCAACACCATAGCCACCACCAACACCATTGCCACCACCAACACCATAGCCACCACCAACACCATAGCCACCACCAACACCATTGCCACCACCAACACCATTGCCACCACCAACACCATAGCCACCACCAACACCATTGCCACCACCAACACCATTGCCACCACCAACACCATTGCCACCACCAACACCATAGTTACCACCAACACCATAGCCACCACCAACACCATAACCACCACCAACACCATTGCCACCACCAACACCATTGCCACCACCAACACCATTGCCACCACCAACACCATAGCCACCACCAACACCATTGCCACCACCAACACCATTGCCACCACCAACACCATTGCCACCACCAACACCATAGTTACCACCAACACCATAGCCACCACCAACACCATAACCACCACCAACACCATTGCCACCACCAACACCATTGCCACCACCAACACCATTGCCACCACCAACACCATAGCCACCACCAACACCATTGCCACCACCAACACCATAACCACCACCAACACCATTGCCACCACCAACACCATTGCCACCACCAACACCATTGCCACCACCAACACCATAGCCACCACCAACACCATTGCCACCACCAACACCATTGCCACCACCAACACCATTGCCACCACCAACACCATAACCACCACCAACACCATTGCCACCACCAACACCATAGCCACCATCAACAGCATAGCCACCACCAACACCATTGCCACCGCCAACACCATAGCCACCACCAACACCATTGCCACCACCAACACCATTGCCACCACCAACACCATTGCCACCACCAACACCATAGCCACCACCAACACCATTGCCACCACCAACACCATTGCCACCACCAACACCATAGCCACCACCAACACCATTGCCACCACCAACACCATTGCCACCACCAACACCATTGCCACCACCAACACCATAACCACCACCAACACCATTGCCACCACCAACACCATAACCACCACCAACACCATTGCCACCACCAACACCATAGCCACCACCAACACCATTGCCACCACCAACACCACTGCCACCACCAACACCATTGCCACCACCAACACCATTGCCACCACCAACACCATTGCCACCACCAACACCACCAACACCATTGCCACCACCAACACCATAGCCACCACCAACACCATTGCCACCACCAACACCACTGCCACCACCAACACCATAACCACCACCAACACCATTGCCACCACCAACACCATAGCCACCACCAACACCATTGCCACCACCAACACCACTGCCACCACCAACACCATTGCCACCACCAACACCATTGCCACCACCAACACCATTGCCACCACCAACACCATTGCCACCACCAACACCATAACCACCACCAACACCATTGCCACCACCAACACCATAACCACCACCAACACCATTGCCACCACCAACACCATTGCCACCACCAACACCATTGCCACCACCAACACCATAGCCACCACCAACACCATTGCCACCACCAACACCACTGCCACCACCAACACCATTGCCACCACCAACACCATTGCCACCACCAACACCATTGCCACCACCAACACCACTGCCACCACCAACACCATTGCCACCACCAACACCATAGCCACCACCAACACCATTGCCACCACCAACACCACTGCCACCACCAACACCATAACCACCACCAACACCATTGCCACCACCAACACCATAGCCACCACCAACACCATTGCCACCACCAACACCACTGCCACCACCAACAACATTGCCACCACCAACACCATTGCCACCACCAACACCATTGCCACCACCAACACCATTGCCACCACCAACACCATAGCTACCACCAACACCATTGCCACCACCAACACCATAACCACCACCAACACCATTGCCACCACCAACACCATTGCCACCACCAACACCATTGCCACCACCAACACCATTGCCACCACCAACACCATAACCACCACCAACACCATTGCCACCACCAACACCATAACCACCACCAACACCATTGCCACCACCAACACCATTGCCACCACCAACACCATTGCCACCACCAACACCATAACCACCACCAACACCATTGCCACCACCAACACCATTGCCACCACCAACACCATAACCACCACCAACACCATTGCCACCACCAACACCATAGCCACCACCAACACCATAGCCACCACCAACACCATTGCCACCACCAACACCATAGCCACCACCAACACCATTGCTACCACCAACACCATTGCCACCACCAACACCATTGCCACCACCAACACCATAACCACCACCAACACCATAGCCACCACCAACACCATTGCCACCACCAACACCATAGCCACCACCAACACCATTGCTACCACCAACACCATAGCCACCACCAACACCATTGCCACCACCAACACCATAGCCACCACCAACACCATAGCCACCACCAACACCATAGCTACCACCAACACCATTGCTACCACCAACACCATAGCCACCACCAACACCATAGCCACCACCAACACCATTGCTACCACCAACACCATAGCCACCACCAACACCATAGCCACCACCAACACCATAGCCACCACCAACACCATAACCACCACCAACACCATTGCCACCACCAACACCATTGCCACCACCAACACCATTGCCACCACCAACACCATAGCTACCACCAACACCATAGCCACCACCAACACCATTGCTACCACCAACACCATAGCCACCACCAACACCATAGCCACCACCAACACCATAGCCACCACCAACACCATAACCACCACCAACACCATTGCCACCACCAACACCATAGCCACCACCAACACCATAGCCACCACCAACACCATAGCTACCACCAACACCATAACCACCACCAACACCATTGCCACCACCAACACCATTGCCACCACCAACACCATAACCACCACCAACACCATAGCCACCACCAACACCATTGCTACCACCAACACCATAGCCACCACCAACACCATAGCCACCACCAACACCATTGCTACCACCAACACCATAGCCACCATCAACACCATTGCTACCACCAACACCATAGCCACCACCAACACCATAGCCACCATCAACACCACTGCCACCACCAACACCATTGCCACCACCAACACCATAGCTACCACCAACACCATAGCCACCACCAACACCATTGCTACCACCAACACCATAGCCACCACCAACACCATAGCCACCACCAACACCATTGCTACCACCAACACCATAGCCACCATCAACACCATTGCTACCACCAACACCATAGCCACCACCAACACCATAGCCACCATCAACACCACTGCCACCACCAACACCATTGCCACCACCAACACCATTGCCACCACCAACACCATAGCCACCACCAACACCATTGCCACCACCAACACCATAGCCACCACCAACACCACTGCCACCACCAACACCATAGCCACCACCAACACCACTGCCACCACCAACACCATAGCCACCACCAACACCATAGCCACCACCAACACCATAGCCACCACCAACACCATAGCCACCATCAACACCATTGCTACCACCAACACCATAGCCACCACCAACACCATAGCCACCACCAACACCATAGCCACCACCAACACCACTGCCACCACCAACACCATAGCCACCACCAACACCATAGCCACCACCAACACCATAGCCACCACCAACACCATAGCCACCATCAACACCATTGCTACCACCAACACCATAGCCACCACCAACACCATAGCCACCACCAACACCATAGCTACCACCAACACCATAGCTACCACCAACACCATAGCCACCATCAACACCATTGCTACCACCAACACCATAGCCACCACCAACACCATAGCCACCACCAACACCATAGCTACCACCAACACCATAGCCACCACCAACACCATAGCCACCACCAACACCATAGCCACCATCAACACCATTGCTACCACCAACACCATAGCCACCACCAACACCATAGCCACCACCAACACCATAGCCACCACCAACACCATAGCCACCATCAACACCATTGCTACCACCAACACCATTGCTACCACCAACACCATAGCCACCATCAACACCATTGCTACCACCAACACCATAGCTACCACCAACACCATAGCCACCACCAACACCATAGCCACCACCAACACCATAGCCACCATCAACACCATTGCCACCACCAACACCATTGCCACCACCAACACCATAGCCACCACCAACACCATTGCTACCACCAACACCATAGCCACCACCAACACCATAGCCACCATCAACACCATAGCCACCACCAACACCATAGCCACCATCAACACCATAGCCACCACCAACACCATAGCCACCACCAACACCATAGCCACCATCAACACCATAGCCACCATCAACACCATTGCTACCACCAACACCATAACCACCACCAACACCATTGCTACCACCAACACCATAGCCACCACCAACACCATAGCCACCATCAACACCATAGCCACCACCAACACCATAGCCACCATCAACACCATAGCCACCACCAACACCATAGCCACCACCAACACCATAGCCACCACCAACACCATAGCTACCACCAACACCATAGCCACCACCAACACCATTGCCACCACCAACACCATTGCCACCACCAACACCATTGCCACCACCAACACCACTGCCACCACCAACACCATAGCTACCACCAACACCATAGCCACCACCAACACCATTGCCACCACCAACACCATAGCCACCACCAACACCATTGCCACCACCAACACCATAGCCACCACCAACACCATTGCCACCACCAACACCATAGCCACCATCAACAGCAACAACAGCATCATGAATGTCACAAATCTACATGAATGTAAGCCGTAAATAATGAATGCCTCAGTAGTAGAGCAGCATGTACACTGTCGCCATACTAATGCATTTAACGCTTGTGTAGTGACAGCTTGTTGCAATGAGACATTAACAGACACAGACAAAAGGGAGACAACAACACGGAGCAGGAAGGGAAGGGCTGTGAGAACTTGGTGTATCTGAATGTTGTCTACTTCTCTCTTTCTCTCTTTCTGTGTGTGTGTGTGTGTGTGTGTGTGTGTGTGTGTGTGTGTGTGTGTGTGTGTGTGTGTGTGTGTGTGTGTGTGTGTGTGTGTGTGTGTGTGTGTGTGCGCGCGCGCGTGCACTCACACATATATATATAGGGTGCTCCCAAAAAATATATACATATATTTATTAGAATGCTGTTTAAGTGTGTATATATTTCGGGGGAACACCCTGTATATATATATATATATATATATAAGTATGTATACGTACATACATATATGTATACAGACGTACTGTAGTATGTATATATACATACATGCACACATATATATATATATATGTACGTATGGGATTCACCGAACATTTATTATAATTCTCGGTGTGTTTGTAAACAAACATCCCGAATTAAGCCGTAGTGTCCAGCAACCATCGTTGCTCGTTTGTTCTAAACTGACAAAGGAACGCTGTACTAGTTTCAAGCTTATTAGCTATCGTCAGCAACGTATATCTTCCTGCCAGATGATTGAACGTCTGAAAGTATATACTTTCCTTATGCATATTAACGGCTGACCAGCCTAATTTGCATATCGATTGAGTTAATCGGCCGGGCATACCGAAAACGATAAACGGAAAAAATGAAACGAAATTTCATTTCTCACTCTTAGTACGGCTGTTACTTAAATATACGTATGTATACGTACATACATATATGTATACAGACATACAGTAGTATGTATATATACATACTACTGTACGTCTGTATAAATATATGTATGTACGTATACATACTTATATTTAAGTAACAGCCGTACTGAGAGTGAGAAATGAAATTTCGTTTCATTTTCTCCGTTTATATATATATATATATATAAAAGAAAGTATAGAAATTATTGTGAGCGTGAAGCCAACAGTATTGCATAATATATAAGTGACTATAATGTCAAAATAGAAATATATATATATATATATATATATATATATATATATATATATATATATATATATTTATATTATAAAAGTGGATGAATACTTCAACAGGTACTATGTACTTGTAGAAATATTCAAGTTGTTTATAATATTTGTGGTTCAATGGTACTAATTCGAGATACCAGAACAATATAAAAAGTAGCGGAGCAAGCGGTTATCAAACAATTCTCTAAATAAATTAAAAAACGATTTAAATAATCACCTGTTCTGTTGCTGTTACCGACGGTTTCATCATTCCAAAAGATTGGAAATCCAGAGAATTTCTAATGGAAAGAAATGAATCTTCAGACAGCCTATTTCCACACTATAAGGTTGCAAGCCTTACAGTAAGTAAATATTTCGCTTCCTGTCCAACGTTAATTTATTTAGAGAATTGTTTGATAACCGCTTGCTCCGCTACTTTATATATATATATATATATATATATATATATATATATATATATATATATATTAATTCAAAATATTAACAGAAATAGACATTCGTGTGATCAAGTATATTTCATTATACATATTTCAGAGGTACTGAGCTAACTTCAACAGTACGTCCTCATCAGATAAAATAAGATGATGCATGGCATACCCTGACATAGTAGATGGTTAAGATTCAGTCATGGTAGTGAATAAGATATGTCAAAACTCAATATTTATATACCTTAAGATTGAGACAAGAACAAATTTACATATAATACAATCATCTATTGTAAAACTCATTCTTTGATTTATTCATTGAACCTTGTTTAACCTTTAAATATATATATATATATATATATATATATATATATATATATATATATATATATAAGTATTTATACGTACATACATATATGTGTACAGACGTTCAGTAGTATGTATATATATACATACATGCACACATATATATATGTACGTATGGGTTTACCGAACATTTATTATAATGTTCGGTTTGTTTGTAAACAAACAGCCCGAATTACGCCGTACAGTGCTCGGCAACCATCGTCGCCCTTTTGTTCAACACTGACACAGGAACGATGTACTAGTTTCTTGCTTATTAGCTATTGTTAGCAACGTATACCTTTCTGTCAGATGATTGAACGTTTGAAAGTATATACTTTCCTTATGCATATTAACGGCTGAGCAGCCTAATTTGCATATCGTGTGAGTTAGTCGGCCGGGCGCCTCGAAAACGATAAATGGAAAAGAATGAAACGAAATTTCATTTCTCACTCTTAGTACGGCTGATACCTAAATATAAGCATTTATACGTACATACATATATGTGTACAGACGTACAAAAGGGCGACGATGGTTGCCGAGGACTGTACGGCGCAATTCGGGCTGTTTGTTTACAAACAAACCGAACATTATAATAAATGTTCGGTAAACCCATACGTACATATATATGTGTGCATGTATGTATATATATATACATACTACTGTACGTCTGTACACATATATGTATGTACGTATAAATACTTATATTTAGGTATCAGCCGTACTAAGAGTGAGAAATGAAATTTCGTTTCATTCTTTTCCATTTATATATGTGTGTGTGTGTGTGTGTGTGTGTGTGTGTGTGTGTGTGTGTGTGTGTGTGCGTGCGTGTGTGTGTGTGTGTGTGTGTGTGTGTGTGTGTGTGTGTGTGTGTGTGTGTGTGTGTGTGTGTGTGTGTGTGTGTGTGTGTGTGTGTGTGTGTGTGTGTGTGAGCGTGTGTGCGCGCGCGTATGTGTGTGTGTGTATATATATATCATAATTGAATATCAAAGAGAGATAAACACAGACATTCACATATGTGTTCAAATCGTAAGGAACCATGTTCGCTAAGGTGAAAAAGTACTATCTATGGACAATAGGGTTTGCCAGACTCAATTTAAGAATAAATCAAGAAAATAAATTCAAACCGGAATTGTGATAACTACCGATCTACCGATATAAGCAGATGGGATATTCAATTTGTTGGTAATTCAACAAATATAAATGTTTATAACTGACTCAGAGCACTCGACAGATTTTCTGGAGTATAATATTCACTGATATTAAATAAATGGTGTTACTGGCCTGATCTAGTAACAGGATAAGGCCAGTAACACCATTAATCAACTTTGTACTTTATACTTAAAGAAAATATTGTAGATATTATTATACGGGTTCTTTGCCCAAACATCCACATTATATTTATAAATATATACGTACATATGGTTATGAGCGTGTATTTGTGCATGTTTGTGTGTATGTGTGTGTGTGGTGTGTGTGGTGTGTGTATATGTATGGTCCACCCAAATCAGTTTTGATTGCATATTGATACATGCATCTGGCGCTACTCGTCAAATGCATGCTGCAGTCTGCCACTGTCAGTGTTTAATATAAACCATCGTTGACTTAACTCTATTTCCTCTGCTGATGTCACACGTACACTACGCTGCCAGACTATGGTAAGGTTTCTTTTTTTTCTTTTTCTGTCATTGAGGTTTACTCATCTGGTGATTAAGGTTTAGTCTGGCTCATACCCTTCGACCTGTCTGGTTCTTCTCTTCTTGAGACACCTCTTTTTCGAAGAAAAGTATTCCTTTTGCTTTTTCTAATGGCTAGAGTATGTGTGGCTCGCCACACCTGCACACACTGGAGCAGTTGTGCCAACCCATTGTTGAATTAATCTGCGAAACCATTGGTGTTCACATCCGAGGTCATATAATTAAACTAATCATCGCAGCATGAGCCATTGCTTACTATGAAACAAGAAGGTTTTTTTTATCGAGACTTACTCCTTTAGATCCGACCTGTTCTACGAGACCATCCCTTCGTAGTCATATCAGAGGCACCTTGTGTAGGATGTGGCCTTTCCGCATGCAGGTCGGTCTTCAAACTGAGAAAGGCTAGGTGCTCAGCTGGAATGAGCATATATTGCGTGTCATCAGTTCGCTAAGTGGCATTTTGAACAGTCACTGGGACACACGAGAATGCCACAAAAGACCATCCAGTGTCAACCAGTGAAATCTACTACAGTTCTTCACACTCTTAAATTAACATACACATATTTACACACCTACGCAAAATATACATCTGTACACTATTGGATCGCCTTTGCCTCACATGAGATTCTCCACCCTTTATCAGGTTTTGTTTTTATCCGGCAGCGTGTCTAAAATCACTTTCCTCACCAAGCAAACTTTTCACCCATGTCATAAGCAGTTGTCCAAAGAGGTCATCACGGTACTATTTACCTGTGAGCGTGATGTAGTGGTCAAAACACTATACAATACAAACCGTAGAAAAGATAGCCCTGACAATAAACATATTAAAAGTTACAGCAATGTGGAAGACATAATAATATAAAAGAGTACTGGTGGAATGTTCCAGTCAAAATGTAAGCATAACAGACCAGATATAATGATATGAGACAGGGAAAAGAAGGCATGCACAGTAGTTGAAGTCAGCTGCCCAACAGATGCCAATTTAATATTAAAAATTGGGGAGAGAATCGGTTTTTGACATAGACACACGACTCATTCTTTGGAATTTAGACAACATCAACTAGGTATATATGTCTGCATGTCTGCATGCGTGCGTGTGTGTGCAGGCATGGATGTTATTGTATGTGTGGATGTTTTGAGTTATATGTGTGCATGTGCATATGTTTTGTATTTGTACGGGTGTACATACAGCTATTACGCAGAATTTTTGGAATGTTTCACATATTTTGATTGTTCCATTAATGGATTGTACTTGTAACTTCCTAATTAGTCGTGTTCTTTCTGGTTCTGTGAACATTTGTATGTATGTATGTAGGCGGCGAATTGACAGTCGTTAGAACATCGGATAGAATGCTTTATGGTATTTGTTCCGGCTCTCTGCTCTCTGAGTTCAAATTCCGCCGAGGTCAACTTTGCTTTTCACCCTTTCGAGGTCGATAAAAAAAAGTACCAGTCTAGTACTGAGGTCGATTCTTTCTCTATATCTCTTTCTCATTTCCTCTCTTTCACTTTTTATCTTTTTTCTGGAAGAAATCTGCTGTACTTAGACTTGGAGAGGAGATGGGCTCGGCCAGCTTAAAATTCCCAAGAAATGCCAAGAAACTCCTATCAGGAGTTACGGGAGCATACCACCATGTATGCATGCATGCATGTATGTATGTACGTATGTATGCATGCATGCATGTATGTATGCATGTGTGTATGTGTGTATGTATGTATGCATGCATGTATGTATGTGTGTATGCATGTATGTATGTATGTATGTATGTATGTATGTATGTATGTATGTATGTATGTATTTATGTATGTATGTATGTATGTATGTATGTATGTATGCATGTATGTATGTGTGTATGCATGCATGTATGTATGTATGTATGTATGTATGTATGTATGTATGTATGTATGTATGTATGTATGTATGTTTTGGTTGCCGACTCTGTGCAAGACATTTTACATCATTGGCTGGGCTAAAAAGCCACATTCGATCGCAGCGCTGTTAATTGCTATCGTGTGTGTATAGATATGTTTATGTGTGTGCGTGTGTGTGTGGGTGTATAGATATGTTTATATGTGTGCGTGTGTGTGTGTGTATATATATATATGTATATTATTATTGTTGTTGTTGTCGTTATTATTATTATTATTATTATTATTGCTATTATTATTATTATTATGTTTTTTTGGGGGGTGGGGGGTTCTCGTGCAATGGCCATAGTCGAAAATGAGGGGGCAGCCATCATGTAAGTATGTATGTATGTATGTATGTATGTATGTATGTATGTATGTATGTATGTATGTGTCAGGTCACCAGTTGGTGCTATTGGTAACATGTATCCCAGTACAACCTGTCTCATGGTCGGGTCGTTGGCGACTAAACTGGCAACCCCACCAAGGTTTCTTGGTGAGGAGGGTGGCTTTGGACATCCTGAAGGACTAAAAACAAAACCTGTCAAAAGGCAAAGGGGCTCTTAAGAGTCAATAGCCATCCAAAATCACCGGGAGAGATGACCCCTTAGCCTTTGTCAAGGCAGAATTCTAGGAGAAGGAAAACTCTGATATAACACCTGCAACCCTGATGGTATCCAATGATGTTGAATTGTTCTTCTTTTTGGTAAATATCATCTTGGTTAAGAGAGTGGGACTGGCTTTGTGCAGTGCCTTTGCTCACTATAAAAGCTTCACGGCACAGGCATTGCTTTATATCTGGAGATCTCTCTGCACTTGTCATCACATGGTACCATGGGCCCAGCACTATGTGTCAATGATTGTCACAAGTGTAGTGTTTGTACCAGAGTTTTCAAGTCGCTGGCTGGACTAAAAAGTCACACTCGTTCAGCGCATTGGTAAGGGTTCCCCTACATGGATATAAAGTAGTGGCCGTACTCGAAAACGAGTTGGCAGCCACCATGTATATATATGTATATGTATATATATGTATATGTATATATATGTATATGTGTGTATATATGTATATATGTCAGGTCACCACTTGGTGCTACCGGTAACATGTATCCCAGTACAACCTGTCTCATGGTCGGGTCGTTGGCGACTAAACTGGCAACCCCACCAAGGTTTCTTGGTGAGGAGGGTGACTTTGGACATCCTGCAGGACTAAAAACAAAACCTGTCAAAGGGCAAAGGATCTCTTAAGAGTCAATGGCCATCCAAAATCACTGGGAGAGATGACCCCTTAGCCTTTGTCAAGGCAGAATTCTAGGAGAAGGAAAACTCTGATATAACACCTCAACCCTGATGGTATCCAATGATGTTGACTTGTTCTTCTTTTTGGTAAATATCATCTTGGTTAAGAGAGTGGGACTGGCTTTGTGCAGTGCCTTTGCTCACTATAAAAGCTTCACGGCACAGGCATTGCTTTATATCTGGAGATCTCTCTGCACTTGTCGTCACATGGTACCAAAGGTAAAGCACTATGTGTCAATAATTGTCACAAGTGTAGTGTTTGTACCAGAGTTTTCAAGTCGCTGGCTGGACTAAAAAGTCACACTCGTTCAGCACATCGGTAGGGGTTCTCCTACATGGATATAAAGTAGTGGCCGTACTCGAAAACGAGTTGGCAGCCACCATGTATGTATGTATGATGACCCCTTAGCCTTTGTCAAGGCAGAATTCTAGGAGAAGGAAAACTCTGATATAACACCTGCAACCCCGATGGTATCCAATGATGTTGACTTGTTCTTCTTTTTGGTAAATATCATCTTGGTTAAGAGAAAGGGACTGGCTTTGTGCAGTGCCTTTTCTCACTATAAAAGCTTCACGGCACAGGCATTGCTTTATATCTGGAGATCGCTCTGCACTTATCGTTACATGGTACCATGGGCCCAGCACTATGTGTCAATAATTGTCACAAGTGTAGTGTTTGTACCAGAGTTTTCAAGTCGCTGGCTGGACTAAAAAGACACACTCGTTCAGCGCATCGGTAGGGGTTCTCCTACATGGATATAAAGTAGTGGCCGTACTCGAAAATGAGTTGACAGCCACCATGCATGTATGTATGTATGTATGAATGTATGTATGTATGAATGTATGTATGTAAGTGAATGGGATCAACAATCGACAACGTAATTTAGTGAACTGTTTTATATCAATCTCTGTGCTCACTACACAGAAAAACACAAGAGATTATCTATACGCGTTTCAGAGATTATTTATAATTACTCCTATGATTCTACTTAGAAATATGTTGATGTTGGATGTGTTGGAGGACTTTCAGTTATTTCTTTATTGCTTTGTTCTTTATATTTTTTTAGTAACCAGCTATTTGCAGTGTTGTTGCCATATCAGTAATGGCAGGAACAAGTACTAGTTACAATGATAGTAATAGTTTCATGAGAGGAAAAACTTTAAACACCGCCCCTAAAATTTTCAGAAAATTAAAACAGACTTAAAAAAGAAAGACAATTAAACAAGCCAACCAGAGATTAAAGCACAAACATTTACAGTTACATTAAAAAAAAGAAACAGAAATAATTGTGTGGAAAACGTTTAATGATAGGAATAGTATAAACATTAACGAGAATAGCACTAACAATATCAACAACTACAAATGAATACATGTTGCTAACGTTGTAGTTCATGAGGAGGTGTTGAATAAATAGCTAGTTCTTGTCAAAGGAAAAAGAATTGACGAAGTATTCGTGCCTACCAGTATTTCGTCGTGGATATTGGTTAGTAAGCGAAAGAATACGATCACCAAAGCAAACAGTTGAAAGGGGGTTCCTCCTAGGGGATCTCTGGAATAACGTTACTCGGTAAAGTACGTAGCTCAGAGATCAAGAAGTTACTCCAGGGAGAGCTGCTACTTCTCCACACCGAGAGACCACAGCTCTGGTACTATGGATATGTGGTTAGAACGTCTAAGGAAAAAATCGCTGAGCAGATTTCACGGGAAACGCCAACCGATTGGAAACCCAGCAGTAGTCCAAGAACAAGGATTTGAATAACATTTATAGGATCGGTTGGTCTCGTTTGGGGATCCAGCTGAATCATTTAGAGATGATTGCACCCTCTGGAAGACGAGTCTGAGAAATCTGCTCCATCATCCCACACTGACTAATATGTGGAAAGTTGTGTGCTTTCTCGAGTGTGGTGGGATATATAGACACGTTTAGTTGCTATTTACGACTAACGAGGAGGCGAGAAGGTCATAAAATCTTGCGCACTACATATCTCTGCACAGGTTAGTCCTGTAGTATATGGTTATGAGCAATACGAGGGTTGCGGTCAGAGATATTGGTGCTAGTGCCATCTACTCGACACGTTACGGACAGGAACTGAATGCAGAAATGAATAGCAACAGTGTGTGGCCAGCTGGGAGTTCTACACGTACCTCCAAGACCGAATGATATCCGACCTCAAAGTTAGCCCAGAAATAAAACCACCCCCATTATTGTAGCCGGGCGAGGGGAGGTTAATTAGACTAATGGTGCAGAGCAGAAGTCCCAGATGCTATATATTTTACACACAGCTTTTGCTCACTTCATACTTCACCCCCACTTTTTCATCCACCACTACCACCACCACTACTACAACTACTACTACCACCACCACCACCACAACTACCGCTACTACTACCACTACTACTACTACGCCGACGACGACCACCACCACCGCCACTAGTACTGTTACTACTACTACTACTACTGCTGCTGCTGCTGCTGCTACTGCTACTACTACTACTTATTTCTCTTTTTCTTCTTATTCTTGTTCTTTTTCTTCTAAACATTACATCTAAACCCGACCCACCAGGGCGCACCCTACACACACTCACATATTCACACACTTTTTCTTTCTCTCCCTCTCACTCTCTTTATCTCTCCCCCCTCTCTCCCTCTCTCTCCCTCTCCCTCTGCACCCTCTCTCTCTCCCTCTCTACACTTTCTTTCTGTTATCTACCTTAAATGTTCTCTTTCTCCTCTTCATTCCTCTCATATCCCTTACTCTCATTCTCCCTCTCATTGTCTCTCTCAAACATCTTCAGTCTCCCTCTCGTTCCTCTGCTTCTTTTTGTTTTAGTTCTAGTGTTTTTTTTTGTTTTTTTTTTGTTTTTTGTTTTCTTGTTTTCTAGTTTTATCATTCAGAATAACAAAATTAGTTCCAACATTGGTGTGTTATTTGCTCTTGGCACACTACTCCATGGTTCGGTTCCAGTGAGCAAACAAACGCCCCATCTTCTCACTCCTTTACCCTATCATGCTTAAGCCCCCCACCCACCACCCCCACCCTCAGCCCCTCACCCCCTTCACCCCACTCATCCTCCCCAAAACACCAACATGAACACACAATTGTTAGAATGAAAGCAGAAGAATAAAATGGATAATAGAGAGAACTCACCGTTCTATGGTTTTTCTTCTACTCCTGATTGTTTTGTGGAGATAGATTTCGTGATAAGCTCTCCCCAAAATAGGACGGGGGGGGGGGTAAAACAAAGCAACAACAACAACAACAATAATAATAATAATAATAATAATAATAATAATAATAATAATAATAATAATGATGATGATGAGGATGACGATGATGTCGATGATGACGATGATGATGACGATGCTGATGATGATGATAATGATGATGATGATGATGATGATGATGATGATGATGATGATGATGATGATAGTAATAATAATAAAAATAATAACAGTTTCTAGCTAATAATAAGGACACTGATTACAAATGAATGTAAAGCGAAACTAGAAAGAAGCCATAAAGAAACACAAAAAAAAAAAGGGAAAAAAAAACAGACAAAAAAAAACAACTAAAAAGATCCGTCTGTGCATTGAAATCGATCGTGCATTTCATCGGTTTACTTTTCATGCTTACTACATACTTCTAGACTTCTAGAGTGTCAGTAGTCAAACCAGTCTGACGAGCTGGCCAACTATATCGCTAAAAGATACCGGAACACAAACTTTGAGAGTAACTAAACGAATGCATACGTATATATATATGTATATATATATATATGTGTGTGTGTGTGTGTATGTGTGTGTGTGTGTGTGTGTGTGTATGCGTGTGTGTGTGTGTGCGCGTGTGTGCGTGCGTGTGTGTATTCATATATATATATATATATATATATATATATATATATATATATATACATATACATACATATATGTGTGTGTATTTCTATATATAGAGAGAGAGGGGGAGATGGGGTAGGAGAGTGAGAGAGAGGTAGAGAGAGAGAGGGAGAGAGAGGGGAGTGAGAGGGAGAGAGAGAGGAGGAGGAATATTCATCTTCTAGTGAGGGTCTCAGTAAAACCTGAAACGGATGGTTCATCTGTAGCGACAGTTTTCAAATAAATCTATATGTTTACGCATATCCTCACAAACAAATATATATATATGTGTGTGTGTGTGTGTGCGCGCGCGCGTGTATATATATATATGTATATATATATATATATATATATATATATATATATATATATATATATATATATATATATATAAGTTTTATGTTTAACAAAAGAGAGAATGAGGACTTGGACTCAATACATGTTGTAGAGTATATTTATTGTTACAAAGCCAGTGATTCACACGGTCGCTATTCAGAGTTTCTCACTGAATGTAATCTTTCAATGGCGGATTAGGTTGTACCGGAAGTAACTACTCAATTGACTATTTTATTTTTTTCATTGATACTATCCTGTTATATGGCTATGGCGTTGCCTTGTGTTTGTTTAGCTAGTGATTGTGAAGTAACCCTATACTCACAACATACATAGGAGAGGATAACACTTCAAGTGTCCATTATTGTTCATAATTTGCATTGCATGAGTGTTTCAAAAATATTTTGTATTCAAAGGAAATAATTTTAGAAAAATTTGGATAATTATCCAGGCTGCATTTCAAATTCCATGTTAAAATATTTCAGTATTTTGGGGCATATAAAATATAACAGTTATTCTGTTTATTCTGCTGTTGTTGTTAATATATGGTATCTTTCTGGCGTACACGGGCTGTATCGTTGGTTTCTGTTATTGTATGGTATAGTTTTTATAACAATATTTGATCGTATTGTAATGTTGTTGTTCCCTCCGCTTTTAATTTTCCAAATGCATTGAAACAGCAATGTTCAGTGAATTTCTATCTTGATTCGAACTAATATGTGTTATATTCACCATAATTTAAAAGTATTCCCTGTTAACATTATGTATGCCTTTCAATGCCATCTGTTGTTTTTACTGTAGGTTTATTTGTAAGTTCCTATAAAGTGAAAAATAGTAAAAGTACTACAGAACTCATCATACAAGCAAGCTAAACCTAGAGATGAATAATAAAAGATTTCTACTTCATGTTGATGACGGCCATAGCAGTCATTATGAAAACATTCAACTAAATTAAGTCACAACAAAACTATACCCTCAACTCCACACCGTACAAGAAGCAGAGAACACGCATTACAACAGATCAACTAGAGTTAGTATCGAGGAGAAACAATAAAGAAACTAGGAGAGGAAGAGACCATATCACAATTTAATAACATGGATCTATGTAAACACCTGTATAAGCTACACGGTAAATAGGTTTTCAAAAGAATATATAAATGTAATAGAACTCTGCAAGAGATTCTGTCCACAGGAATGAAATATCTGTACATTAACAAGTTTAATGATTTGGTTTATTCAATAACAGTGGTAGCATCGAATATACTAAGTTTGAAGTAAATAGAATCAGACTTTCAACCAAATCCTAGCCCTATACAAATGGAGGGGATGTTAGATAATGTAGTCCTGGACATTTAAATGACTAGTTTGAATATAGTCTTACATGCATAGGACTGTCTGGAGTTAAACAACAACAATAGAAATATCCAAAATACAAATATTACCACAACCATAAAACACTGACACCATATCATCATTGACACAACTAGGATAAAACAATACAACAAACACAGTCATTAGCATTACCTACCCAATATCAACACAAACATTAATATCACATCAACATCAACATCAACATCACATCAACACCAACGTTAACATCATATCGACATCAACACCAACACCAACATCAACACCAACATCACATACATTAAAGTATATCAACATCAATACCAACACCAATAACACATCAACACCCACACTACCAACACCAATACTACTAACACACCAACACTACTCCAAAACTAACATCAACATGAACGCCAACACCAAACCACAACACCATACTAATACCACAACCAACACCACAAAAACTTACTCTAATACTGCCCTAACACCGACACCACCAACACCACACCAATATATTGCTAGTAACACTACACCAACATATTGCTAGTAACACCAACACCGACATCACAGCAACACCATCGCCACACCACACCAACACCACATCAACTCCAACACCACCACCACCACACCAACACGACACCACACCAACACCACACAAACGCCAACACCACAACAAGACAATAACAAACACCATAATAAATTAAAAGAGAACCATTCAATAACAAGCAAATACAACTTCCATATGACTCTAGACATGTGACATTTAAAACTTATAAAGGAAAACATTTTCTACAGAAATCCTTCTAAATTTACCTAATGGCGGAACCCAATAAAAATATGTTATTAATATTATTTAGTATTATTTGTTTAAATAAAATGTTGATGACTGACACAGTATGGCGTTGAACTAGCGTACGTGTGTGTATCTTTGTATGTCTGTGCGTCCGTTTGTGTGTGTGTGTATGCGTGCGTTTATATGCATATATATAAGTCTGTGTGTGTGTGTGTGTATAAATATATATATGTATATACATGTGTATGTATATATATATATACATACATATGTATATGTTTATATAATAAATATATATATATATGCATATATATATATATATATATATATATATATATATATATATATATATATATATATATGTATGTATATATACATTTATATATATATACATATATGCAGATATACATGTATACATATACAATTACATACCCACAAACGTACACACGCGTATATATACATATTTATATTTATATATTTATATTTAGATATATATATATATATATATATATATATTTTTTTTTTTTGCTACAATATTTTCTATACCTTTCATTTATATATATATTTATATATATATATATATATATATATATATATATATATATATATATATAATGATGTAGAACTGTGAATCATTTACGCATTTAAGCACCTTCAAATGTAATGTGTTATATACAATTATTCAAATATGTTATATACAATTATTCAAATATATCTACATATTATTTACATAACTAGCTAGACAGATCGATCGATCGATCGATAGATAGATGGATAGATAGATAGATAGATAGATAGATAAGTAAACAGAAAAATAGATATAAATATATATACATATATATGTATGTGTGTGCGTATGTGTGTGTTTGCTTGCGTGTGTATATACACATATATATATATATATACAGACACACCCATGCACACACACACACTCATACACACACACACACATACACACACATATATATATATATATATGTATATGTATATATATAACAAAGAAAGTGTCGTAAGAAACCAGGTGGACCACAGC
>OZ024741.1:308929971-308934971 GCA_964016885.1 Eledone cirrhosa | reverse complement strand
GTCGCCTCTACCAATGCAACGACCACTCCACACACCCACTAAACAACCTCACTTCTCCACCACCATCCTTAACAACTGCCATTGAGATTAAGCCCCTGCCACCTACTCTACTATATCCACCACCATCACCTCCACCACCGCTACCACCACCACCGCCTCTACCACAACCAGCACCGCTACAACCACCACCGCTACCACCACCATCGCCTCTACCACTACCACCATCACCACCACTACCACTACCACCACGACCATCACCATCTCCACCACTGGAACCACTACCAATACCACTTACTCACTCCTCCCATAATACTCACAACCACCGTAACCTCTACCACAAATGACATGCCTTCCCACCATACCAACCAACTAGTGTCACCACGATTACCACCACCATCACTATACCACCACCATCACTACTGCCACCATCACTACCACCACCATCACTATACCACCACCATCACTATACCACCACCATCACTACTGCCACCATCACTACCACCACCATCACTATACCACCACCATCACTATACCACCACCATCACTACCACCACCATCACTATACCACCACCATCACTATACCACCACCATCACTATACCACCACCATCACTACTGCCACCATCACTACCACCACCATCACTATACCACCACCATCACTACTGCCACCATCACTACCACCACCATCACTACCACCACCATCACTACCACCACCATCACTACCACCACCATCACTATACCACCACCATCACTGTACCACCACCATCACTATGGCCACCATCACTACCACCACCATCACTACCACCACCATCACTACCACCACCATCACTACCACCACCATCACTATACCACCACCATCACCAAACCACCACCATCACTACCTCCACCATCACTACCACCACCATCACTACGGCCACCATCACTACCACCACCGTCACTATACCACCACCATCACTGTACCACCACCATCACTATGGCCACCATCACTACCACCACCATCACTATACCACCACCATCACTGTACCACCACCATCACTATGGCCACCATCACTACCACCACCATCACTACCACCACCATCACTACCACCACCATCACTACCACCACCATCACTACCACCCCCATCACTACCACCACCACCACTACCACCAATACTCATTACGGCCATAACCTCCACCGCCACCGTCACAGCAATCACCAGCTTTGAACTAAATCAACTAGTGTCACCACCACTACCACCGCCACCACTCTCCCCACTACTACTACCACCGCCACCATTACTACCACCATTATCACCACCCTTCCCACCACTACCTGTACCACCGCCACCACCATCCCAACCACTAGCATCGCCACCATCCCAACCACCGTCACCACCACCCTTTCCACCACTACCACTACCACCGTCACCCCCATCCCCACCACTATCACCGCCACTATTACCACCACCACTCTTTCCGCCTCTATCACCACCACCATTATCAGCACCATTTCCACCACCATCCCCACCACTATCTCCGCCACCATTACTACCACCATTACCACCACTCTTTCTAACACTACCACCGCCACCATTACCACCACCATCCCCACCACTATCTCCGCCACCATTACTACCACCATTACCACCACTCTTTCTAACACTACCACCGCCACCATTACCACCACCATCCCCACCACTATCTCCGCCACCATTACTACCACCATTACCACCACTCTTTCTAACACTACCACCGCCACCATTACCACCACCATCCCCACCACTATCTCCGCCACCATTACTACCACCATTACCACCACTCTTTCTAACACTACCACCGCCACCATTACCACCACCATCCCCACCACTATCTCCGCCACCATTACTACCACCATTACCACCACTCTTTCTAACACTACCACCGCCACCATTACCACCACCATCCCCACCACTATCTCCGCCACCATTACTACCACCATTACCACCACGCTTTCTAACACTACCACCGTCACCATTACCGCCACCATCCCCACCACTATCTCCGCCACCATTACTACCACCATTACCACCACTCTTTCCACCACTACCACCGTCACCATTACCGCCACCATTTCCACCACCATCCCCACCACTATCTCCGCCACCATTACTACCACCATTACCACCACTCTTTCCACCACTGCCACCGCCACCATTACCGCCACCATCATGCTCAACAGTACCACTACGATCACTACCCTCATCACCACCACCCAAAAGTATCACACCCACCATAACCTCCACCACCACTACTACCACCATAGAATATTCCTGAGCGGCAAATCTTATCGCCCCTGCTATCACTGTCTTCAAAACCCCAACTAACACCACTGGTTCTGACGATCACGGTGGATCCTCCCTCGATTTCGACGATGAGCATTTGCTGAGTGTACTTGTGAACTTATAGTTGATGGTGGTGATAAATAATTGTTTCTACTTTTGGCACAAGGCCAGCAATTATCTCACTGCATTACTGGTACTTTATTTTATCGACCCCGAAAGGATGAAAGGCAAAGTTGACCTCGGTGGAATTTGAACTCAGAACGTAAAGGGCCATAAATCTACGCTGCTAAGCATGGCACCCGACCTTCTACCGATAGTGCCAATCCACCGCCCTTGATGTGATGATAAATAATAATTGTTTCTACTTTAGGCACAGGGTCAGCAATTACCCAGTGCATTACTGGTACTTTTTTTTTATCGACCCGTAAGGCTGAAAGGCAAAGTCAACCTCGGCGGGATTTGAACTCAGATCGTAAAGGGACGTAACTATGCTGGAAAGCATGGCGTCCGACCCTCTACCGATACTGCCAATCCAAATAATGGTGCTAGAACTGTGCTGAGATATAACACTTATTATAGGTGACTTTACAGAGAGAAAACTGTTTGCAGCAACAGATTGATTCCTACCCTATAGGAAGTCAAAGAACCATACTCTGAGTTTTCCTGTGATACCAAGATCCTTTAAACTATGACAGATGATTCTAAGATCAATTCTTTTTGTTAACCGCTTTAGCAAAATCAAGGTATATGCAGTTTATGTCCATTCCTTTCTGGAGATTATTGAGGATAGTATTAAGGTGCTGTGTTTATTGTATCAGGTAATCTCGTCCTGTTCAAAAGAATATCTGTATATCATCTAAGATGGTATGTAATTATTCTTTTTCGGTCAATGCGTTCAACAATTTTAGATATGTAGGATCTCTAGTGAAACAGGTCTGTAATTTTTATCTTCAATCCTGCTACCTCATTTGAGTATAAGCGTTACTGTTATTTCTGTCAGTAGTTTTGTCAGTCGGTTTCTAACGACTTTTGTAATAGCTCCTTTAATGGTTTGGCGAGACTGTTTTTTGTACATTTTTAACAGTCAGTATTAGAGACCATCTAGTGACGGTGTTGGGTTTGAATCCAGATAATTAACATTTGCAAGTATATCATCTTCTATAATATCTTTAATTCTGGGGATCAAATAATTTGTTTCGATTTTAAACTATTTTGTTAATTATAAGTTGGAAAAATGCAGTTATATTATTGATTCAAGAGGTCACATATTTGTGATGGATTGTGAGTATATGATTCATTTTGATCCATTAGTGGGCCAAGCCGTTTATAGATAGGTGATTTTTCTTTAGCAAAGTGGAAAGAGAATTTAAATTCGCCACTATACGGTGTTCATTTTAGCGAAATTTCTTTTTCGTGACATATTTTTTAGATCTATGTTTATATTCTTAGTTTTCTTATTTTTTTCCGCAATCTCATCTTTTGAGAGAGTTTAATTTTTTAGTTGTATTGTTAGTTTAGCTCTACTACGCAATGATATACGTCTAGCTCGTGGAATCGAATTCCTGCGGAAAGAGTCATGTTTATAAGGAGTATGTTTTTACAGATCTTGATTACAACATTGATGTTGCCAATACACTTAATTAATTCATTGAGTGAGTGAGGAAACGACCGAGGCTGTGTCGATTCTATTTGAAAAGCTTCGTTTCTTATTTATATAATCTTCCAAGCGACTAACCTACATTTAAATTGTAAGTTGAACTTTTTTATTCATTCTAATTCGATTTATTTATTCATTGTTTGCAGTTCTGCTTTTGTTTCTCTACAGGAGCACCCTGATTGAGTGCTTTTGGCATGATCATCTTCTCACTTTTGAATCACTGTTATCGTCTGGCTTACCTCCTCGTTGATGTGAAGTCACGTGTCACTAAAAGTCTAGGTTTACTACTACATTCGGCGATGTCCTTCACTGCGGTGTATTAGCTAACTAAACGGACCTTTCCGTTCCAGGGAGGTTAACTCCCGCCGATGAAGCAATTCCGAGTCAAATTACGTAATGTCTCCTGATATTACCTAGACTAGAAACGTAGGATATAGCATTAGCTGCTCGGATGGACGGTGAGACGGCCTGTAGCGTAGGAGTAAGGATGAAAGAACACTGGCGAGAACTCCAAGACGTAAAAAACTCATAAGTACTCCAAGAAGATGCCAGAATGGAACATGGGGACTCACTAGAGAACATCGAGAAAAAATGATAACTACACACAGAACAGACGCAATGCCCCGATAGATTACTGAAGCAGCAAACATAAACGAACTCCAAAAATAAAGAGAAAGCACGAAAACCTCAAAACGTAGTAACTAAGGACAATACAAAGACACACAAGAACAAAACTAATAAGATAAACGGACCCCCTACATTGCTACACGCACGCACAGACACACACGGATAGAACAACTAATCAACTAGTGACAAGTAGGAAAGAGATAAGAAGGGGGAAATAAATAAATAAATAAATTTATAAATAAACAAACTAATAATTAAATAAATAAATAAACTCACACACGGACGTAGCACATGCGCAGCCCAAGTACAGAACTTATTAGAACAAGAGGGAGAAAAACAGAACAAAACAGACACAAAATAACAATAAAAGTAGTCACTGAGGTGGTCAGAGAATGTGTGACGAAAGTACTTTGACAAT
>OZ024741.1:308912471-308924971 GCA_964016885.1 Eledone cirrhosa | reverse complement strand
GGCTCGATAAGGATAAATATATATCAAATAAATAAGAACCCTAGAGCAAATATTTATTTAGTTTCAGAAGATCCAGTTAAGGGTGAAAGCAGCGATTATGTACTTAAACTTTAATCTGTTATTTTAATAAATATATGTATATATATATACAAAGTGTTAAAACAATCAAATTTTAGTTTAGAACATTTATTAGCTGACAAATGTTTCTTCCAGGGGGAAGTCTGGAATTATCGGAGTATAAGGAATGTTGAAAACATGTAACTAGAATCCTGGTCATTTAGAACATTTAGGGTACATAATTGTTATTAGTGTCAAAGGCATCATGTGGAGAGTCATGAGTTAAAAAGATGTTCCGCTTGAAATAACACAATTACAGGCAGCACTGGTTGGAAATGTAATAGGTATAAGTAAAAAGCACAAGCAAAAAAAATCACAAGCTAAAAAAACCACAAGCTAAAAAAACAGGCAAAAAAGTTATAAGCAAGGAAAATTGGTGTACAATGCAGGAGTCAATACAGTCAATAAGGCATGTATGAGGAAGGAATTATAATGCAGTTGAAATAAACGTATTTTGTGTGGGGTGTTAAAGCATGTTATATTTGTTATAAATGTTTAAGATAGTGTGCAATTTGTTAGAGAGGCATGTGGTGATAATATTAGGTATTTGTTATGTAAGGTGTAATGCAAAGCACGTGATAGAGTTGGGTATGTGATTTTCATTTAAGTGTTTTTGTGTTGTAGTTCGTATGTATGTGTGTATGTTGTTTGTTACTCACAGCTATTAACCATGGGATTATTTTAAGTCGTTTATGATCAATAGGTGTTTGTTTGTTAAATGTAAAATACGCCGAATTACTGGCCATGTTGTTATTTTAGGTATATTATTTTATGTATTTTTTATCTACAAATTATCTTTTCTAGGGTTTGTATTAACCGTTATTAAGCTGTTGCTAAACCGTTATGTTGCTTAATTTTATAAGTTTATACAGGAAGTTGTAAAGGGGGTTAATAACAAAGGGAGGTAATTAAGGTTGTTGATAAATTAAGGGTTGTTTTAATATTGTGGTAGTGTTATAAATTAATCTTTATAGAGTATATAAAATATAAAATATTATTGGTTATATAATTGTTATCTTTTAAACTTGTGTGTTTCAAAACATACTTACTTGCAATTTAAACTCGCTAAGAATGTAGCTTCTAATTTGAATGGAAAGAGATGGGTGATGTGTTGGTGTAATGGTAGCACAGTGGTCGCGATAACCAAAGATGTGGGTTCGACTCCCATGTACGTCAATACTCATCTTTTTCCATTTATCTGAGGGTTCTAAATCCCATTATCAGGCTAAAATTCCTTTAGTCAAAAATACGGTGAAAGCTATTCTATTTTCTAATTTCAAACCTGCTCACTGTTTCAAAACATACTTACTTGATATATATATATATATATACATACATTCATACATACATACAGATTGTGTAGAGATAGTTGAAGTTTTTTATGACAGGATAGTGAGTTGCATAATATATACTGGAATAATTGGTGTTATATACACAGTTGTCTGCTATTTAGTTGGTGCTGTATATTGAGAGTTTATTAGAGTGTCTATATTATTTAAATCTTTTAATTGTATAAGGTAAGAGATCAAACAGGGGTTTATTGACTGTATGTAGGTCAGCGTGGTCTCTTAATTAAGGTGTAGTCCTATATTCGTGAAGGTCTAGTTGGATAAATTACAAGGTGGTGGTCTAGTGTTACCTCCGACATTGCTCTTTATTTTTATTTTTATTATTATTATTATTAGTTACTAGGTTTGAAGTAGTGGAACGAGAATCTATGGTAATGCGGACACGTGTAGAAGAACTCTGATTTCCTATGTAGTAGGCTAAGGTTAGAGTGAATAATATTTTTAGACTCAAGGATGCAAAGGTTACAAAATTTGTTAGGTGGTCTATATGTGTGTGTATATATATATATATATATATTTCGTTTCTGAATTTGTTTAGCAAGATTCTTTATCTGAAATCGTGTGTTGAAACCGATATTGTTATACTTTGGGTAGGTCATGTTGCTAATAAGAAACACACGCACCAGTTGCTTTCACTTCAATTTATTATAATAAATTTATAATAAATTTATAAATTTATAAATTTCTGGTTGGTTGGTTGGTTCCACAGAGTGTGTGACGAAAGAACTATGACAATATATAAACAACTATCTGGTTGTGGAACCAACCAACCAACCAGAAATTTATAAATTTATAAATTTATTATAAATTTATTATAATAAATTGAAGTGAAAGCAACTGGTGCGTGTGTTTCTTATTGGCAACATGACCCTCCCAAAGTATAACAATATATATATATATATATATATATATATATATACATCATACAGAAGGTTATTTTTCACCAACATACAGAACATCTCAAGGAAAAGATCGCTAAAATTTATCTAATTCAGTTTTGTACACCATGCTGGATCGGTAAGGAGTGAATTCGTTTACTAACAATTTGAAATTATTTATTTATTTTCTTATACCTTCACAGTAACCCTCTGATGAAAGAATCTTCTTCTAGCAATAATTGTCTCAGCGTATTAAGATGGTCAACGCTGTCGTTTGGTTCTCGAAACTACAGAAAGGGAGACATAGTGAAGCCTGCTACTTTTAAGTTGCTTTGCTAGGAATCTACCGATAAGGAAGGGTACTAATGAAGTGTACTTGTTTTAGATTGCTTTGCTAAGAATCTACCCATCGGTGACTTCGTATAAGTTATTCTATATATATACAGGGTGTCCCAAAAGAATGTATACATATATTTGTTAGAATGGTGTTGAAGTCTTTATACATTTTTGGGGGACACCCTGTGTATATATATATATATATATATATATATATATATATATATATATATATACACAGGGTGTCCCCCAAAAATGTATAAAGACTTCAACACCATTCTAACAAATATATGTATACATATATATATATATATATATATATATATATATATATATATATATATATATATATATATAAACGTTTGAATATGTGTAATAAAGCCAAAACAATGCAGGTATGGACATAGAAAAAATAATGCAATTGTAAAAGATATTGTTGACAATTCGTCCTTTACCTTAGATTTATTTAAATGTCCTTAATTTTCGAGATATCTCTTCTTCAGAGGGAAATAAAGGTCTCAAACCAGCGTTCTAAATATCTTGCTAAGCCATGCTGACAGGAAATAGTATAGAGTATCTGTTCTATCTCTAATGTCAAAGAGTTAAAATTAGGTGGATAAAGAGTAGTCTCCCTTTAAAAGGGGTTTGTTTAGGGTTTTTTTATTTTATTTTATATACATGCCTGTATAAGTGTGTGGGAGAATGTATGAAGGTGTAAGTATGTGAGTGTGTGTGTGTGAGTGTGAGAAGATAAGTCTATTCGTAAATGTGGGGGATAGGTGTTATCTGGTGTTAGAACTGGTTTTGTGTGTGTATGTGTGAGAGAGAATAAGTGGATGTGTAAGCATGTGTGTGTGCGCGTGCGTGTGTGTGTGTGGGGTGTGTAAATATGGGGCTAGAAGCCCTATCAGGTTATAAATTGGGTGTTGAGTTCTAGTCTATTATTGATTGGTGGTTGTGTTTTATCTATAATTAGTGCTTCCTTAATTCTAAGATTGCCGAGGTTTCTTTCCTTAGTTTCTATCCTAACTGTTATGGTTTTGTCGGTGTTTTTGCATTTAACTAGGTGTTTCTTAAATGAGGAAGCGTTAGTATTGAGGTGGTCTTTTATTCTTATGTGGAGTGGTCTGGTGGTGCTACCTACGTAGAAGTTGTTGCATTTGTCACACTCTGGACTGTATACGACGTAAGCCTGGTGGCATAGGTCTGTGTCGTTGATGGGGCAGTTGGCTAGTCTGCAGCAGTTGTCATGTCTGGTGGAGTGTCTCTTGGCCAGCCGTCCGCGCAGAGAAGGACCCGAGTGGGCCAGTTGGATATCCAGTCCCTCTCGTCTGATGGCTCTGCGGATGACTGTTGTTGTTTCTTCAATGAAGTGTGGGAGCTTCAGGAAGCAAGTGTTAGAGCCTCGGGTGTGGTGTCCTCTGTTCTTTCTGGCACGGTTTGTGGTGGATGTCGTGTATCCGTTCAGTTTGAGTACTTCCAGGAAATGTGTGGTGTGTGTGTCTCGGTCTCTAGCGTTGGTGCATTTGTTCCGGATACGTGCCAGTTCGTTCCTTATGTATCCGAACTTGGCACCGAGTGGGAGGGCCGATCTGAAATGTACGAACAGGTCCCTGCTGGCGGCTTTTTTATAGAAGCAGGTGTGGATGTTGTCTTCCTCTGTTACCCTGAGTTGGAAGTCCAGTAGGGATAGGGATCCGCGGTCATCGGAGTGTTCCATGCTGAACTTTATACTGGCGTCCATGCTGGAGAATGTTGTGTATATTTTATCTGCCTCCTCACGGGATGATGTAAGGATGAGTATGTCATGTACATATCGGGTGAAGAAGGCATGGGAATGGCAGGTGTTAAGGGCTCGGCATTCTAGCTGGTTCACGTAGGTGATGGCCAGCAGGCCCGATAGGCTGGATCCCATGGATAATCCTGTTGTCTGTCTGTATGTGTGGTGGTGGAAGGTGAAGTACGTGTTGTCTACTGTGAAGGACAAAAGCTGGTGTATGTCCGTCGGGTGGAGGCCGTAGCAGTGGATGTCCTCTGCGACCACGCAGTCCGTCAATAAATCGACAGCTGGATGAGCGGGGACTGTAGTGTAGAGGGAGACAACGTCGAGGCTAAAAGCGTATGTATTTAGTTTAAGTTGTTCTGGCTGGAGTTGTGGTAGTCTACGTATGACCTCGTCGGAGCTACTAACATGTCCGGGAAAAGTGGAGAGTAGAGGCTTGAGGACCTGGGAGAGGAGCCAGGAAATTTTGTATAGGGGTCCTTCTATGCTAGAGACGATGGGTCTTATTTGCGTCTTAGTACTATTCTTGTGGGTCTTGATTAGGTGGTAGAAAGTGGGCAGTCTGCTATTTCTAGTGGTGTAGTTGAGCTTAACTTTATTTGGGAGTTGTCTTCTCCTACAGATATCGAACCAAATGGAGTTGGTCTGTTTTTCGATCTGGGCTGCAGTCATGTCCGGGATCACTGTGTATAATTCACTGTCGCTTAGGTGTTCGAAGGCTAGGTTATTGTATGTGGCTTGAGAGATGACGCAAAACTCTTTACCTTTGTCGGATGGTAAGTATATAAGTTCCCTATTCCGTAGGTTCTTCAGGGCGAGTTGTTGTGTCCTGGAGAGGTTTGGGGCTATCTTCTTCTGTTTCCGTAAGATGTTAAATACGGAATGTTTTAGTCTCGAGAGTTTTTCTTCAAGCTCGCGGTTGGCAGGCGGTGGACAGAGTGGGCGATCTAGTTGGTATATCGGGATATATATATATATATATATATATATATATATATATATATATATTATAAAATAACAGGAGGCTGGACTGGTGTAATTCCTTAAAAGGTTTATTATACTATAATCATTTAAATGACCGGGTTCAGTATGAATCCGGTGACATCATCAGGTATTCTAAATATAACAAAGGAATATAATAGACAAAATCCATGGGGCTGAAAAGCAGAGACATGAGGGCGGCCGAACATTTAGCAGCTTCTAGCCCGGTCAGCCATATATATTGTTATACTTGGGGAAGGTCATTTTGTTGTAATAATATTGCCAGAAATAATAACTGAACACACTCACTGTTTGGTTGGTTTTCACTTCTGCATCTTTTATATCTCCATAGTTAATTCATTTGGCCATCAATGTTTATCATTGACTGACCAATGGTCAAAGATACAGATATAAATATATATCATAGATTGAGTTAGAAACTCAAAATAGTCTTTTACAATTAAATAGCTCAAAGAAGAGAATCTTTCCGAGCCGTGTAATACAATTGAATATATGAGAGGGGTGAACACCGATACAAGTATATATGTGTTCTAATTGCAAATGACCAAGTTAGCTAGGTTGAAAAAAATACTAATTTAAAACAATATGGTTTGCCTGTCTCGATTTAAATTAATAAATCAATAAAAATAACAAACCTATATCGGGCAACTGCCTTTGATACCCGTACAGATCTAAATCTGTTTCGCAAGAATTATTAAGTGAAAGCCACCATTCCTGTGCTCTTCTGCGGGTACCCAGGAAATTCGTACCGTTCACTTCAAAAGATCTAAGAAGACTGAACTATGTGTTGATATAAAAGCACATGTTGCAGTGCCTGGCGCGTTTCATACTCATGCCGCTAAAAATAGCAGCCGGTTTTATGAGACTAGAGTTAGCTCTACATATGGAGCCGAGAATATCATAGATTGTCCTTTGAGGAACTTGTGGAAATGATAAGCAGACTAATGAAATAAAAATAAGAAAGAAGATATTCTAAAGACGCAATCATTTTGGGATTAAAGAGAGAAACACTTTTTATGAATGGAATTTATAACTGGAAATTAATTTTTCTAGATCTCTTGACTCATGTGGTTTAAGCTCAAGTTGTTTTTTTAACAGAACTACCTTAGTCATCCAACAAGCTGGTAAGTTCCTGGGACTGAGAAGGAGAATTGGGGAGATGACCTACCGCGAGGATAGAGAAGCGAAAGCTTTATGAACTCGGTATGGTCTTTTGGGGCATGATCTCCAGAAAGCAGTACAGTCAGTAAATATTCAACCATTTCCTTCCTCTTTTGCTTGTAAAAATCTTTCTTAGGCTCATCATCGTCCAGGAGAGTTTGATAAAGAGACTTATTTGATGGAGTCCCGACGTTCCTGGAACTATCTATCCTCAATTTTGAGTCGTTGAATTTCCTTCAAAACTTCAGTGATATGTTGTCTGGTTCCATATCTTGCAATCGGAACACACAAGATTTCCCTCTCTCCTTTTCCTGTAAATAAAACTGCAATCCTGTATTCTAGGGAAGCACCGGAAGCTGATGGTAATAATTCCCCGTCCCAGTGGAGGACTAGCCAGAATCTGTCTTCTGGTGGGAAAGCGGATAATTCGATTTCCTGAGCAATCTTCTCACGGCGACTGATTCTTGCTCGGAGTAAACCGAGAGTTCAGATACATCATGACCAATACTCTTTGTAATTGTGATGTAAGAAGTACTTGCTTGTCATACCGATAGTTTCTCCCGTTCCCACGTGGCAACAAGGGTAGCGTGGGGAGTCGGCTTTATTCGCGGTGATTTTCAGGGTAGTGCTGACTTGAAGATTTCATTCATTACCAGTAATGCACTGGGTAATTGCTGGCCTTGTGCCTAAAGTAGAAACAATTATCATAATTAATAGCTGAAAATCACAATCAATTAATCAGTTTTATTTTAACGAGTCGTTGGGTTCATGCATACATGCATATATTCTTTTTTTTCCTTTTGATATTCTTCGTTGTTGTTGTTATATATATATATATATATATATATATATATATATATATATATATATATATATATATATATATATATATTTATATGTATATATATATATATATATATATATATATATATATGTATATATATATATATATATATATATATATATATATATATGTATATATATATATGGATATATATATATATATATACATATATATATATATATATATATATATATATATATATATATATATATATATATATATATATATATATATATATATAACTTTGAATAACTTTGAAATGTTTTGGCCAGTATTGGCCCAGGCCATGTCTAACTTAATAGCACCACCTGGCGAAGTCTTTCAATTCAGGATTTGGGCACCATGGCCCATTCGAGAAGAGAATTACTGTTTGCGGAGACATATCCGGGTGTGGGTGGTTTGTCCGGGATTACTTGGAGGAATTTGTCCAAAGACTTCTTGAATTTTGTGTGGTCAGTTTCTGTTTTGACGTGTCCTGGTGTGATGTTGAAGAGAGCAGGGCCGATTGAGGTGAAATAATTGTGCCGTATTGTTGTTATGAGTTGCGATTTAGATTTTTGAATGGGACGGATAGCACGGGGCCCAAGCCTTGGGTGTATCTTGAAGGCGATGCCAACATCATTTGGGCAGTGATGATGGAACATTTTCCACATCATGCAGATAATATAACGCTCACGGCGACGTTGGAGTGAGTAAAGTTTCAGGTTTTCCAATCGACCCCAGTAGTCAAGGTCTGACATGCCATCTATCTTTTTCGTGATTGCCCTTTGAGGAGCTTCAAGTTTCATGATACTTTGTTTCGTGTGGGGAGACCACAGTGGACAACAGTATTCAAGGTGTGGTCGGGCGAAAGTAGAGAAGAGAAGGATAATGGTGCGGGAATCTCTCGACTGGAAGGTTCTGAGGATCCAGGAACACATTCTGCGGGCCATGTCAACTTTGCTGCTTATATGCGTGGTCCAGCTTATGTTGCTGTCCACGGTTACTCCCAAGTCTCTGATGTTGTTAGATGCCACGAGAGTTTCCCCGGAGGGAAGGGAGTACGGGAGTTTCAGAGCATCCTCTTTTCCAAAGTGGATCAGTTCGAATTTGTCTTCGTTCAGTAACATGTTGTTCTTTTCTGCCCATTGGGTAACAGCCAGTAGGTCTGACTGAAGGCTTATCCGGTCATCCACGCCATTGATGACCTTTTGGAGCTTGGAATCATCAGCGAAAATTTTAATGTTGCTGTGTTTGATGATGTCAGTGATGTCATTAATATAGATGATGAAGAGAAGTGGGCCCAACACAGTGCCTTGTGGGACTCCACTACTGACTTTGGCTGGGCTTGATTTGACTCCCTCAACTACAACATGTTGGGTTCTGTTTGACAGGAAGCTCTTGATCCACTGCAGCAGCTTTCCAGTGACACCAATATTGGACAGCTTTCTCAGTAGAATGTTATGATCAACCCTGTCAAAGGCCTTGCTGAAATCAAGGTAGATAACATCAGTGTTGGAACCCTCTCCCAAGGCTCTCAAAATGTCATCAAAGTGATGCAGTAGTTGCGTCAGGCAATCCCTTCCATTACGGAATCCATGCTGGTTGGAGTTCAGCATATTGTTACTCTCAAGGAAGTGGGTCATTCGCGATCTCACCACTCGCTCAAATACCTTAATGATATGAGAGGTGAGTGAGATTGGACGGTAATTCACGGCAAGGGATTTGTTTCCCTTTTTGAAAACTGGGACAACAGACTGGGATAGAAGGTTTTCTGGCACATATCCAGCATCCAGTGAGTTCCGCCACAGATTGGCAAGAGGAGAAGCAAGTTGGTGTTGACACGCCTTCAAGACACAAGCAGGGAACCTATCGGGACCCACTGCTGAATTATGCTTGATTTCCTTTATTGCCGCCAAGACATCAGGGGCGCCAAACGTTATGTCCGATAAGGTGTAATGGGGAGTAACATCGCCGATACAGCCCAGATCGGCCATATCAGGATTGCTGAAAACAGAGCAGTATTGTTTCTGCAGTATCTCACCCATGGTTTTAGCATTGTCTTGAAGAGTGCCATTTTCATCAATTAGAGGGCCAACAGTAGAGCCAGTGATTTTGTGTTTTTTTGCAAATGAAAAGAACACTTTGGGATTGAGTTTGATCTTCTCAATGGCCCAGGCCTCTTCAGCTCTTCTCTGATTGTTGATGAGGGACATTATGTTGTTTTGGAGGTTATGTTTTTTAATCTCTAGTGATGAAATGGCAGTCAAGTTGATGTGTTGCTGCTGACAGTATTTCAGCTTGTTGATTTTTTTGTTCGTTCTCTTAATTTTTCTGATGAGCGTTTTTCTATTTCTAGGGATTCTGCTCTTAGATTTGTTTATAGTTCTTAATGGGGTGTGTTTAGCACATATGTTTGTAACAGTGTCCACAAATGTCTGCCAGGACTTTTTGATGTTAGTGGGTGTATGAGTGTGCGTGAAGGACCAGTCGACATGTGCAAGATCATGACTGATCGCTTCCCAGTTTGCATTGTGGAAATCCATAGCGTCAAACGGATGGACAGGAGAGATGACATTGGGTTTGTATATTGGACGGTGGAATCTCAGATCACAGAGAACCATGTCATGATCAGAGAGTAGAGTTTTCTCCACTGCAATATTGTGGATATTGTCAGTGTGATTGCTGAAAATTAAGTCTAGGACGTTTTTGTGGCACCTCGTTGGTTCGAGCACTAGTTGGGATAGGAAGAAATCATCCATGAAGTCAAGAAGCGATTCCACAGCTTCCCTGTCAGAGGTTGAGGCAGAAGAACCCGGTGGCAGGGTGTTTGTGGACCAGTCAACTCCGGGGAGGTTGAAGTCCCCCATCATTAAGATGT
Source organism: Eledone cirrhosa (assembly GCA_964016885.1). NCBI lineage: Eukaryota > Metazoa > Mollusca > Cephalopoda > Octopoda > Eledonidae > Eledone > Eledone cirrhosa. The sequence continues at coordinate 308,914,641 of OZ024741.1, read as the reverse complement.
TGTCAGGGTGACACTCTTGGATGAAACACTTTATGCTGTTGAGGCATTCCTTGAAGCATGGTACAGGCGTTTGGGGTGGCCTATAGAGCCCAACTACTAATAGGTTGTTGGTTTGACTGAATACAGTGACTGCCTCACAGTATCCATTAGTGAATATGTATATATGTATATATATATATGTATATATATACATATATATATATATATATATATATATATATATATATATATATATATATATATATATATATATATGTATATATATATATATATATATATATATATATATATATATATATATATATATGTATATATATATATATGTATATATATATATGTATATATATACATATACATATATATATATACATATATATATATACATATATATACATACATATATATATATATATATATATATATATATATATATATATATATATATATATATATATATATATATATATATATATATATATATATATATATGCGAGATACGAGAAAAACCACAAACGCTCCATCTCAATTCTACTTTTGAAAAGCATAAGAACTGTGAAACCGGTAAAGGAAACAAATAAATATTCTCAAAAAGACTCCAGTTGCATTTTCGATTTCATCTTTTTTCCTTATATATATATATATATATATATATATATATATATATATATATATATATATATATATATATATTGTGAGTGTGTGTAATATGTTCCCCCTTATTTGGATGTAGGGGTTGCTTTAGTTGATGATGATTTTGTTGTTTGTTGTTTTTGTTGTTCTTGTTAATGTTGTTCCTAATCGATCGCACCCATCATCAAAGACATTCCAGCCGTGACTATCTTTTCCTTTGCCTATATGCCGAGAACCTAATACCATATTATGTAAGATGTTGGTTTTCTAAGACGATAAGCGGTGTTTCAGGAGCTGGGGTGAGATTTGACTGGCATTTCTAGTAAATCGAGTGACATCATAGAGGCTCACTTGTTGAATCACGTATTTGGTGTTTATTGATAGTAGTAACGTTATTGTTGTTGTTGTTTAGCCCTAGGCCAACCCCTCTCAAGCAGAGTAATTACAAAAAAACTTTCCAGGAATACACACTCGAAGGTGATTTGTCTTTATAAAATACTGTAGGGTGCGAGTTGGAAAAGATGTGGCTGCTGTTTCTAGCACAGGTCAACCGTTGGCTCTCAAGGTGAAGGCGGGGGTGTGAGTGGGGGGTGGTAAAAGATTGGTTGAAAAGTAGGTACGAAAGGTGTTGGAGATGTGACACAGTAGTGTGGTGTGATGGCGGCGAAGTTTGATGAGGTGTGTGTGGTGTGATGTGATGTGGTGTGGTGTGATATGATTGCAGTGATCCTTGGTGTGGTGTGGTGTGATGGCAATGAGGTTTTGTGTAGAGTGGTAGCGATGCTAAGCTTGCTACATGATAGCAGCAAAGAGCAGTACGGTGCTGCGGTGTGAAGGCTGTGTTGGTGCGGAGTTGCGCGGTCGGAAGGTGCTGGAAGACATTTTTAGTCAAGGAATGGCTGGCTTTTTATTGTGCTAGAAGAGATGGGAGGGGTGGAAAGCTGGTTTGTTTCAAAAGACTCCATTAACAAGAAACACATCAAAGAGGAGACTTCACTTGGTGTAATATCTGTATCCATTAGTACACACACACACACACGTACACACACACACACACACACACACACACACACACACACACACACACACACACACACACACATACATACACATACACACATACACACAAACTCACATACATACACAGATACCCACATTTATATATATATATATATATATATATGTGTGTCTGAATGTATAAATATATATATATATATATATATATATATATATATATATGTGTCTGAATGTATAAATATATATATATATATATATATATATATATATATATATATATATATATATATATATACATATATATATACGCTTATACATATATATTTCACTCTCTATATACAACATACATGTATACATATATACACACTTCTACATACATGCACATGCATATACACACGTATGCATATGTGCACATACATGCAAGCATATACACAGACAGTATACAGATATAAAAACACATATAAAAACACTCATGCACACCCATGCATGTACATATTTGCATATATATATATGCATGCTATAC
>OZ024741.1:308908748-308912271 GCA_964016885.1 Eledone cirrhosa | reverse complement strand
AAAACATTTCATTTGATGTTATTTCAGTCCAATAATCTGAAATGAGTACCAGCAGTAGATGGCATCCTGTTTAGAGGGGAGTCCTGTGCTCTCAGTCACATAACACCAATGAAAGCACCAGCCTGACGAGCCTCTGGGGTTGTGGGGAAACATTTAAAAAACTTTTATTAACCTTTTTGATAACAAACCATCTGAAACAGGCCCTGCTTCTATGAAACAAAACTGCTTATTTGAAAGTATTTATTGTCCTTGTATTAAAATCTTCCAAAACATGTTTATACAAAAACTTTTTAATAAGTAATGCTCCATACACTTTCTTAATAATGTAAAAGTTATTTATTTTACAAAATGTTCTCAAATTCTGGGTTATTTTGAAAATTAACTGAAACATAGGTAGAGTATTTCATTAGAAATATGGTAATGAAAGAGTTACCATATTTCTAATGAAAGAATGTCTATGAATTTCAAATAATTATTGGAGGGATTTAAGTGAACTCAAAACAAAGAAAAGTATATATAAAATATACATAATAGAATCAGGAAGTACAAATTCTTTTGATAAGGATAAAATTGTGTCATATACAAAGCAGAAAATGCATAAAACTGGGCAAATAATTCATTCCATTAATTATCGAAGACACTCGAGATTATCATTGGTAAATTAAAAAGAAAAGTAACATGGAAATAGTTGGTATACAACAAAGTTTCCTACATAAAATGTTGATAGAAGGTCTTTTTTTATATTAATATAAACACTTTAAAATAAACAGCTCTGTATCATAAAACCATAAAACCAGGGCTAGTTTCAGGCAGTTTGGTCTCAAGTGTTATATAATAATTTCTAAAATTGGCACAAGGCTAACTATTTTAGGTGGGTTAGTCAATTGAAATTGAAATGTCCCCAGTATTTGACTGGCCTTTTATTTACCAAGCCTCAAAAGGATGAAAAGCAAAGTGGACCTCAAAACATAAAGGGATGCATCTAAATATTATAAAGCATTTTGTCCAATTCTGTCCTCCAATCACCTACCAACACCCTTCCTTATAACAAATCAATAAGAGTGTCTCTCTGTGTAGTGGCTCCATCTGTTAGAAATAGCAGCCAAATCTTACTCTCTACTATGATAAAAAAGGGAAGTACACATTACATTGGATGATGCAGAGAGTAAGATTTGACTGCTATTTCTAACTGATGGAGCCATTACAAAGGGAGATACTCTTAGTTCTATTTTGATGCATAAATTTAGAGATCTTCATAAAGTCATTTTATTATGTCTTCAATTTCATTCCATAGTTTAAAGTGTAACATTCAAAACATCTTTCATTATGTTAAAGATAAGTGGATCAGTGCCATCAATAAAAATGGTAATAGTATTGAACATATAAAATATTTGGAGTCCAAGATTGGTATGCCAGAATTACTGAATATATGAACAATCATACAAACTGAGAAATTTGCTTTTTGATAAATTAATGGTTTGCATAAGAGAAGCCCTATAATTTATGCTGATAACTGACGGATGGAAGTGATTTTAATAATTCATTTCTAGGCTATAATTACTATATATAAAAGTTCAGCATTATACAAATGACATACAGGATTAAATATATGAGTAACTTTGGAGAAATAACTATTTACAGGTACAAATATAGGATTAGAACACAGGACCATATGATTAGAAAGCAGCCTTTTTATTGCAGCAACATGAGTAAGATAGGAAATGCATTGTATGCAAGTGTTTGTAAATTTTTAAGAGTTACAGATGGCAATATATATAAATATACAAACATGTGCTTATTATTTTGGTCAATCAACTCTAGCAATCTCACCTCCAAATCAAGGAAGGCCTGTAAATAGCTATATGTGGGCATAACCTCTACTTATTGACTAATCCATGAAGCAAAATAAAATATAGAATGTCTTTTACTCATTTCTGACATTCAGTTGTGGCCAAGCTGGGGCATGGTCATGATAATATATAGAAAATAATATAATGTTTCTAACATAGGCACAAGTAATTTGGGGAGGGAGAAAGTCAATCAAATTGACCTCAGTTCTTTAGTGGAACTTTATTTTATCAACCCCAAAGGGATGAAAGGTAAAGCTGACCATGGAGAGATTTGAATACAGACATTAAGGGCTGTAACTAAATGCGATAAAGCATTTTGTCTGATGCTCTATCAATTCTGCCAATCTACCACCCTTAAATAGAAAATAATAGGAAGAAAAGAAGACAAAGCATTGTATACCAATGAAAAAAAATGAAAAAAGAAATTATAAAATAATTATAATGAAAGTGATGATGATGATGATGATATGAGAAAAAGGAAAAATAATTATGCCTTACCTGTGATCACTTCAGGTTGTTTTTGAATGGAAGTACCAGTCTAGAAGAATAAATAATTGAAACTAATTAATAATAACACTAATAATAATAACAACAACATTAATAATTTCTCAAATAAGCACAAGGCCAAACATTTTGGAAGGGGGAACAGTTGATTACATTCACTTCAGTACTTGATTGGTACTTATTTTATCAACCCTGGAAGGATGAAAGGCAAAGTTGACTTTGATGGGATTTAAACCCAGTCAGAACAAATTCCACAAACTATTTTGTCTGATGCTCTACAGCTTCTTACATTTTAAATACTGAAAGGTATTTTTGCCTGACACCCAAATAATTAGGTCAATTTACTACCCTTAACTCTTTTGATAGCAACCCAGCCAAAACTAACTCTGGTCCATGAAACAAAATTATCCATTTTAAAGGGTTTCTATTTAAATTAAAATTTAACATAATTATATATATGAAAGTCAATTAAATTGACCCCAGTGCATTACTGGTAGTTTATTTTATTGATCCCATAAGGATGAAAGGCAAAGCTAATCTCTGAATACAAAGGGCTGTAACTATATGCTGCAAAGCAGGCATGTCAAACTGAGGGCCCCTCGAGGGCCACATATGTGTTATCTGAGGGCCACACACAACTAATTGCACACATTACAACTAATATTTTATATTCTATATTACAAAGATAAATCATGCTCGCGCAATAAAAAACCTTTGTGCGGGCCGCAGGTGTGATTGTAAAGGGCCGCATGTTTGACATCCTGCCGTAAAGCATGTTGTCTGATGCTCTACCAATACTGCCAACCCACCTCTAAATAATTGTTTCTGCTTTAGGCAAATGGCCAGCAATTTTGAGGGGAGGGGAAAGTCCGATTAAATCGACCCCAGTGCATTACTGGTATTTTATTTTATCGACCCCATAAGGATGAAAGGCAAAGCTAACCTCGGCAGGATTTGAACTCAGATCGTAAAGGGGCATAACCCTGTGCCATAAAGCATATTGTCTGACGCTCTACCGATACTGCCAATCTACCGCCCTATCACCTCTAAATTAATAATAATTGTTTCTACTTTTGGCACAAGGCCAGCAATTATCCAGTGCATTACTGGTACTTAATTTGTAACAGAGACACAATGCCATCAATTTGGGGGAAAATGATAGTAGTATA
>OZ024741.1:308856248-308903748 GCA_964016885.1 Eledone cirrhosa | reverse complement strand
TAAAGCATCATCTATCTTCATTCTTTTCACACTCTAAGGAATTGGTTGTAAATGTTAGCTACAATTGGCTGTAAATGTTAGCTACAATTGGTTGTAAATGTTAGCTACAATTGGTTGTAAATGTTAGCTGAATCAATGTGAAGAGACAACTGAAAGCATTTTACATAGCCAACGTCTGATTGAATTTCCAGAAACTATTCAAGTGATACAGTGTTTATTGTGATTTTAAGAACACCAAATTCTTGTACTGAACTATTTCCCAAAATTGACGGCTCACTTCCTTCAATAAGAAATTCAAACAGATTTTTGAATTTTTAAGAATTTCCCAAGCATCCTTAGCAATAACATTAACAGAAGTGCCAGAGTCAAAAAGTAGATAAAGTATGAGACCACCTATTCTACAAGGGATAGAATATGTAATTGGTATGTTATTTGACATAGAAAATGCAGAAGAAAATCAAGGAAAATTTGCAGATTCAAGCATTTTCATATATAATGTTGTACACAAGGAATTATTTAAATTAAATACATTTTTTACTATATACTTCATCATTTTTAACAGTACTACGTTAGTATATATAATAATTGCTTCTACTTTAGGCACAAGGCCAGCAAATACCCAGTGCATTACTGGTACTTTATTTTATCGACCTCGTAAGGATGAAAGGCAAAGTCAACCTCGGCGGGATTTGAACTCAGATCGTAAAGGGATGGTTTCTGTTTTAGGCACATCACCAGCAATTTTGGGGGAGGGGAAAAACGATTAAATTGACTGCAATGCGTTACTGGAACTTTATTTTATCGAACCCATAAGGATGAAAGACAAAGCAAACCTTGACGAGATTTGAACTCAGAATATAAAGGGCCGTAACTCTATGCCACAAAGCATGGTGTCCAACACTACTGATACTGCCAATCCACTGCCCTAGTATATATAATAATGATTACTTTTATTGCCTCAAATGTGGTCATAACAATAATTATTATTATGCCTGCCATTTGGAGGGAGGAAAAAGTTGATTTACTGAACCTTGCCACCCTTAACCCTTTAGCATTTAAACCGGCCATATCCAGCCAGAATTCTCTCACCTCTTTCTGTTGAAACCGGCCATAACCAGCTGCTCATACTTATGTTAAGGTATTATTCTCAAAATAAATAATATCAAAATCTCATAGATTCGATATTATGTGAGATAAAGTGTTTATTATGAAAATACAATAGTCATCATCATCATTATTTTACGTCCGCTTTTCCCTGCTTGCAAGGGTGGGACGGGAACTGATTCTGGCTTGATTTCTACAGCTGGATGCCCTTCCTAACACTAACCTCATTTACAGTGAGTGCTAGGTGCTTTTTTGCCATGGCACCTACACGACCACTTTGCAGTGGAATGATATGGACCCCAGTCCCTATCATCTCATTTCTACAGCTGAGTAAATTGGAGCAATGTGAAATAAAGTGTCTTGCTCAAGGAAACAACACATCACCCGGTCTGAGAATTGAACTCACAACCTTTCGATTGCAAGGCCAATGCTCTAACCACTAAGCCATGTGCCTCAATAGTAAATATAGTAAATGCTAAAGGGTTAAATAATAGTTTCTAATGTAGCAATTTTTTTTTTTTTTTTTTTAGGGTGGTGGGAGTGGGTGTAGGAAGAGGTCAATTAAATCTACCCCAGGAATTGACTGGCATCTTATTTTATCAACTCCAGATGGGTAAAAGCCAATGTTGACCTCATCGGACAGAGATTGGAACTCGGAACATAAAGTGCTGGTACAGTTGAGTTGTTCATCCACTGACTAGACTGATTGCTCATCATAGAAACCCACAGCCACTGATCTGGACAGAGGATGCATCAACAAGGAGCTAAATAACAACTGTAGCAAGGTGCTGATCTACTGCCAACTGTGGTCAATAAACAGCTGACCACTGTCAACCCTCTCACCTGCACACCTCCCCTACTGTGTCCCCACCTCTGCCTGACCTGCCCCTGTTATATATAAGTTGAACTACCCACTGGAACAACAACAACAACTGACATCTGTAGCCACCACATACAGATGTCAAAACCAAAATGTTTACAAGCCAGCCTTATATTTGACAAAAGCTATCACAGTCAAGTTACTGGACAATCATAACACTCGCACAAAAACTGCTGCTACTACTACTACAACTACCAACACAACCACCACCACTTCATAAATTCCCCACTGCCATCACCTCTAACACCAAAATGTCACTACAATCCCCCACTCACTTCCGCTACCGCTACCAATCATCACCATCAAAGCAACTATCACTACTACCACAATCACTGATCTTTACTACTAATCCAGCCCCCACCACCACAATCACCACCACCACACATCCCTTTCAAATTACACACAAGAGAAGATAAACTACCAACCCCCAATGATGACCAGATCATCACCACCACCATCATAATCACCATAAGCACCATCACAACCACCATCAGCACCCACAGCCCCACTATCATTATCATTACTATAACTGCCACTACCATTACAACCACTATCATCATCACAACCATACCACCATGCCTTCTGTTAACAGCTAAGAGGGTTTAATGGAGTGTCAGGTGGGGGCGAGGCAGGTAGGAGTTGCGTAACTACTTAAACACAAATATCCAGGGTAGCTGACAACACAGGTGTATATTCCACCCACTACCACTACCCCCCCCCCCCCCATAGAATAACCAGCAGGAACTTGGAAAGGAAAACAAAGTACTAGAAACTGAAGAGAAATGGAAAGCGAGAAGGAAAGAGAGGAAGATAGGGAGAAAGAGGGGGAGAGGGATGGAAGGAGGCGAGAGCAAGATAGCTGAAGAGGGGTGGTGAGAGATACAAATGTATGAATCAAAGGAGAGAGTGAGAGAGAAGAGGAAAAAGGAGAGAGAAATGGATGGAGAAAGAGAAGAGCTGAAAGAAACAAAACCAAAACAAACACACATACACACACATAAGACAAAAAAAAATCTCTCTCAGAGCAGGTCAATGACACTGAGGTGCTTGAAAAGGCTTCCACCAGAGGTTCTTATGAGGGTAGGTCACCAATTCAACCTTGATCTGTCAAACACTAAGGATTGTTGCAAAAGTTTTAACAGATTGGGACAGAGGAAAAACTGTCTCACCGAAAAAGAAAAGGGAGCATAATAAAAAAAAAAATTTTTTAACTTAAAATAATGATAGTAATTATGACAAGTCATAACAATGATGATAATAAACAGGACAGACAAATGACACAGATACTGTTTTACAGATTTCAGTCATTAAACTGCAGTCCATGCTGCAGTCATTAAACTGCAGTCCATGCTGCAGTCCCACCTTAAAGGGATTTCAACTACCTTAAAGAAACTTTAATGAGATCATATCGACTCCAGTATTTATGTATTTTATCGATCAGTTTTATTTAACCCTTATGTTACAAGGACATAAACACAGATGCTAAATGATGACATACATGTATATATACAGAGAGAGAGATGTAGGATGGCAAATTAACAGAGATGTTAGAATGGAACACCTATCATCAGAACGTACATAGGTCCATCTCATGTTAATTGTGTGTCTATGTGCCTGGGTTTGTGTGTGTATGTTTGTTTGTATGTATGCTTGTATATGTGTCATGGCCAAGTGATTAAAATATTTGCTTGCCAATCATAAGGTTCTAGTTTTGATTCCATCTCAATCGGGTATCTTCTATTGTACCACAGCTACCAGCCAACCCAAGCCTTTATTGGGGTTGCTGTTTTTTTATTATTGTTTTCCTTCTTGGTGGCTTTGTTGTTGTCATCTTTGTCATTCTTGTTATTTTGGTTTTTGCTGTTTTTGTCCTTTGAGTGGCTGCCTTCTGTAGTCATGTTATTATTCTAATTTTTAGAGTTGTTGTTGTTATGACTGGCTTGCTATTTGTAAGTGTGTATGATATGTATCGTAAGAGCCTTTACAATACAATCATCATCATTTCATTTTACGCCCGCTTTTTCCCTGCTTGCAAGGGTGGGACGGGAACTGATTCTGGCTTGATTTCTACAGCTGGATGCCCTTCCTAACACCAACCTCATTTACAGTGAGTGCTGGGTGCTTTTTTGCCGTGGCACCTCCACGACCACTTTGCAGTGGAATGATTGGGACCCCAGTCCCTATCATCTCATTTCTACAGCTGAGTAAACTGGAGCAATGTGAAATAAAGTGTCTTGCTCAAGGAAACAACACATCACCCGGTCTGAGAATTGAACTCACAACCTTTTGATTGCAAGGCCAATGCTCTAACCACTAAGCCATGTGCCTCCATGTAATAATAGTAATAATTATATTATATATATAATTATTACTATTGGAGGCACATGGCTTAGTGGTTAGAGCATTGGCCTTGCAATCGAAAGGTTGTGAGTTCAATTCTCAGACCGCGTGATGTGTTGTTTCCTTGAGCAAGACACTTTATTTCACATTGCTCCAGTTTACTCAGCTGTAGAAATGAGATGATAGGGACTGGGGTCCCTATCATTCCACTGCAAAGTGGTCGTGGAGGTGCCACGGCAAAAACCACACAGCACTCACTGTAAATGAGGTTGGTGTTAGGAAGGGCATCCAGCTGTAGAAATCAAGCCAGAATCAGTTCCCGTCCCACCCTTGCAAGCAGGGAAAAGTGGACGTAAAATGATGATGATGACGATGATGATATATATATATACACATAAATGAAAAGTATAGAAATTATTGTGAGCGTGAAGCCAACAGTATTTCATAATATATAAGTGACTACAACGTCAAAATGGAAAAATAGTTAATGTAAGATGTGGGAAAATAATTCAAACTCAAGTCAAAAAGAATCAAGACATAGATTAGTCCACAGAATTTTGTGAAATCCAGGGAAAAATCAATAGAGCCTTAACTCAGAATAAAATAAAGTCTAAATACTCATCCTTCAATTTGGAAAAACTACAAATGCTCTGTATAGTCTTAAAAAGACTATTTCGCGAAACTTTCAGTGGGGATGGTCACGGTTGGAATCGTTCATCAGCAGAACTCAAACACGATAACCCTAAATCCCACTGTAGAATATGCCAAAAAGGGAATTTAAAGACAGGCTAGTTCACCTCGTACGTAATTATGAAAAATAAACGCACATGGAGAGACATGGCTGGTGACGTCAGAATGAGATGAATGTCTGTTTACATGAAACAACAGTCAAAAACATTCCGAAAAAAAACTCTACAAGTGTAAGGAGTTCAGCAAAATAGCAATATTATCGCGTTTTTAAAAAAAAAAAGACCGGTATTATGAATCACTACCTCCTTACAGACAACTGACGCTGCACACCAGGTCCGAACACAGAAGAGCCGAACTCCCATTGTCATCGCCTCCATCTCTCTCGCCCTCCCCATCTCTCTGTATTATGAAGAAATGGGGTTCCACAAGCTGGCCACTCCATGGCCCTGGCGGACAGAATGGAGAAGGGGTTTCCCTGGAGGATGGTAAGGGAGATGCGCTGGAAGAGCCATTCCATCTCGCGAGGCTCACACCTGCGGCTAGTCAGCCCTAGGGCCATGGACACCAGAATTCTCCACTGCTAGGGGCTCGACTGCAAACCTGACTTGCAGAGTTTACTCTCAGCCCGAAGTGCAGTAGATTCTGGGTTAGTCGGAGACTGCTCCAGGTTGTGGCTGGAGAACGTGTCGCTTCAAGTGGCATCCCAGAAAAGGGGTTTACCACCGCAGAATGGGAAGATGGTCATACCGTCTGACCTTTTGCTGTCCCCTTGGTCCAGCCCCACCGGCTCAAGCTGGGAGAGGAAGCCTGCAGCATCTAAGCTGTGCTTTATGACCTCATTGAGGGCAGTATGGCATGGAAGGCAGCCAGCACTGTAACAACAGGAAAGCGGGTGGGGGCTGAAAGAGTCTATGGTGGATCCAGAAATCAGTGAGGGAATGTCTTTTTGTCAGTTTTGGTAGTGAGTATTGCAGTTGACCTATATCAACATGGCTGAATTAGCATGCTAGTCGCTGAATATTTCACATTGTAAGCCAGCTGCCCAATTAATGGAACAATCTTCTGGTTGAATTAGTATGTAAGTGGCTGAGTATTCCACACTGAGTATTCTAGTTGTTCTCTAATAACAGAAGTATAAGTGGTTGAGTATTCCAGTTGTCCTATTAATGGAACTATCTGCTGGTTGAAATCACATCTAAGTGGCTGAGTATTCCACATTGACTATTCCAGTTCTATCAACGGAACTACCTACTATTTGAATTTGCGTGTAAGTTGCTGATTCCACAAACATTTGCACCCTTAACTCTTTAGCATTTAAACCAGCCATATTCAGCCAGAATTCTCTCACCTCTGGCTGTTCAAACCAGCCATAACTGGCCACTCATACTGATGTTAAGGTATTGTTCTCAAAATAAATAATATCAAAATCTCATAGATTCGATATTATGGGAGATAATTATATGAGGTAAAGCCTTTACCGTAAGAATATAATAGTAAATATAAAGTAATGTAAATGTTAAAGGGTTAACGCTTAACATCCTGTACCACATGAAACCACATTAGGAAGATGTTCTTGAAAAGTACAATATGACGATATTACATTAAAAGTTAAAGTGTTTACTCTATTACTGCACATGTTCACAATCATATCAACATTTGAATTAGCAAAGCTATTTTTAGATATTTTCTGCTAAATCATTATAGGATGTTAAGAAGTAATCAACAATTTTAAATATGCAACATTTAGGGAAAAAAATGATTGTGTCACATTAAAAATCAGTCTTTAGTCTTATGCTGCAAATTTCCACAACGATTTGTCCACTATGTTAATGTTATCAGCTCTCAGGTAGAATCAACATGACAGATTATGACAAAGTTGGGTGTTTGAACTATGGGTATAATCTATCCAACAGGCTTCGAAAGAGTTTCTCTCTGCAAGCTTCCTGCCTGTCTAAGAGGACAGTAGCTCTGCTTGAGTACTGACTTGGGCAATGAAAACCTGTCCAACACTTGCTAGCAGGGAAAATGGACATTAACCCTTTGAAGACAGAGCCCTTTTCACCAGCCCTACAGAGAGCAAGCACTTATATAAAAAAAATACAAAAAATAAAGTGTATGATAAATAAATCATAGAACACAGCAAACTATCATGGAAGCCATCATTGAAAGGCCCAGATATGCAAGAAGTAATCTGACTGGATGGTACGACGACCAGCTAACTAATCTCAAGGCTTGTATAATCGAGCTGATAGATCGGCCCTGTTGTCTCCTAAGGGATAAATGATGTTAATGTGGTAATGATCATCAGTTGATTAGATCTAACCCTGTACTTGATTGTATTTTATTGTTCGTTAACCTACATGAGATCTGCAATCAGAATAGATAGAAAATGAAAATAAAAAATTAAATGTTGCAGCTCACGCCTATTCAGGTTTACCTGCCCTCCTACAAGGTTGTATCTCATAGGAGGTTTCCCAACTGTTGTAATCCTTTTAGTATCAAACTGCCTGAAACTTCCCTTAGTCCTATGATACAAAACTGTTTGTTTCAAATTGTTTATCATCATCATCACTATTTTATGTCCATTTTTCCATGCTTGCATGGGTTAGATGGGTCGTCCGCATCAAGAGACAAGTCTGGCCAGGATTGGCCATGCCGTTCCTTGCCCCCACGGAGCTGTAAATTTGGCCAGGGTTTTTACAGCTGGATGCCCTTCCTAACACCAACCACATTTACAGTGTTTATCTATATATTTAAAACAGAGAATGTCTGTCGGTCTGCCTGACTCCCTAAAACTCGAGAACCACCCAACTGATGTGTTTTCAGCAAAAAATATTTCTAATTTTCAATGCCCTAGGGACCGCATTAGGTGCCGGTTAGCGATCTCTCTGTCTCTTAGTCTGTCTTTTTAGAAAGATACATAGTTATAACGTCGCGCCCTTATAATATCTGTCTGTATGTCTGGCTGTCTGCATTATGACATTATGACACTATCTGCGTGTGTGTGTATATATATATATATATATATATACAGTGTGTAACGTTTTTCGAAATATTTACTTCTGCGTTCACAGATTGATTTTTTTAGTTTCAGAAGATCCCGTTAAGGGTGAAAGCAGCGATTCTTTGCTTAAACTTTAATCTGTTATTTTAATATATATATATATAATTATATATTCGTGTACAGATATTTTTGCATACACAATAACAAAATATAAACAAACGTATTTATTTCAAGAGGCTCGATAAGGATAAATATATATCAAATATATAAGAACCCTAGAGCAAATATTGTTCTCATTGCTGACGAGGCAGAAGGGGATATACACGATTGGCTGAAGAAGGACGAGACTGTGTTAGTAGTATGACCAACGGCTGCTATCACACCAACAGCAGCAGCAAAAACAACAACAAAAAAGAGAGGGAACGCAATTACATGCTTTTGAAAAATCTTAATGGAAAATTATTTGCCTATTCACCCAAGGCGACTTCACTTTTTATTAGGACTTCTGCATCAATTGGTGAACATACAACGAAACTGTTTCAGAAAGGAGGGATAAACATGCCAATCTATGTTTAGAATCCCGAGCAATGCTGGGCCTTTCTGCTAGTATTTATCTAAAAACGTTCCATCATAATTTTATTTGTTAAGTATTGCTCTAAACACAGCTTAATAATGAAAAAATTAATTAAATTACTAAATCCCTCCAAATGCTTGATTATTGTCGAAATTATTTAAAAATCATAGAGTATTTTTTTTTTTTTAGAAATATGGTAATGAAAGGGATGATAAGGTCCATCAGTCCTACCATGAAAAGCAACATGAAATTCAGTCATGTTCTGGAACACAATGTGCCATCTGATCCAGGAATCGAACAGATGACTTTATGGTGAGAATCCAGCACCAGTACCCTAACCACTTGTCCACACACCTTCAGAACATAAAAGCCACAGCTAAACAATAACAATAGCAACAATGGTGCTGGAGATAAGAACAACTGCCGCAATCCTTATTATGAACATCACAATAATTGCAATCTGGCGACATTTGTACCAAAAAAACAAAAAAAACAATGACAAAAAGGGAAACAAAAGAAAGGATAAAAACACAACTGAAAGTTTGTATAAAAATAACATCTACATACTTAAATTTTGAACAGATATACATACTTACATATACACCCATATTCATACACACATACAAACACACAAACAAATACAAATATATATACATACACACATACAAACATACATAGGTAATACATATATACATACATACATACACACACACACACACACACACATACACACATACACACAAATATAAACACAAACATACATACATATGTAATACATATATACATACATACATACACACACACATACATACATAAATACATGCATACATACAACAATTGTAAAAGTAAAGAACAAATAATTAATATATAAACAAAAAAATAAAAATGTAAAAAAAAAGATGAAAGGAAAGGTGAAACTACATCAAAACCCCAACAGATGGATGGGTCCTTGTTTAATGAACTACCTTTGTATAAGTTGTGTATGTATGTGTGTGTGCGTGTGCATGTGCGTTTGTGTGTGTATGTATGCATGTATGTGTGTATGTGTGTATGTATGTGTGTGTGTCTGCATGTATGTATCATGAATATATATGTGTGTGTGTGTGTAAATACACATTTCATTACATCATCACCATCATCATCATTATTATATTGTTGTATTTTATGATCTTTGATGTTTTGTTTTTCTTTTTACATATCAAAAAATATTTTTTAAATAATAAATAAGAGGGGGGAGCAACTGTAGTGGTGGGCATGGGTGGTAGGCTGTGAACCAGACACTGGATTTGAAAATTAGCATCGAGTTGTAAGCTTGGTTTTAGCTTATAAAAAATACTGAGGGATGGGTAGGTAAGGATATACTTAGGGACACTTTCTTCATAGGAAAGAACAGTAAAGTAACTGCTAAAAGAATGATGAGAGTCAAGAAATGTTTATTGAAATTTATTGGCCCTCTCTTTATACATATACATAAATGACAGTGGGTGTGTGTTTGTTGGATATCCTTTGGTTTCTATGATGAGTGTTCAAGATGTTTGATCAATGGAACAGCTTGCTCATGAAATTCACATGAAAGTGGCTGGGAATTCTACATTAACGTAATTCTCAGGGAGATTCAGCACAGCATAGTGCATTACTAGGCAAGTGGCTATATATATATTTTTTTTATTACAGGTACAACTCATTTTTGCCTGATGACTGAACTGGAGCAATATGAAATAAAATGTCTTACTCAAGGACACAATGTGCTACTGGAAATTCAACTCAAGATCTTGATTGTAAACTGAACACTCTAGCCATTAACCCTTTAGCATTTACATTATACTACATTTACTATTATATTTTCATGGTAAAGGCTTTACCTCACATAACATGGAATCTGTGAGATTTTGATATTGTTTATTTTGAGAACAATACCTTAACATCACTATGAGCAGCTGGTCACAGTCGGTCCGAACAGAAAGAGGTCAGAGAATTCTGGCCGAATATGGCCAGTTTAATTGCTAGAGGGTTAATAGACTTCCAAATAAACCAAATTTTAAAGGTTCAACATGAGAAATAAAAGTGGATTTAATTAAGACAACCAACACCAACAATTACACTGCCAACAACACTACCAACATCAAGACCACCACCACCAACAACACTACTACTCTCAACACCACCACTAACAATAACCTCATCAACAAGACCATCAGCATCAATAACACCACAAACATCAGCAACACCTCCAGAAACAACAACATCAACAACACGATGGAAGGGGGACAAGTTAGGCAACACCACAAGCAATAAACAAGATTTCCAGCAACATCAACATCACAACCACCAATAACACTACCACCAATATCAACATTATGGGGTGGGGAGTTGGGTAATACCACTAACAGTAATAAGAACCAGTATCTGACCTGTCAGTAGTGTGTGGGGGGAGGGGTGTCTATATTTAACTGATACCACTCATGTGACCTCAAACTAACAGCTAAATGAAGAGGGGGAGGGTGAAAGAGAGAGAGAAGAAAGACAAAAAAAGACAAAAAATACCCCACCATTTTTACCCAATGCATACCCAGGTCCATAATTAAAGATAAAAACAACAATAATAATAGTAATAAATAAATACAATCAGGCATTGTGACTTGATGTTTAATACTCAACCCCCCTGCCTCCTTAACAAAACAAAATAAATCAAAGAACAAAAGGGATGAGGTGTTAACTTTGATGGGAAACATACAATGATGTCCTAGCTTGCTGCTGAGAGGAGTGAAATCAAAAGGGGTAAGGTGTTGAAGAGACTGTACTGATATTGTTAGTGGTTTCCTACAGTGCTGTATTACTCATTGTGTGACACCCCCCACCCCCCATCCATCCATCCATCAACCTATCCCAGCTGGCCAGCCCATAGGCATGGCAGAATTATTAACAATTTCATTTCACAATTATGAGGCTGTAGGTTCAATCCTACCGTATGGTATCTTGAATGAGTGTCATTTACCACAGCTTCAAGTCAACCAAAGCCTAGTGAGTGACACTGGAAAAGATAGAAACCAGATGGAAGTATATCCAATGTACTGTACTGCACAGTGTTGTACTATTTATTGAGTGACCCCATCCCAGCCAGCCAACCATCCCATTAGATGGCTAAGTGGTTAAGAATTTCACTTCACAGTCACAAGGTCCCAAGTTCAATCCCTTTACATGGTATCTTGGTCAAGTGTCATTTGCCATATCCTTAAGTTAACCCAAACCTTGCGAGTATAAATTGGGTAGACTGATGGTGTGTATATTGACTAAATCTATTCCAGTAGATAACTTGTACTTATTTAATCAACCCTGGAATAAAAGATGAAATCATAACCATTAGAATTTGAACCCAAAATTTAGACTGGCGTAGCAGCATCATTGTCAACTGCTACAAGATCAAAGTAGATGCACTAGACAGAGAAAACTATAGCAGCATCAAGTTGGTTGATCAAGTTATGAAGGTCACAAAAGGAGTTATAGAACAGGTAGTTAAGGACCGAGTTAACCTTGATGAGATGCAGTTTGGATTTGTTCCAGGTAAAATTACCACATACACCCTCTTCCTTTTGAGGCAACTGCAGGAGAAGTACCTAACTAAAAGTAAACCCTTCTACTTGGTATTTATTGACCTGAATAAAGCTTTTAACAGAGTCCCCTGTTCCATTATCTGGTGGGCTCTTAGAAAACTATGAGTAAACAAATGGCTTGTGAGGGCAGTACAAGTCATGTATAGAGGAATAGTCAGCAAGGTTAGAATTAACAATGACTATAGTGAAGAATTTAGTGTGCAAGTAGATGTCCATCAGGCCTTAGTTCTTAGCTCTCCCCTGTTTATTATCACCCTGTAGGCTATAACAGAAGAGTTTAAGACTGGCTGCCCATGGGAACTTCTGTATGCAAATGATTAACCCTTAAAGCTGAATCTATGGTAGAATTAGAGAACAAATTCCAAACCTAGAAGCATGGCCTAGAATCCAAATGTCTTAAAGTTAACTTGTCAAAAACTAAAGTCCTAGTATGTAGAAAGGAAAACAGGGCCCAGATTCCCTCATGGAAATGGTATTGTTCAGTGTGCAGAAAAAAAAGTAAGTAGAAATTCCATGCCAAGTCCCAAATGCTACTATGGGTACACAAGAGATGTAGTGGGATCTCAGGAAGGCTAGCAAAGAACGTATGTTTTATATGTGGCTGATGCACAAGTACAGTAAGTAGAAAGAGCTCACAGGATACTAACTTCTTCAAATGCCCAGATGGCTCTGTAGTAGTAGATAGTTTCTGTTACCTGAGTGACCAAATTAGGATTGGAGGAGGGCGTTTTGAATGCACAGTAGCCAGAGTGAGAATAGGATGGAGAAACTTCAGGGAGCTACCACTGATGCTAACTACAAAAGGTTTTTCCTTCAAAATAAAGGGCAGATTATATGATGCATCTACACAAACAGCAATACTGCAAGGTAGTGAGACCTGGGCGCTGTGTGCAGAGTACCTGTGAAGATTGGAAAGAAATGAGGCTTCTATGCTTCGATGGATGTATAATGGTAATATACATGAATGGCAAAGCATAAATGAACTGAGAGAAACTGGGCATAAGAGGGATCAGATGCAGTGTGCAGCAGAGGAGATTGGATTGGTATGGACATGTGATGTGTATGAAGGATGACAGCTGTAAAAAAAAGGTGTAGAGCACTCGAAGTTGGTGGAAGTTATGGAGTAGGAAAACTGAGGACTTAAAATGAGATGATAAAAACTAACTTTGCACAATTGCACCTCTTAAGGGCGTAGACCTACCTTCCCATGTACATGGTTGAAGTATACATCTAATATGCACCACCTTTTCCTCCATCCCCCTTCCATACACATCCCACACCCTAGATCTACCTCCCTAATCCCTATGCACCTCCACCACCCAAGTCCCCAGTCCACACTGTAAAGGGGTCATGTAGGTGTCACGACAAAAAGCACCCAGTCTACACTGTAAACTTGTGTTACCAACACAACAAAAAGTACCCAGCCTACACTGTAAAGAGGTCATGTAGGTGTCCCGACAAAAAGCACGCAGTACACACGGTAAATGTGGTTGGCATTAGGAAGTTCTGTATGATCAAGACATGGTCATCTGACCTGGCGTGTCATACAATGGGACAACTTGTCTAACACGTGCTAGTGTGGAAAATGGACATTAAACAATGATGATTATATATATATATATATATATATATATATATCATCATCACCGATTTATGTCCGTTCTTCCACGCTAGCATGGGTTAGACGGGTTGTCCTGTTGTGGGCAGTGTCTGGTCGGCTGACCATGCCTTGCTCATACAGGAACTGATTTGGCTTGATTTCTACAGCTGGATGCCCTTCCTCACACCAACCTCATTTACAGTGAGTGCTGGGTGCTTTTTCGTGGCGCCTACACGTCCACTTTACAGTGTGGGCTGGGTGCTTTTTTGCCGTGGCACCTCCACGACCACTTTGCAGTGGGGGGTGTGGGGGCATATATATATATATATATATATATATATGATGGAGGCACATGGCTTAGTGGTTAGAGCATTGGCCTTGCAATCGAAAGGTTGTGAGTTCAATTCTCAGACCAGGTGATGTGTTGTGTCCTTGAGCAAGACACTTTATTTCACATTGCTCCAGTTTACTCAGCCGTAGAAATGAGATGATAGGGACTGGGGTCCATATCATTCCACTGCAAAGTGGTCGTGGAGGTGCCATGGCAAAAAAGCAGCCAGCACTCACTGTAAATGAGGTTGGTGTTAGGAAGGGCATCCAGCTGTAGAAATCAAGCCAGAATCAGTTCCTGTATGAGCAAGGCATGGTCAGCCGACTGGACACTGTCCACAATAGGACAACCCGTCTAACCCATGCTAGCGTGGAAGAACAGAGGTAAAACGGTGATGATGATGAGATATATATACATATATATATCATTGTTTAACGTCTATCTTCCACGCAAGCATGGGTTTATATATATATATATATATATATATATATATATATATATACATGGGTTTAGATATATATATATATATATAAACACACGAGAGGAATATAGGAAACAGAATATGTGGAAGAGACAAACACATGGACAATTCCCGCTCATCGGCTGTCTTCTGGAGATTATTATAGTTTCGGATGCTTATGTATATATATATATATTACATATATATATAATATATATTTATGTAATATATATATACATATATATATATGTATATAATATACACAACATATATATATATATATGAATATATATAATATATACAACATATATATATATAATATGAATATATATAATATATAGATTATATATATAACATACATATATAATATCATCATCGATTAACGTCTATCTTCCACGCTACCATGGGTTAGATATTTATGTAATACATATATATATATATACACACACATATAACATGTATATACATACACACACACACCCATATATATATACACACACACGTGTGTGTATGTATGTGTATATGTACATATATTCATACATAGAAGCTAGAATACACAAACACACAATAGCCATAATTTGTTTTATATTGTTTCATTTATATCTATCGTTCTATAGGAAAGACACAGATGCATACACACATATATTTTCAAAATGACATATCTGGCATTTGAATTCCTGGAGTATAAAGAAAGAATTTTAACCATAATAAACAAAAGAGTCACGGAGGGAGGGAGAAAAAAAATGAAATGGTATCTTTGGAATCCTTTAGGGATAAAACAAACACACACGCACATCAAAAGGACATGGTAAAAAGAAAGAAATCACTTTCAATTGTGGTTGTTCCGCTCTTCTTCACTTCAAACTCCCACCTGAAATTCTATTTCTAGAAGGCATACCAACCTCAAGTTAGAATTGAAAGCAAGGAAAAGAGACAGAGACATAAGTCATATGTATGTAATATGACTTATGTCTCAGTGACATTGGCACAAGTCCAGCAAGAGAAGGGGAAAGTCGATTATATAGGCCCCAATATTTAACTGATAGTGTATTTTGTGAACCCCAGAAGAATGAAAAGTAAAGTTGACCTCAGTAGGATTTGAACCCAGAATGTAGAAAGTCATAATGAAATACCCCAAAGCATTTTGTATGGTACTCTACCAACACTGTCATTTTCACCATCCTCATAAATCATAATAACAATGATTTCTTACATAAACCCAGTGTATCATCATCATCATCATTTAAAGTCCCTTTTTACCTGCTAACAAGGATTGGACAAGTCGTCAGAGACCAAGTCACTACCAGTTAGAGCCACTGACCTCTCAGACGTGCCATAAGGATAAATCTAACTTACAAATAGTCCTCCATTCTTCTGAGCGTCATGGGTTCATTTTATTGTGGTACCAGCATGAGGGAGGTCGTCATGTTGTCTTTGACATGACAGAAGAGGCACTCAACCCTTTGTTTGGCAAGTTTTCTATATATATAGAATCAAACTACATGAAACAGCCCCTTTAAAACTGTTTTCTCAGATGTAAAAATGAATTGCAACATCACTGGTACCAAGCTATATCGGCCATAGCCTTTCCCTTAGACAACATCAGTGGCGTGGAGAGGGGAGATTAGCATGTCTGGGCAACTGCTGGTCTTCCACAAACACCCCTTGCCCAGGCTTGTGCCCAGAGCGGGGAACTTTCTAGGTGCAAAATCATGGTCATTCATGACCGAAGGGAACCTACTATACTACTACAATATATATCTAAAAGCTTTTCATCACGATTTTATGTAAGAACCTTTGGTAAGTTATTTCAAATATCAGCTAAATAATGAGAAAATTATTTTACTAAATCCCTTCAAATTGTTGATAATTTTCAAAATTATTTGAAATTCATAAGCTGTGTATATTATAAGAAATATGGTAATGATAGGGTTAAACATTTAGAAGATGACAACATAATATTTTAGGAATATTTGGCTGCAACTTCTTGCTCGGGCTCTCATGCTCCAATTAGCAGAGTCATTAGGGTATGGTACAACAAACCATGTTCCAATTCTCTGTAGTCTGTGTTCAAATTCTGACATAATTAACTTTGCTTTTCACGTATCATTAAAATAAAATACTAGTCTAGAGTGGTAGAAGGAGAGAATTGTTAGGGTGCTGGATAAGAAGCCTTGTCGTATTCATTCTGACATTTTGCATTCTAGGTTCAAATCCAATAGTGGCCCACTTGGGTTGGACACATCCTGCAATAGCCATCTACCAAATTCCATTGACAAGGCATTGGTCAACTAATGATTTTCGCAGAAGACACTTCTTGCACACACTACCATACAATGGGACCATTGATAGACTATTTTGAGTGTGTGCTGCTTCTGCAGTAGGATCCCCCCAACGACTACAGAAGTCAAGGGACTAATGATGATGATGATAGATAATATTTATTAGAATGCTTTTGAAGTGTGTATACATTTTTTGGGACACCCTGTATATAAAGTTGTTTTCCTCCTTTCAAGATTGAAATATCAAATGATCATGATAGGTGGCGGTGGTGGTGAGTGTGATGATGATGATAATAATAATAATAGTTTCTGATTTAAGCACAAGGCCAACAATGTTTGGGGTAGGGGAAAGTCAATTAAATCAAGCCCAGTGTGTTACTGGTACTTTATTTCATCGACCCTGTAAGGATGAAATGCTAAGTTAACCTCGACAGAATATTAAATCAGAACATAGATGGAAGGAACTCCATGCTGCAAAGCATGTTGTCTGACTTTCTACTGACTCTGCCAATCCATAATAATTATAATGGTTTCTGATTTGGGCACAAGGCCAGCAATGTCGGAGGAGGGGAAAGTCAATTAATTCAACCCGTGTGTGACTGGTACTTTATTTTAACAACACCGTAAAGATGAAAGGCAAAGCTAACCTCGGCAGGATTTGAACTCAAAATGTAAAGGACCATATCTCTATGCCACAAAGCAGATTTTCAGACACTTTACCGATACTGCCAGTCCATAATAATAATAATACATTTTGATAAATAAGACAAAAACAAAATAAGTACTTTATAAAAATAATAATGGTTTCTTATATAGGCACAAGGTCAGTAATTTGGGGGGATGGGAAAGTCGATTAAATCGACCCCAGTGCGTGACTGGTACTTTATTTTATCGACCCTGTAAGGATGAAAGGCAAAATTAACCTCGGCAGGATTTGAACTCAAAATGTAAAGGACCATAACTCTATGCCACAAAGCAGATTTTCTGATGCTTTACCAATACTGCCAGTCCATAATAATAATAATAATACATTTTGATAAATAAGACAAAAACAAAATAAGTACTTTATAAAAATAATAATTTTTCTTGTAGCAACAACAACCAAAGGAAGGACAATAAGTAGCAATATGGCTATTGATCAGATCTAAGGATAAACCAAGGACAGAGGGAGAAGAGGGACTGGTAAGGAATGGTGATGTTGTTGATGATGATGATAGTGATATGTATGTATGTGTATGTATATATGTATGTGTGTATGTATGTTTAATATAAAAAATATTTTTAAAAGCCAATGACACATATCTTCAACAACATCACCACCACCACCACTACCATCCACTGTCATAGATGACAAGAACAGAACAAAGAACTGGAATGAGGGGGAGATGGTGGGTAAGAACAGAGAGAAAGAGACATAGAAAGTTTTGGTGGTGACTGATGCATCAAGAGAAGTTATAGAAAGGATCTGGGGATGGGGAGAAAAAAAATGAGCCAAACTGAGAGTCAGTATCAATAAAAATAAAAAAAACATGCATATATATATATATACAGGGTGTCTCCAAAAAGTGTATACATACTTCAACAGCATTCTAATAAATATGTGTATACATTTTTGGGGACACCCTATATATGTATGTGTGTGTGTGTGTGTGTGTCGTGATATATATATACACATATCATCATTCAGGTGATAAGTTCCACTACTTAAGGAGTGAAGTGCATGGTTAGGGTATTGGATTTATGATCATAATGTTGTGGACCAGATGGCAAGTTGTGTTCTTGAGAGATATTTTATTTCAAGTTACTCCAGTACACACAGCTGAAAAACAGAGTTTATCCTGCAATAAACTGGCATCCTCTCCAGGACTGACTTTTGTACTTTAGTTGCTGAACTGGAGCAATGTGAAATAAAGTGTCTTGCTTAGGGACACAGTGTACTGCCAAGAACCGAAGTCACAACCAATTGTGAGCAGATTACCCTAACCACAAAGCCATGCACCTTCACATAGATACATAACACAGACAACTTTTCTAAGAAACTAATTAATTAATAGTCTCATTATATTACATCCTTGTTTGTATATATTTAATTTTCTGATTCTACTAACTGGGATAGGTTCCAAATGATTCAATCACCTATGAAATATGCTTCCTAGTTAGACTACAACTGTTTAGGTTTTCCCCCTCACTCCCAAGTCAACCTTAAGCTGCAAGGCATACTTTTCATGATGTTCTGCTAATTTCATCATCATCATCACCATTTCACATCTATTTCCATCCTTGCATGGGTTAGCTGGATTATCATATTCTGAGGCTTGACTAGTCAGGTAACCATATATTGCTCATATATTCCATTTGGGGCTTAGTTTCTATGGCTGGAAGTGCTTCCTAACACTTTACAGTGTATAGTGGGAACATTTTATCATGACTCTGGCACTACAACCTTACAGATTTAGTGTTACAAATGTTAGTTGGCACTATATCATCCAACATTTGCATCTTTTAATCCTTTAACATTTACATTACTCTATATATACTATTATATTTTCACGGTAAAGGCTTTACCTCACATAATTATCTTACATAATATTGAATCTAAGTGATTTTGATATTATTTATTTTGAGAACAATACCCTAACATCAGTATGAGCAACCAGTTACGGCCGGTTTGAACAGAAAGAGGTGAGAGAAATCTGGCTGGATACAGCCGATAGAAATGCTAAAGGGTTAAGAGAGTATCATGTGATTTAACTGCTTGGATACCAAACTGCCTGAAACTGCACTTGGTTCTATAATACAGAAATATTTGTTTCAAAATCTTTATACTCTTAAGTCCCAAACAATAGGGGTGGTGGGGGAATCAGTAATTTTTCTAGGTTGTCTCCCTTTTTTTTTTAAAAACCAGAATTAGTCGTTTAGTTTACATATTGAGACCTAACCCACCTATTTATTCTATAATGTATGGGATTTCTTGTAATGTTCTTTTTTTGTCATGTGTAATGTTTTTTAATGTCCGAAGAAAATTAATTATCGCAGGAATGCTACGACTTAAAATAAAACTTCGCCGGAGATAGATTAGCAAAATATAATAAGCAGAGGCTTTGGAATAAGAGCGGGGTGTGTAAAAAATCTGGAAAATAAATAAGCGGGGGAGGGGGTTATTTGAGACCCGAGAGTATTTTCCACTATAATTTTATGTAAGAACCTATGTTCTAAACACCAGCTTAATAATGAGAAAGATAGTCATGAATTCTTGATTATTTTCAAAATTATTTTAAAATCACAGGCAGTGTCTTTCATTAGAAACATTGTAAGAAAAGAGTTATGGGAGATATAGCTGCTATTTCTATGGATGCAGGCATGGCTGAATGGTTAAGAAACTTACTTCACATGCATGAGTTCCTGAGTTTGAACCTATTGCATGGCATCTAAGGCAAGTGTAGACAGAAATAGCGTTGAAGCGTGTCAGACGAACTGTGTGAATAATTCAACAGTCCAGCCTTGCCCCATGTTGTATATATCTATCTATCTATCTATATATATATATATATATATTCATCCCTCTGGCCAGTCTGGAAAGTGTTTAGCCCCGCTTCAGTACTGACTTGGTCTATGTAGACCCGTCTAACCTTTGCTAGCAGGGAAAGCGGACGTTAAATGATGATGATAATTTCTCTCTCTTCTCAAAATGACAATTTGCAATATAATTGTCTTAATTAAGGAAACCAATCAAATCCAGTCATCAAATAGGATTCTTTAACAACAATAAAATGTCATGTGATCTTTAGTTGCCATATGTGAGACCTAACATAAATAATGAGTGGGAGTGAAGGAAGAGCAAACACACACACACACACACACAAACATAACAAAAGAAAGAACAAATATTTAAACAGTATAAAATAATTTTAAGATATATAGAAAATAATAATTATTATTTATTTTTATTTCTAATAATAATTGTTTCTACTTTAGGCACAAGGCCAGCAATTACCCAGTGCATTACTGGTACTTTATTTTATCGACCCCGTAAGGATGAAAGACAAAGTCAACCTCGGCGGGATTTGAACTCAGATCGTTAAGGGACATAACTAGGCTGGAAAGCATGGCATCCGACTCTCTACCGATACTGCCAACAATACCTTAACATCAGTATCAGTGACTGGTTTGAACAGAAAGGTGAGAGAATTTTGGCTCTGCCCTTAGTTTTATAATACAAAACAGTTTTCAATATATAATGGTTTCTTATTTAGGCACAAGGCCAACAATTTTAGAGGAGAGGAAAGTCGATTAAATTGCCCTCAGTGCATTACTGGTACTTTATTTTATTGGCACTCTAAGAATGAAAGGCAAAGCTAACCTCGGCGGGATTTGAACTCAATTTCTTTTAATGACCACAAGGTCCCAGGACACTGGGAGCAATACAAAGACAACACAACACAAAGTGGGGTTTACATCAAGTAAAGAAAAAGGGATATCACTAAAGTGAAAACAGTAGGAATAACAATATTAGAAATTCTAATATATACACATGAACATAGAAAAAAATAAAGAAAACAATAACAAATATTAACAAGGACAAGTTCCCCAATAATGGGAGACTACACTATAAGGTAATCCCAGGGAGACACTCCACATAAAGCCTCAGATTATCCTGTTACTTCATGGGCATTACAAGTGCCCTCTCCTGGTTCCCTTTCTCTTATTTAGAAAAGCATATGACTATAGAGAACTAGAGATAAAAAAAAGCCCAAAATAGGCAGACCATCATCATTTAATGTCTGTTTACCTTACTAGCAAGGCTTGAATGGATTGTGACAAACCAAGTTCGTACTCAAGTGGATCTATTGAACTCCCAAATGAACTGAGTGGCCTGGAATTTGTTTACAAATGTTCCCACACTCTACTGAGTGTTCAGATAAGCCTGCATCTCACTTACATATGTTCCTACGGTCTACTGAATGCAATTTGTCATGGCACCAGCACCAGGGAAATTGTCACTTCTTTAACACAGCTGAAGAGTCTCCCAGTCCCTTTGCTTGATAGGTCTTCTACAGCTGGATATCCTTCATATCACCAAACACTTTACAGAGTGTATTGGGGTTGATGTCAATATAAAGGAAGGAAATAAAAACATGTACTGTGAATTGAAAAAGGTTGAAAATCGTTTCAGGGGCACAGAAAGGAGGGAAAGGAGCTGATTGTCTGATCGGACCTAAGAAACTATGTTTCTATTGCTGATACTATGTCCCAGGCACAATTCCTGGCAGAACACAATGCAAAGAGCCAGATCAGATATTGCAAAGCATCCTGTCTGACTCTTTAACAATTCTGCCAATTCACCACCTCAGGACTGGTATTATTATATTTATCAACCACAAAAGAACAAAATGAAGCAAAGTTGCCCTCAGTGGGATTTGAACTTAAAGCACAAAAAAGCTGAAAGTAATACCAAGACAGAACTGACTTTTCAGCAGAGCTGACTTTTTGGGAGAGATGTTTTGCTAGAGAACGTATCGCAGGTTGTGGATAGTGATACAGCCACCAGATATGATGGTTAGTTGCGATATAAGAGGCACCTGCCAGATGAATAAGCAACCCCAAACCAAGTAGAGGAGATGGAGCAATGGGTAACACCTTTAGCTCCCAGGAAAACCTTCACAACCCAGTTATGTAGCTATGATGAGGCAAATAAAGGTCACCTCCAAAAGAGTCAGTCTGAGAAAGTACAAAATTGGTGACTGGCGTAAATAAGACCACCGAAACGGCAATATGGTGAGAGGTAATAAAATTAATCATACCACATCGTCCTTCACATGGGTTAACAAGGGACGTGTTCAGCTCTTAGGTAGAGGGGTCTATTTGAAAAATATATTGCTGTCTCCATTTCATGTTGTAAAAACTGGTGATGGGCCTGAGGTCAAAAGAGCAATTAAAGGCTCAAATGTGACAAGGCTGCTGGGGAGGAGGAAATTTGGCCAGAGATGTTAAAAGCTGTAAACAGAGAAGGTATTCTCTGGGTGACTCATGTTGCGAGATGGCCTGGATCTCTGGAAAGGCCCCTAAGCAATGGCGATCAGGAGTGATAATCACAATTTTCAAAAAAAAAAGACAAGAGAGATTGCTCCAATTATAGAGGGATCTTCTTGTTAAACCTCCTCGGTAAAGTCTATGCTTAATGTCTGGCAAAGAGATGTAGGGAAATTGTCGAGTCCAAGCTAACTGATGAACAGTGTGGTTTTCACCCTAGACTCAGCACAGCCAACCAGATATTCATACTGCAGCAGGTCTTTGAGAAATCATGGAAGTACTGCCAGGATGGTGTCTTCTTGTTATGCAGACCTCAAAAAGGCATATGACTGCGTTCCACGGGACCTGCTGTGAAAGGTTGTGAAGGAGTATGGGATCGATGGCCTGCTTCTTGTTGCCTTGATCTCTCTATACATATGGCCAAGTATTTATGTTCATATAAATGGTGCTAAATTGAAGCTATTTAATGTGGGTATTGGACTCTGCCAATGGTGCATACTGTCACCTCTCCAGCTCATTATTTTCATGAACAGGATTGACATGCACAGCTGGGTTGGAAGTGGTATCATGACTGGCAGGTGTAGGATCAGTTGGTTGGAATTTGCAGATGACATGGCATTACTTAACTCATCAGAAGATGATCTCTGACATGCACTTGATAGGTTTGATGCCAAGTGCTGCATGGCTAGAATGAAAATCTGTGCTGCGAAGACTGAGCACTCATCCTCTCAAGGAAACATGTGCAGTGCACTCTACATGTGAATAAAGTTTCATTGAAGCAGGTGGAGAAGTTCAAGTATCTCAGGGCTGTGTTCATCAGTGATGGAAGGCAGG
Source organism: Eledone cirrhosa (assembly GCA_964016885.1). Taxonomy (NCBI): domain Eukaryota; kingdom Metazoa; phylum Mollusca; class Cephalopoda; order Octopoda; family Eledonidae; genus Eledone; species Eledone cirrhosa. Next base: position 308,880,008 of record OZ024741.1, on the reverse strand, counting down.
AGGCTGAATTAAGTGCAAGAATTGTAGGAGCTGGTGCAGTAATGTGCCAGCTTCAGCATTCGGTAACCAAAAGAAGGGAGGTAGGTGTGAAAGCCAAACTCGCTATCTTCAATTCAGTATTTGAGCTAACCTTTACCTATGGTCATGAATCTTAGGTAATGACCGAAAGAATACGATCACAAATATAAGCAGCTGAAGTGGGGGTTCCTCCGAAGGCTCTTTGGAGTAACATTACCCGATAAAGTGTGTAGCATGGAGATTAAAGTCGCTGCAGGTAGAGCAGTTACTTCTCCAAATTGGGAGATCATAGCTCCGATACTATGGACATGTGCTTAGTACGTCGCAGGAAAGAATTGCTGGACAGATTTTACAGGCAAAACCAACCAATAAGAGACCAAGGATTAGACCCTGAGCAAGATGGTTGAATAACACCCTTGATCTTGGCAGGGCTCGCTTGAGGATCCAACTGGATCAATTGGAGACAATTGTTTCTGATAGGACCTGCTGCCCCCACAACCCTCTCAGTAATAATTGGGCAAAATAAAAGAAGAGAAGCTTTAATGACTGCCTATTTGCTGTCTGTGTAGTTATAATATCAAGCCAGCACCTATTTTATCAAGACCCTTGCTGAGAAGGACAGCTACTTGAAAAGCAAACTTGACTTGGGTGGTATTTAATTGTTATTAGTCAGTGGTAGGTCAGTCCTCATCAAGCAATCCTATGATCAAAAGGTATTTTAGTAATGACCTTACTAGCGTTTTTTTTTTCAGGCATAGCATATCTAAAACTAAGCAGCAAATAACAGAGTCATTAGAACATCAGATAGAATGCTTTGTTGTATTAGTTCCAGCTCTCTGAGTGCAAATCCCATTGAGGTCAACTGTCTTTCGAGATTAAAAAAAAACTACCAGTCAAGCACTGGTATTGATTCTTCCTCTATATCTCTTTCTTACTTCCTCTCTCCTTCTCTGAAATAAATCAGCTATATTCACACCTGGAGAGAAGGATAAGCTACCAGGTTTAAAGTGCTCAAAACACACCATCTGTCATGGCGGTGCTCCTACAACTCCACCAAGGGTTATGGGTCTACATATACATACATATCTACATTATCCAATCTGTCCTTTGTGTTTTAAAGACTGAATCTCACAAAGGAGATGGCAAAGGAAAGAAACAAGTGGAGAGATGCTGTACTGAAGAGGACTTGTCTAACTCATGCAAATATGGAAAAATCATCATAAAAATGATGATGATGATGATCTATGGTGTGATCTGATGAAAATTTAGCTGCCATTTCCAGCAAGATAAGTGACCATGTGGATACTTCCTCATTGGTGCACTGATGTTGTTGTCAAGGTCATCCCTTGTCAAACAGATATTTAATCAAAAACCATTTTAGCCAACTTTTTTTAAAGGTATAATATAATTTACACTACATTGTAAAATGTGTCTTGCATATTTTAAATAATCAAAGATATGAAGGAATTTAGTAAAATAACTTTTTGCTTATTAAGCTATTGTTAGGAACATTACTTAACAAAAATTTATTTTAAAATATTACGATGAGATGAACATTTAAAATAAGTAGTTTCAGAACAAGGGCAGTTTCAGGACAGTTGGTATCGGTATCAAAATAGTTAAAGGATGTTTTGTTGTTATTTCTAGCAATTTCCCTCACTGACTTTGTAAATGAAACTGAATCAATAGAATCTGTGTGGAAGCCCTTTGAATGGACTGTACTTGTAATACAAAGATGCAGTCATGTCATAGACTATCAAGGCTTAAGAATTACATCAAAGATACCCATATTAACTACTGAATGCTAATTGTTGAAACCAAAGTAGGATCCATAAAACATCTCTATTGAACAGTCAGTGTAGGTAAATAAATGGCAAGAGGGTTCCAGAAGATTGCAGTTTTGAGAATGAGAATGATTTTGGTGAAATGTTAAGTATGGAGAAGAAAGGAGACACAAAATGGAATGACAAGATGTGGAAGGTTGGCTGTTTGGATAGGGTTGGAAGACAACTTGCTAGTTTAGATGAGCAGGAATTGAAAAAAATCAGGGAGCTGCTACTTCTGTTGGTAACGAAGGGATTTTCTGTGTGAAGTGTAGATTATATGATGCCTGTGTACATAGTGCAATGATGTAAGATACATGAGGAAACATGGGCAGTAAATATAGAGGCTATGTGAAGGCTGGAGAGAAACAAACTGAGTGTGCTCTACTGGATGTGTAATGTTAGTATGTAAGACCAACAAAAAGCAGCTGAGTTGTGAGAAAAACTGGGCATCAGATGATGATCGTTTAGTGAAGAAGTGCCAGGAGATTCAAATTGAAGGAAGCTAGGGAAAAGGATGACCAAGGAAAATGTGGGCAGAAGTTGTAAAAGCTGACCTCAGGATATTGAACTTCACAAAGGAAATGACACAGGAAAAAAAGTGGCAGAAAGTTGTACTGGAGAAAACTTGTCTAACTCATGCATGGAAAAACAACCTTAATAATGATGATGTTACAAGAGACAGAGATTGTGGGCTATATCTTCAGTGAAGCTCACTATGATGGTAGCATTTAAACTGGATCCTTTAGTCCTTTCCCTCGCCCACCTTATACAATTCAGGTTTGATGTCAGTTATATAAACCTGACCAGTCTGAAAGGAACTCCAAAGGTAATGAGCACTGAAACCTCTACACTGTCACTTGGCCTGCTAAAAGCAGCAGTAAAATCTCCATCTTTTCACACCCCACTGTCATTAAAAAGAACTGGGAAAAAAGACTGGATAATGTAGTTATGTATCTGGAAATATATATGTATGTGGAAATAAAAGGTGGAACATCTTTGATCATAGTTCTACATAATCATATTTAAATAAAAAATAATATTATGGAAGACTATCTTTGTTAAGCTATGTACTAAACATCAGCTTTTAATATGGTTAGTTATTTTACTAAATCCCTTCAAATTTGATTATTTCCAAATATAATTGAAAAACATAGGTGGTGTACTTCATTAGTAATATGGTAATGAAAGAGTTAAAAGAAATCATATCTCCTGGAAGTCCCATTGAGAAATGCTAAAGTAAGGATTTGCAACTTCCTAAAATTATTACTTAGCTATGTACGCCTATCCTTGTTAGATTCACTTGTGGTACATTCTAGAAGAGAATAATATCCATTAATTCTTCAGACATTAATCTTCATACAATAAAATCATTTGGGGTTATTTTCATTTTTTTTCTTCCCTAATAATAAATATCTCATTATGAATAAATTGTAAACAACAGTCCTGAGAAACCAGCTAGTCAACCACCCATTCTTGCAAACCCCCAACTATCCAGCCGACCAGTCATCCAACAGCCTGTCATACTACCAGCCACCCAACTAGCGAGCCAACACCGGGTTCACCGCCACCGACTTCTCTAGTTAAGTTTTATCTTCGATTACTTATCTCCCTTTAACCTTGACTAGATACAGTGATATGATAGAAAGTGGGAATATATTTAGTGATCGATACACTTTTCGGTATGTCGTAAGAATTCGTATGGGTTTTTTCTTTCCAACACAACATTGATGACGATAATGATGTCCACGATGATTTCTAAATAGCGATGTGGCCATCCATATAACAATATTTCAAAACAAAATGACCAGATAGCATTACTTGTTCAAACATACACGAACATAACGTGTGTGCACACATACACGCACGTACTTCGATTATGTGACACTATAAATAAAATAATTATATTCTTAACACGACATACCATTTATAACACTATCATTATTATTGTTCTATTTATTGTTTTTATGGCCTAACAGTTCAAAGTAAAAGACTGCTAAACAACGAACAAAAGAAGTCAACAATAGATAATATTTTGTGTCATATTCATCAATACCATTATTCTTATATTATTATTATTATTATTATCAAATATTATTATTATATTCATTATATTCAAATCCCGCCGAGGTTAACTTTGCCTTTCATCCTTACGGGGTCGATAAAATAAAGTACCAGTAATGTACTGTGTAATTGCTGGCCTTGTGCCAATAGTAGAAACAATTATTATTATTATCAAATTCATTATCAACGGGAATATTGATATAGTGTCCGTTAACCGAATTTCACAATGTCGATAAGATAGAAGAAAATGCACGTGTAACAAATCAGTTCACGAGGTCAAGATTACGTCACATCGATTATATAATCAGACGTAATCACAGCTGGAATATATATACATCATACATACACACACGCGCATATATATGTGTGTGTGTATACATACGTATATATACACGTATGAGTGTTTTGTAAGATTAATACTTTATTCTTTCATTGGTCTCTATTTTATTAATGTAAACACCGTTTGTCATAGCTATAATTATTTTTTGATTAGCAAAATACCCCCTTTTTCGATAAGTTGAGGTATGTACTGCGAAGCTCTTCTGTGTGTATGTATATGTATATATATATATATATATATAGTAGTGCTTGTAACTAAGTGTCGTCGTAAATAGAAATAAGACAGTATATATTTCTTTTCAGGGAATCTATATTATATACAGTTTAATGACGTTTGCATCATACAAACGCGCGCGCACACACACACACACATACATACATACATACATATGACGGGCATTCCCTGGTAGCATCAATGCTTGCTGCTTGGGGTACCGCGAGAGGAAGCGATACAGTCGGAATGTGCCAAAATCGTTGAGATCTCCAGCACAAGAAAGGAATGCCTAGGAATGCAAGCTGTTTATGGAATATATATATATGCAATCAATGCTAACTTTGATGTTTATTACTATCTAATATTATAAACGGTGATTATTAATATCGATTATCAAAGGCCACGTCCAGCTGTCCACAGTAGTTCTACATCAAAACTATATATATATATGCACATATGTATGAGCACTTGAAATTATTTGCTTTTGTGGTAAAAAGCTGCGACAACACACATATCAACTATAAAATAATCGAGTAAGCTAGACAAATTATCCTAGGAGACGATAAACGATGAACAAAGAAGCTAGCTGGAATCGAACCATGTATTTCTCGACTTATGTCAACCATTTTAGTTAACATATGAATTGTGACAGCATTTCACAACAAAAGTAAATCCATTTCAATTTTTCAAACTTGCCCAATTACTTCTTGAACTTATTGATGTGTATATATACACGTATATATATATATCAATGTGTGTGTGTGTGTGTGTAGCAAGGTTGTCAAGAAAACCACGCTCTATATATAAACAGAGTTACTTTATGATTCGTACCCATGAAAATTATTGCGTGTATATATATATATATACATGAAAATTAATGCGTGTATATGTATTGGTATGTGTATAACATATTACGGCATAAGTGTTTGAGTTATCTCCCTTGATTGAAGGGCATTGCTCAATTTGACAAGGATTTTCGTCATCTTTATAGATAAACACAAGGCCACGATATTTTAGAAAGATAGTATAGATGGTTAAATCAACTCTGTACCTGGCTGGTACTTTATTTTGTCCACCACCATACCGGCACTGGGCACAGACTACATTAATAATACATACATACATACAGACATATATGGGTATATACGTTAAAATTGATGTGGAGACCCGGAGAAGCAATAACACATGGATTTATCAACGGATTGCAATTGGTTAAAATAAAATATTTTTTTAAATAATACAAAAAAAAAAAAAAAATTCAAAGGTTTGGAGAAAGGACGAACAAGGTTAGGTTTATTATTATTATTGTTTGACCTATAAATGATATAATTTAGGAGACAAGGGTAAAAGAATATCACACAAGCGTATATATGGGGATTTGTTGTAGATTATATATATGTTAATTATATATCTGAGAAGAATTTTTTTTTTAATAGAAAGAACAGATCTTTAGATGGAATGAAGAATTAGTAAAGGTAGGGTAAGTTTAGGTACTAGATGAGAATGAAGCAAAGGAGATTTACATATTTCAGGGGCACCGTTTTATGAGTTCTGTAGAATACGTAAGTTAGGTAAGGTCGACTGAGATTAATGATAACAATTCTATAAAACAAGGACGCAGTTTTTAGATGAAATATATCTAAAATATTAAGCTATATTTTATATTATTATAAATAATATTGATTCACAACCAAAAATGCAAATAAGGTGAAAAGTTTAGTAGTTACTTTAATATACAAGTTATTAGGTTGTGGGTCAGAGTATTTTACCTAATATTTGGATGGACACACACATAAATTAGAAATAAAAAATACCTAAGGAAAAAATGTTTTAAATATGATGGGATTAATACTCATTAGTAAATTCTTATTATTACTATATGTCCATTGCTTACAGAAAGATTGTGTGGGGATGAAAACAAGAACTAAAAAGGACATGTGTACAAGGTCATGTTGTTTACATATATATATATATACACACACATATATGTGTATATATTTATATATATATATATATATATATATATATAGCAGTCCAGTTTCGTGGGAACAAAAGTTCCCCTCTCTACTTATTCAGACAGGTCCTTATCGAGCAGACCTTTTTTTTTTATCAAAGTCATTCCAGCCGTGACAATGCCATGTTTTGCTTCCTTATAACATAATGCATCTCTAGGACCATATCATCGAATATATACTTTACCCACTCCCTTTTTTTATGACAGTAAAGACGTATGATTTAAAGGAGATTAGTTTTCTATTTCTAGCAGATCGAGCGACCGAGTAGTTTTTCGCTGTTGTTGTAGTGGTAGTATTCGTTTAGTTATTAGACTAATGTAGGCCATGGAAAACAGAGAGGGAAGAGGAGAAAAATTGAATAAATAAATAAATGTTATTTTGTTAATGGGTCACATGCACACACTTGCCTTTTGTCTTCCAAAGATCTGTGATCGGAAGAATCGCTTAGAAATCTGCGATAACAACCTATTAGACGAAAGCATGGCTGCCCGCTTGTAGAGATGCTGACCGGCCGATAGAGCTAACAATCAGACGTTTATAGCGTAAGGAAGCTCAAACGAACCGAAAAATTTTAGGTGCTTAGTAATAAACAAATAATTTTCAGAAAAAAAGGAAAATAAATAATTTAAAAAAAACTTATGGAAAACAAAATAAAAAATATATTTAAATAACAAAAGAACATACATTACTTTTACACACACACATATGTATATATATATATAATATACGTGTGTGTGTATGTGTACTTTTTAAAATAAAAACAAATGCCGGTTGTAACATACTTGAAAATGAAATAAATATTTATGAATGAATTATGTGCGTGTATGAATGTGTGTATGTATACATGTGTGTGTATGTATACATATATATACACACACACACACCCACACATATATATATAAACATATGCATACATACATGCATACGCACACATGATGTGTACACACATAGACATACACACACATACATACATATATATACATATATATACACAAATATGTACACATATACACACACATATATATATACATATACATACACACACATACATAGATATACATACACATACACATACACAGATACACACATATATACATACATATACATAAACATATATATATATATATATATATATATATATATATATATATATATATATATATATATATATATATAAAAATATATATGTATGTATGTATGTATGTATGTATGTATGTATGTATGTATGTAAAAGGTAAACAGAAATAACAACACAATCGGTACAGTATATGGAAGGTATATATTAGGTTAACGCTTGATATAGCAGGAAGATATATATATAAATACATAATCGGAGAAAGCTAATAGCGATACTCCGGCCAAATTCCAACTCACTCAACAAACATTAAGAAATACCTGAGTATATTCCTAATTAAACGTTCGGGGTGCTAACTAATTGTATTGTGTGGAAAATTGGCTGTATCATTTCATATGAGATATATCAAATATATTACTTCCCAGACGACTCGTTTCATTATAAGATTTTTACAAGTTGGGTGAAATTATACCAAATTATGTAGAAGCTTGTATAAGATCAACAGATACTTATTCAAGTGGGCTCTTATAATTCTTCAGTGGGTGCCCAATAATATTAATATTGATAACCAAATCAACATCAATATTTAGCGATAATCACCATCAGTGCTTGAGGGAGCTGCTAGGTTGTTAGTCCAGCAGTTCTAAAGAAAATCTCACACTGTCCCGAAAATAGGAGAAAGGAGACTACCGCCAAAAACATATATATATATATATACACACACACTCACACACATTGAATTGAAGTGCCCCGAGTGTGGAAATATTTGCTTGAGCAAATCTAGTCTCAGGAGCCACAGTCGCATCAATGTTAAAAGAGAACCAGTGAACTATGATCTCCACGGTATTGTGAGGGTTCACGGGCAACCTGATGCAAGACCTCAAGCTAGGGAGATCCATAGTTGTCGTCAGTGTGCGAAGGAGTGCAAGTCTCTAGCAGGCTTGAAAAGCCATCACACATCTGAATCTGACAAGCGATTGCAATACTCTTTGCAGAGTTTGCATCCATCATGTATGTATGCATGTATGTGTGTGTTTGTGTGTAAGTGTGTGTATGCGCGCGCGCGCGCATGCGTGTACCCCGGGACGCCTGCTGCATGTAAATGCAATAACAAAGTGGGTGATGGTAGCGTAACTTGATGCATTATCAAGAAATGTTAACTCTTAGTGATAACAGAAATCATTTTCTAAATAATTAATTCTACACTGAAAAAAAAAAGTGAGTTTGGAGACTTTCGAAATATAAAATTTAATTAAATATTGACAACAGTGGAGAGAGAATTTCATCTTTAACTGTGACACTTCTCGACATGTTTTGGCTTTATTGCGCCTCCTCAGTGAAGTTTAGTTACATGTGGATTTAAAAATGTTATTGTTCCAAATAAACATAAAGAACTAATAAGAAAATACGAAAAACTGAATAATAATTATGAACATGTTCAGGTTTCTTTTGGATCCACAGCTGACTCCTTTGTATATATATATATATATATATATATATATATATATATATATATATATATATATAATGATATAACGCAAAGGCTAGATATTCATAATTCATTTTTATTACGTAATACGCTGCAATACGTATTTCTGTGGTACTATATATATATATATATATATATATATATATATATATATATATATATATATATATATATATATATATATATATATATACAGTGGCGGACTGGCCAAGTTGCCAGGTTGCCCAATGGCAACGGTAGCATTGCAAGAGCCCACAGTAGCATTGCAGAGCCCACTGTAGTATTTTAGAGTCCAATACACTGCTTTAAAAAAATACCCGAAATCTAAGAAAAAGAAACATTAAAAAAAAAACAAATAAAACAATTAAGCAAAGCATTTGGTCAACCAGTTCCCCAGGGAATTACCCGAAACCAAAATATACGATAGTGCAAATAGCTGGAATCAGTGGTTGTACATTGTACTAAATCTAAAGCTTATTGTATTCATTGATGCATGCAAACATACATATATAGACACAGACATACTGTTTTCCACACACACCCCTCACACCCTCTCGGAACTCTTCTTCTTCCCACCATTCTCCTGATGAAGGGCTTATGCCCGAAATGTCGCCCCACACCCCACTTTTAAGCGTGAACCTAATACCTAACACCTTTCGTAACTGTACTCATTGTTGTTGTTATTTACTTTTCCTATATATATATATATATATATATATATATATATATATATATATATATATATATATAAGTTAAAACAATGAAATAAAAATTCAAGTCATTAGGAATATACTTCACTGCTTTACGATCGTTTCTAGGTGACGATAATACATCGTACGCATATTTCGTTATCGATCTATGTAAGGTTAGTTACAAAATATCAAATAAGGAATATATTTACCTACGTGTATATCATCAGCCGTTGTCAAAAGCAATGAACATTTTATTCAAAATCAATAGTAAATTGAGTTCTATGACCTTATTTGGAGGTAGCTGAAGAACAAACCAATCAAATGGTGTTTTGCCATATGATGTTAAGACGAAATATAACTCATTTTAGTTAAGGTCATGACTTTTTGAAAGGAATGGTTGAATCGTGTTAAAAATAGAATTACTATAAAGAACCTATGAAGAAAAAGGGATTGTTATATTGATAGTGGAATGTAGATGGTGGAGTGAAGTTTAAAAAGGGATATAAAAATTATATGTTGAGTTGTGTTGTATGGAATTTTTAGGTGAATATAAATACAGAAATATAAAATATACGGAAATAACTAGGATAAATATAGATAGGTAAAGTAATGGTCATAACTAGGAAGGATAATATATTGAAAGATGAAAATTCTAATAAGATAATAAAATACAATAATATAATAATATAATATAATATAATATAATATAGTGCAGTATGGTACATTGTATATAGTATAGTATAGCGTATGATGTATCATAAAATATAAAATAGTAAATATTTTCAAGTGGGTCAATGCATAAGTAATCAATCCCAGATAAATGCATGTTGACATATAGCCAAAACGCATAATTTTCTTAGATCACAAAAGTACATATACTCACATATATAGATAGAGGTATAATTACATAGATACTCTGTTAAAAACATACATACGCATACATAGATATATACATATATACATACATACATATACGCACCCATTATATATATATATATATATATATATATATATATATATATATATATATATATATATATATATATATATATATATACATACATATATACATGTACTCACACATACATATACATACACATACACACACACACACACACACACACACACACACACACACACACACACACACACACACACACACACACACACACACACACACACACACACACACACACACACACACACACACACACACACACATATATATATATATATATATATATTCTCTTATCATACATACATAGATACATGTATACCCATGCAATTACAGGTAGTTATGTACCTTGATGCCCTTAGTCAGTAACGCATGAATCTATGGAAGCTAAAAAATTAAAAGGTAAAAAATTAACAGGAAGGCGTATAATTAGGAGAAGGGGATACTAATAAAAGGTACGTCACATAGAACTATAGTGAGCTGCTATTTAGAATGTTTAATTAGGTTTATAATACTTAAATGTTTTTCGTATACGGTGATTACAAGCTATAATCAGTTCCTGTCTTTTGTTCAATAAATCGTCCTTAGATTTAGTTATTTCCAAGATCTCTCCGGAACATAATCTGCATTCTCTCCTGTTCCCAAGATATGGAGTTCTTTGTAGAATGGTATCCCACGATAGCTTGAAATCTATTTTTTTTCTTTTTATAGTTATTTACTGCTTCAGCTAAAGATGTGATGTTAGCTAGCTTAGTATTGTTAAAGCTACTGGAGTGTGCGTAATATCTTTTCTTAAATGTGTTCGATGTAGATCCTATATACGATTTGTTGGAGTCAGTAGTAGACACAGTGCATTTATATATTACATTATTATATATATATATATAAAACAAAATAACAAAATAAGATGCTGAGGTTACATATATCGTTTAATGATAATAATTATTTCCACGGTTCTCTATGAAATCGAGACGTCCTTCATGCATTTACTGTTGATTATGAGAACGGTTTCCTCGCCAGCGACATATCAAATATATCGAGTTTCATCTGAGGAAACCGTTCTCATAATTAACAGCAAATGCATGAAGGACATCTCGATTGCATGGAGTACCGTGGAAATAAGTATTCTGATTAAACGATATATGTAACCTCAGTATCTTATTTTGTTATTTTTATAAAACACTCCATCGTAACTAAAAACAACGATGTTGAGAGCTTTCTCCTGCTTACTCCTGTTTTTACCAAAACAATATTTACCGAACACAATATATATATATATATATATATATATATATATATATATATATATATATATATATATATATATTTACACACGAACTACTGACTAAATAATATTTTATATCAATTGTGTATCAATATATATATATATATATTGTTATACTTTGGGAGGGTCATGTTGCCAATAAGAAACACACGCACCAGTTGCTTTCAATTTATTATAATAAATTTATAAATTTAGGAATTTATAAATTTCCGGTTGGTTGGTTGGTTCCACAACCAGATGGTTGTTTATATATTGTCAAAGTTCTTTCGTCACACATTCTGTGACCTCTTCAGTGACTGGAGATTCTTTTCTTTGTTTTTGTGCCTCTCCTTTGTTCTGTCCTACGCCATCTTGTTTTTGTGTGTGTGTTGTGTGCTTAGTTTGCGCATGTGTTACATCCGGGCGTCTGTGTGTGTTTATATTCGTTTATTTATTTGTTTATTTACATGTTACTGGTTGGTTGTTTGTTCTATGTGCGTGTGTGTTTTCATTTTGTCCTTAATTGTAAGTTGTGATGTTGCTGTTCCACTCATGTTTTCTATTTAATTTTGGTTGTAATTCATTTATGTTTATTGCCTCTGTGATTTGTCTAAACATTGCGTCTTTTCTGTGTGTAGATTCTATTTTTATTTCTATGTTCTCTAATTTACCCTTATGTTCTATTTTAGCATGTTGGTAGAGTACAGATGATTCTTTACTATCTTGAAGGTCTCGCCAGTGTTCATTTATCCGTTCCCCTATACTACGAGCTGTCTCACCTATGTTACATTTACATAAGAATTACTCGAGTAGATGTTGAATTTAGCAAAGGATCGGTGCCCACAGAACTGTGATGGGAAAGCAAAGTAAGATATTTGCTGGTGAAGACACTCACGATATTTCCTCCTACTACTACTACTAGCCCCCCCCCCCCCCCCCACACACACACACCACCACCACCACCACCACCACCACCACTACTACTACTACTACTACTACTACTACTACTACTACTACTACTACTACTAAAGTCCTAGTAAGTAGAAAAGAAAACATGGCACAGATCCCTTCAGAATGCAGGAAAGGAGTGGGTAGAAATTCCATCCTATGTTCCAAATGCAAACTTTGGGTACACAAGAAATGTAGTGGGATCTCATACAGGTTAATAAAGAACGTAGGTTTTCTATGTAATAGATGCACAGGAGCAGTAGCCAGCAAGAACTCAAAGAAAACAAGCTCCATTAAATGCTCAGTAGTTGATAGCTTCTGTTACCTGGGTGACCAAATTAACAGTGGAGGAGGATGTTCTGAAAATAAAGCAGCCAGAGTGAGAACGGGATGGAAAAAGTTCAGGGAGCTACTTCTGCTCCTAGCTAGAATTCTTTTCCCCCTCAAAATGAAAGGCAGATTGTATGACTCTTGTATACGAGCAGTATTGTTGCATACAAGTAAGACTTGGACACTATGGAAAGAAATGAAGCTTGCATGCTCCAATGGATGTGTAATATTGGTGTGCATGAACAGCAAAGCGTTAGTGAACTGAGAGAGAAACTGGGCATAAGAAGGGTTAGAGCTGTGTACAGGAGAGAAGATTCCGGAGGTATGGATATGCAATGTGTATAGAAGATGACAGCTGTATTAAATGGAGAAGGGCGCTTGAGGTTGAAGAAAATATGGAAGAGGAAGACCTAGGAAATCATGGAATAAAGTGAAATAAAGCTGACCTTGCATAATTGAATCTCTCAAAGGCAATTACACAGGATTGAGATCTCTGGCGATATACAGTACAGCAGAAGACCTGCCTTCCCATGTGCACAGAATGAAGCAAACATCCAGAGAACATTAATATGCACCAAATTTTCTTCTCTCTTCCATCCATACACCTTCCATGTCTTAACACTCCACTCTTCACCAGTTAAGTATTCCACTTGAGACCTCCCTCGCCAAACTCCAAACTCCGTCCTGCAAACACACACCATACTCTCCCCAATCCTCCACCTTCTCCAACCCATTCATACAAGCATGGAAAGCTGGACATGCTTTCCAAAATTGCTGTTGAAATTGCTGTAGTCCACCATATAAGGTGCTCGTGTTGGTGACATGACAAAAGAGCATCTGGTCCACCCTGTAAGGTGGTCCTGCTGGGGATACAATGAAACCCCAGTCCAACCTGTCAGTTAATCGTTTTGGTACTGCCATAAAAAGCGCCCAGTCCAAGCTGTAAATATGGTTGGCGTTAAGAAGGGCATCCAGCCATAAAAACCAAGCCAGACAGTTCTATATGAGCAAGACACGGTCACCTGATCTGACATGTCTTACAACAGGACGACTCGTTTAACCCATGCTATTGTGGAAATGGACGTTAAACGATGATGACGACAATGATGATATGAATATACACACACACACACACACACACACACACACACACACACACACATATATATATATATATATATATATATATATATATATATATATATATATATATATATATATATATATATATAATTATTAGAAATGTAAGCTATCGCCGTATTTTGACTAAAGAAATTAAAGAAATTATTTAGCCTGATAGTGGGGTTAAGAACCCTCGGAGAAAATGGAAAAAGATGAATATTGACGTACATGTACGATAGCTTACATTTCTAATAATTTCAAACCCACTCGCTGTTTCGAAAATATTCTTATTTAATATATATATATATATATATATATATATATATAAATGGCTATAAATATTTATACTCTGCTATGTATTAAGTACCTTACTTACTGTGGTTCCCCCCAGTTGAACACGACACACACACACACACACACACACACACACACACACACACACACACACACACACACACACACACACGTGTATATATATATATATATATATATATATATATATATATATATATATATATATATATTTATTTATCTTTGCTATCTACTTTGCATAGCCTCTGTTGTAAAAAAAAAAATTGTAACAGGTTGCTTGGTCACAAGTTTCAAAAGACAGAACAAAAGAAAATAGGAGAAAATCAAATAAAACAATTAAAAAGAAACATAACAGACACAAATGCAACAACAAAACAAAGCAGTTTTTACTATTACTGTTGTTTGAGTGGTAGATTTTCAGAATTGTTAATGTGTCGGATGAAACCCTTTGCAGTATTTCATGATGATCCTCTATGTTCTGGTTTCAAATCTCACCAATGCCAGCTTTTCTTTTCAGCTTACCTGGGGTGATAAAATAGAATTGTTGGCCTCATGTCTAAATTAGAAACTATTATTACTGTTGCTGTTCTTATTATTAATGACAGATCAATCATCATCATTGTTGTCGTTGTCATCTATATATCTAAAACAGACAATGTCTGTCTGATTCCCTATAACTCAAAAACCACCCAACCGATTTTTTTTCAAACTTTACACATGTAATACTTATGGGCGTGTGAGTGTTTTGAGCAAAATATATTTCAAATTTTCAATGCCCTAGGGACCACATTAGGCGCCGGTTAGCGATCTCTCTGTCTTTCTTAGTCTGTCTTTTTAGATAGATACATAGCTGTAACGTCGCGCCCTTATAATATATGTCTGTATGTCTGCATTACGACATTATGAAAACAAGTTCTCATTGCTGACGTATTATCTTCGCTATTTTCCGTTCATTGCCAGGGAACGTCTTCACGAACCAAAGTATCGTCTTCCTGTTTTCCTTCGGTTGCAACGTTTTTCGAAATATTTACTTCTGCCTTCACAGATTGATGTTTTTAGTTTCAGAAGACCCCGTTAAGAGTGACAGCAGCGATTCTTTGCTTAAACTTTAATCTGTTATTTTAATATATATATAATTATATATTCGTGTACAGATATTTTTGCATACACAAAAACAAAATATGAACAAACGTATTTATTTCACGAAAGCATCCCGAGGCCGAGGTATTCCGTACTTCTCTGTACTGTTTCATCGTTTTATTATCATCATCGTTTTATGCCTACTCTTCCATGCTGACGTGGGTTGGACATGATTTTTCAGGCAATGTTTTACGACTTGATGTCCTTATTTCTAATAATGGTTTAGTCGCTTCTGATAATGGCTTCTACTTTAGGCATAAGGTCAGCAATTTTGGGGGAAGGGAAAGTCGACTAAATCGACCCCAGTGCATTACTGGTGCCATATTTTATCCACCGCGTAAGGATGAAAGGCAAAGCTAACCTCGGCGGGATTTGAACTCAGATCGTAAAGGGGCGTAACCCTATGCCATAAAGTATATTGTCCGACGCTCTACCGATACGGCCAATATACGGCCAATCAAATTTAGGCTCAAGGCCAGTAATTTTGGGTGTAGGGAAAGTTAATTATATGGACTCCGGTAATGGACTACTACCTACTAAATTTTATCGACCCCAGGTGAATGAAAAGCAAATTTGACCTCGGTGAGATTTGAACTCAGAACATAAAGCCCCATGACTAAAATGCATCAAAGCATTTTGTTCGATACTCTGATAGTTCTGTTAATTCACCATACAGTAATATCGTGTACCTATTCTTACACCAGGATACACACAAAAGAAAAAAAAAGCTGTAAATAATACAATGACCAAATGGTTAAGAAGTTTGCTTTGCAATCATTAGGTCCTGCATTCCATCCTACTGTATTGTGTATTGGACATGTGCCATTTACCATAGCTTAGAGTTGACCCAAGCTGTGGGAGTGAAATCGGGTTGACCGACACTGTTTGGAAACCCCGAAGATGGACTGTATTTGTAATTCAATGAATTATCTTTGTCATACACTCTGTTACACTGAATCTCCCGAGAATTACGTTAAGGGTACATGTATCTGTGCAATGCTTAATCATGTCTATGTTAATCTTATGAGCAGGCTGTTTTGCCAATGGAATAGCTGGAACATTCATTGTTGAAACTAATGAAGGTCCATCCCAATACAAAACCAGAAATTGGTATATTTAATAGAATAGAAATTAAGAGCCGAAACATTTGCTTAAGTAGGGTTTCTACTCTGAAGACCTTCTACTGTCCAGCTCTCCTGAGAGTTTCTTACCACTAGTATTTACTTACAGTCATTTATGTTTTAAATTCAAACCTCATTAAGGCCAAGTTTGCTTCTTTTTTTTCTTTTTTTTTTAGATAAAATAAATGTTTATTCTCAATACATGTGTTTCACTCACAAAGTTGGCTTTAAAGCAATTAATAATTACATAAATATGAAAAGGAAAGATAAAAACAAAATTAAGTAATGAGAAAAGTGGGAAGGGTTAAAGAAGGGCAGATCTGGCTGTATGGAAAAGTAGAGGAAAGGACTATAAATGTCATAAATGAGAGGAAAAGGAGGTAAAAAGCAGGGACTCTTGGACAACAGAAGAAAGAGATTTGGCCATCTTGCTGAGGATCTCGCTGACGATGATGAGACTGGAGGGGATTGAGGAGAAGTAGGCCGGTAGTGCCAGA
The DNA here is from genome assembly GCA_964016885.1 of Eledone cirrhosa. Classification (NCBI taxonomy): domain Eukaryota; kingdom Metazoa; phylum Mollusca; class Cephalopoda; order Octopoda; family Eledonidae; genus Eledone; species Eledone cirrhosa. The sequence goes on along the minus strand of OZ024741.1, from coordinate 308,862,590 downwards.
TCCGAAGCAGATAGTAGCCGAGGCCACCAAACATCGCTGGGAGCTTCGCTTGTTGCCAGTCGGCGCTCTCGAAACTGACATTGCAGATGAATTCTACCCAGTGGCGGGTGAGCGTCAATGAAGTGCACCCTCTCTGCTATTCGTGAGAGATCTGCGTGCTTGGTCTCCAGGCACTCTTTTATGGCTGAGTTCGGCGTCGTGGAATTCGGCCTCTCCGTAGCTAACGTTTATCACCTCGGACTTGGATCGGTTGATCACGAGTCCGAGGTGCTTTAGAGCTGGATTGATTAGCCGAAGGTCCTCAACTACTGTCTCAGCCGAGCCACCCAAAGTCACATCGTCCAGGTACCAAACGTTGAAGAGCAACCGGACAGAGCAGGCAATGCTGTCAACTGCCAGCGCAAAGAGTAACAAACCACTGGATCAGCCTTTATTAATAATCTCTACGATGGTACAGAAGCTCATTTTCGCATTTGGCATTACCCAATATCTATATGTGTATGTGTGTATGTATGTGTATATATACATATATGTGTATATATATATGTACACACACAGACACACACACACACACATATATATATACAGTGGCGGACTTTCAAAATTTTCAAAAGAAAGTTCATATCTTTCTTAATGTTATTGCTCCTACTTAAGGTCGATTTCTAAATCATTTGGGTGTACCATAAACTAGATCCTCGTTTTGTTTCTCATCTATCTAGACTACATTTTAACCTGCAATCCATGTTTCATTTCTGCCCCCCCCCCCCTGTATCTTTTATATATCCATATTTAATTTAATAACTGGCAATCAATGATTATCATTGATTGACCAACTGTTAAAAATACAGATATAATATATATATATATATATATATATATATATATATATATATATATAGAGAGAGAGAGAGAGAGAGATAGTCTATCAAACTTCTTTCGTCACACACTGTTTTCAATAACAACAGAACAAATTCGCTTCTTAAAACACTGTGTTTCCTTCAAAATACATTACAAGACAACGAGAGGAACATAATAGTACGACTGATGATGTCACAGGTGTGTGACGAAAGAACTTTTATAGACTAATATTGTCTAATATAGGGTAAAGGTCCCTTGACTCCTGACTAGCATGTTTTGGGTATTTTAAACCTAGCAGAGCCTATCCCTCACCAGTTTGGAACACAGCCGATTTCTTTCAGAGCGAGAGAGAGAAGAGAGAGAGAGAGAGAGAGAGAGAGAGAGAGAGAGAGGGCGGGGGGATGATCTAAAAACTGAGTACTTTATCACCCTCAAAAAGATGAAAGGTTAAATTGATTTTGGCAGGGTTTGAACTCCGAGCACAGTGAGCTGGAAGAGATATTGAGGTATTATTTAGCAGGCACCCTAATGATTCCACCAGATTACTTCCTTAATATGTATTGATATATTCAAGTACTCTCGAATCCCAAATAATAAGTGGGGGGTGGGGATGAAATAAGTGGGGTGGATAAGCGGAGCGGTTATAATAAGCGAGGGGTGGGATCGGTATTTCTTCTAGGTTGTCTCCGTTGATATTTTTAAAAACCAGAATTAATCGTTTAGTTTACATATTGAGACCACAACCCATCCTATTTATTTTATAACATGGGATTTCTAGTAATATAATTTTTTGTTATGTATAATGTTTTTCAATGTATAAAGAAAATTAATTGTGGTAGGAATGCTACCACTTAAATAAAATTTCGCCGGAGATAGACTAGCAAAATTTAACAAGCACGAGGGGGGGGGGGGGTCATTCGAGACCCAGGAGTACTTATCTACAAGAACAAAAGACCGACTCCCATTCTTAACTCCAAAGTAGTCCATAGAATCATCTGATAGTTCTTTATTCTCACTTCTATAATAGAATCTTTTGTATTATATTATTTTTGTTTGTTCTTGTAGGTTGTAATGCTAGTTGGGTGGTTAGTTGGCTGGGTGGTTGGGTGACAGGCTGGCTGTATGGCTGGATGGTTTGGGTTCTTGGCTGGTTTATTTATGTCTTTTGTTTCTGTGGGTTTTGCTATTTTTAATCCTTCTTTGTTTCTTGGTTTCTTATTGTTTCTTTTGCTTTTTTTCTCTCTCACATACATACACTCACACACACACGCACAAACATACATACACATAAATATACATACACACACACACACGCGCGCATAAACATTAATACACACAAATATACATACACACACTTTCTTTCACCCTCGTTTTATTCTTGAAAGATAGTAAATGGTCAATGTATATATGTATGTGAATGTAAATGTATGTGTGTGTATGTGTGTGTATGTGTGTGTGTGTGCGCGTGCGTGTGTGTGTGAGAGAGAGTATGTGTAAAAGGGGAATAGTTGTGTAAATGTGTATCCTTTCATGGGTAAATATATGTATGTGTATAAGTATGTTTGTATGTGTATAAATATGCCTATTCACAGACAAGGACAGAAATGAGGGCAGGTAGCCCAACTGAAATGGGTCTACGATTTTCATAGGGCCTACTCCCCTTAAATTCTAATTTTACTCTTCTGTTCTATCGTATGTGAACCACATGTACACGTATTACTAGAATAATTAACAGACAGATTGAAATGGGGCGTAAATTTCACATCTAGCCGGGGCTTATCAGTTTTGAGGCTTACAGTTCACGTCTATCTTGGACCCGTTTTGGGAGCTTATAATTGACATCTAGTTTGGGCCTATTACCAGACTGAGGAGTACTTATTTCTAATCTGACATGCGTCAGTTTCCACCTTTGTGAGCCTATTTCTCATATTTTGCTTGAGACTATTGCCAGATTTTGGAACCTACACTTCACATCTATCCAGGGACTGTTTCCAGCATTACACGAGCCTATATGTATAGTATGTATCTGTGGATGCAAGCGAAATGGTTAAGAAGTTCACTTTACAATCATAAGGTCCTGGGTTCAATTACATTGCCTAACATCTTGGACAAATATATTTTACCATAGACCCAGGTCAACATAAGCTTTGTGAGGGCTTTTTCTATAATTGCAAACACTTTCACACACACACACACACACACACACACACACACATATATATATATATATATATATATATATATATATATATATATATATATACTATATACATATATATATGTGTGTGTTGTGTGTGTGTGTATACTTTTATCTCTACCAAAACATCCACCGTTGACGAAAATGTGTGCAGTGCAGTCTGGACTGCTGGCCGCAGTTGCATTACTGCAACTTGGTAGATTCATTGAGTGAGCTAGAGGACCGTTGACATAATATCAATAATCTTCGTTAATAATTATATATATATATAATTAGGATTTAGCATAATGCATAGCTGTATACAGATATGTAGAGGAATTTCGAATTTCCAAAGAAATATGGTATGTTTATAGGTAAACATTTAGAAAGTCGTAGCTATGCAAAACACCGGGGCTGTCGCCGCAAGACTAGGAGGAATCGTCCTGATGAGAACCAGCTAAGTTCGAAATGCATCGACGATTGAACCCCTTGCTTCTGCTGGACACCACCAGATGGCGATAGTCCCGGTGTTTTGCGTAGCTACGGCTTTCTAAATGTTTACCTATAAACGTACCGTATTTCTCTAGAAATACGAAATTCCAATATATATATATATATATATATATATATATATATATATATATATAGATCCCGGGTTAAATCGAGGATAACCACAGTAAGTAAGGTACTCAATACATAGCAGAGTAAAAGTAATTTAATATAGAAATGGCTTCTACAGGACTAGAACTGTTTCATTCGGAGGAAATCATCAGAAAGCCGACTGTCAATGTAAATTTCTGGTATTTACACATTTTGTCATGGTAAGAGAAGGGTAGTGGTTTGGGGAGGGGGGTAGAGGTCATGGTGGGATTAAAGGATGGAGATTTTTAGATTTAACCCTGGATCTACATACATCTAGCCCGCCAACGTGCCCCTAATAACCATCACCAATAAACGATGCTGACCAAACTTGACCTCGATACCTCCATGAAAAACATACCGATCCCACCAAGGAAATTGTACTTAAAAACTCTTATTAGAAGGACCGATGAGTTCATCAAACGCATTAGATGGAGATCCTTTTTCTTCGACCACCCTGATGTAGCATCAACCAACAATGAGAAGTTCGGCTTTAAATCAAATAAGGCACCACCCACCAACAGTTTACTTGAACCTTTTGAGGAAGATCTCTTCAAAATGATCAAAAATATTAAATTCCTCAGAGTCAACATTCCATTCCAGACTGACTTAAGAGACAAAGTACAGAAAATGAAGAGTTCCCCGAATCTCCACGTCCCTTCCGACAAAACAAAAAACGTCTATGAGGTTAACCAGGATACCTATAGGAAGCTGGTTAATAATGCGATTACAGCAAATTACAAAAACGTGGATGAAACAGTACTGACAGACACAAACTTAGCCGGAAAATACATCGCCATTTCCCTTAAATTTGAAGATAGGACTGAACCTTTGTGGGTAAAGGCCCCTTAAGGACCACAAGGGAAACTTCACCAATAAACCATCGGTCCGGCTAATAAACCCCACAAAATACGACATAGGATCTGTCAGCAAGAAGATCCTGGACAGGATACTACCGACACTGCGTGCAGCCTCACCTCTCCCACTCTGGAATAGAACATCCGAAGCAATCTCATGGTTCCAAGAACTGCCTGACAAACACAACACCCGTTTCCTGCAACTTGACATTGAGGATTACTACGTCTCCATTTCTGAGTCCCTGCTGAAGGATGCAATTGCTTTCGCAAGAAACCTAACCACCATAACCGACGCCGAGCAGGATGTGATCCTCCATGCACGTAAGACTTTTTTGTACCATAACGAGTCCCACTGGATCAACAAAAAATCGGAGACTCCCTTCGATGTCAGCATGGGTGCTAGTGACTCGGCTGAGATTAGTGATCTGGTGGGCTTGTTTATCTTTAACCGGATGAAAACCCTCTTCACAGGCCTTACAGGCGGATTATACCGAGATGACGGCCTCTTTGCCCTGCATAAAATTAACCCCAGGACTACCGATGGGTTTCGGAAAAACCTTAACGCTTTCTTCAATAACCTAGGCCCCAGAATAACTATAGATTCGAGTTTAACTAAAGCCAACTTCTTAGATGTAACTCTCGATTTAGAAACCTCCCTTTATTATCCGTACCACAAACCTAACGAATCCCTTAGATATATAGACGTTAACTCGAATCACCCCAAGAACATCACAGATAATTTAGCTAAAAGTGTCTCCCTTAGGATCTTTGGCCTCTCTGCCAATGAGGATATCTTTAGGGCCGCGGCCCCTTATTACAACGAAGCCCTAGCTCGTAGCGGTTTTAAAGATAAGATCTCTTATCTCAGAATAGCCCCACGCTCACCCAGGAGGAATAGGAAGAAGCAAATTAGCTGTTACACCCCCCCCCCCCCCCTTCAACAGCGAGGTATCTACACCTATAGCAAACAATTTCTTTACTCTATTGCACAAGCACTTCCCCACCCAGCATAGGTACTACACCATCTTTAATAAGAATACAATCAGACTCTCTTACTCCACTACGCCAAATCTAGCTAGGAACTTAGCCAATATTAATATTACTATGTTAAATAAGTCTACTACCTCCGAAACCCATCTCGGCACTGAGGTCCTGTGCAACTGCCACGATAAGGCTGCATGCCCCTTCAACAATAAATGCCTTACAAAGAATATTGTATACAAATGTGATGTCATCTCAGGCCCTAATGAAGAGAGAAAGACGTATATCGGGATGACCTCCAACAACTTTAAGACCCGTTGGTACGCACACACCCATTCTTTTCGACGCCCGGACAAGTCCAACCAAACAACACTCGCCGCCCATGTCTGGAACCTAAAAGGAACTCCATACCCTTTACGCTCAAATGGAAACTACTCCAGGGAGCGCGGTCTTACACAGGAGGCCATAATTGTTGTGACCTTTGTATTTCCGAGAGTTACGAAATACTATTCGCCAAAGGACCCTTACTCAATAGACTCGCAGAACACTGGCCGAATTGCATGCACAAAAACTATGCTACTTACAAGTCATATAGACCAGTTCTTTCCCCCTGAACAATGATCCCATAAGACGACGGAATCGACATTAAACTTTAACCACACTCTCCCGCGCTCCCCTCCCATCCCAAACCTATCTCCGTTTTGTTACCTTTCAAACTTATAACTTATACTTTACTTTTCTCTACTTGTATTTTATGTTACTTAATTTTAATTCATGTTATTTGATGGTTTTTCATATCTTGATCGTTTCCTTAAATTTTCCCCTTTGTGT
>OZ024741.1:308841248-308851248 GCA_964016885.1 Eledone cirrhosa | reverse complement strand
AGCGCGTCTAATTTAGCTACCAGCTCCCGCTCCTTTTTATTTTTCTTTAACGCTATTTCTTTGCTAAAACCTATCGAAATTACTCTAATCTCTCTTTAGAGAGCCCCACTACCACCACCTATTGTTGACGAACTTTCGCTTGATTAAATTGTTGACCCGGCTCCTGTAAGCCTTACGTGTCGGAAACGACATGTTCAGCTTCCAGTAACCTGGCCCTAACTTGCCCTAACTTACCTAGGTCGACCATACGATCGTTGCGGTTGGTCCAGGACCATACTGGTGCATTAGGGAAATCTAGTTGGTACCTGTCAGACAGTTGGAACTGGCTGATCAGGTACTTGAGGCTTTTGCACCCCCCGACACAATCCCAGCATGCATCAAAGATGGCATTCCAGTCCCACGCTTACAGTAAAGGGCGAGACGTTCCCAGAAATGCTTCCAGGCACCTAAAGATATCTGACCGTCCAGCACCGGTCATTTCCTCCATCTTTCTGGCTGGTTGTGGCCCTCTCCGCAAGGATGTCTTTGTATATCCTTCTGGAGACAGTATACATCTTTTGTGAGATGCGTGTTATTTGTATGTGTGAGGATGGTATGGATTTTTTGGGGTGTTGTGTAATTTTTCTCTGTGCTGCCTGTGTGTGTTGGATGTAGTGTAATAATTGTTTGTTGTTCGTGTCTGTGTTAAAAGCCATGAAGTGCGTTTCAGTTTTATTGGTTTGTTGTTTGCGTTTGTTGTGCTTGCGCATGTGTGTTTGTTTCTGTTTGGTTTGTTCGTGTTGGTTGTGTTGTTGTTGGTGTTGGTGGTGGTGTTGGCGTTGGGGTTGATGATGATAATGGTGTTTGTCGTGGTGGGGCTGGGGATGATGGTGTGGTGGTGGTGGTTATGGTGGTGGTGTTGGTGTTGGTGTTGGGGTTGATGGTGGTGGTGGTGGTGGTGGTGGCGTTGACGTTTTCACTTGTTGTTGTTTGTTTCGCCCTCTTTTTATGAGCGCGAAGCGTGGGAGCTCTTTTTTTTTTTTTCTCGCTCCAACAGTTTTCCATCCTTCAGTGTCATCACGCTCATTGCCCGGTTGTACGATATCGGGAAGGGGCACATTCTCCAGTGGCCTTGGTGGTGGAGATGGTGTTTCTGTTGTTGATGTCGCCGATGCTGGTGTCGGTGTCGGTAGTTTTGCTGCCACTGTGGAGCAGAAGTCTTGTGCTACAAAAGACTAGTTACTTTTTGACAAGATGATAATAAGGAACTGCAAAAGGAGGCATACTGGTCTTGCCATGGGATGGATAGATTACAAGGCTTTCGACATGGTTCCTCATTCTTGGATAACCAAGTGTCTGGAAATCTTCAAGGTGGCAGACAACATCCACCTCCTATTAAGTAATAGCATGAAGACATGGGAGACAGAGCTAGTATCAGAGAATCCTTGAGAGGAGTGAAAATCAAGAGAAGTAACTTCCAAGGAGAAAGTATCTCCCCTTCATTGTTTGACTTTACCCTCATACCCTTGTCCTACGTATTACGAAGAGTGAAGGCAGGATACGAATTGGGAAGAAGAGATCTTACCATAAACCACCTCTTAATTAGGGACGACCTAAAATTCTTCGGGGAGAGTGAGGTGTTGAATGTACTTGTTGACACTGTCCGTATTTTAGCAACGAAATATGTATAGAATTTGGTGTTAATAAGTGTGAAGTGTTAGTGATGAAGTGAGGTAAATTGAAGGGAAGCAAAGGAATCGGGATAATAAAGGAAATCGACACCGAAGAGGGTGAGAGGTATTTGAGTGTTCTGGAGGCAGATAACATCAAGGACAATAGAATGAAGGGGATGATAAGATCTGAAAACATAAGGAGAGTAAGGAACACATTAAAATCATATCTGAATCGTAGAAATGCCATTAGTAGGGTAAATTCCCAAGCTGAATTTATTATTAGGTACAATGCGGGAATTCTTATATGGAATGTAAACGAGCAAAAAGAACTGGATAGAACGACAAGGACATTAATGACTACTTACAGTATGCTTCAGAATAAGGATGATATGATGTTGATAGACTGTACTTAAGGAAATCTGAATGTGGAAGAGGTCTAATCAGCGTGGAGAACTGTGTTCAGATGGATGAGAGTTGTCTAAACAAATATGTGTCTAAGAGTAATGAGCCAATACTTAAGGCTGTATTGAAGAAGGAGACAATATTCCATGGGATGTCCTAGAAAGAAGTAACAACAAAGAGGAAGAACAACCTGAATAAAAAGGCTCTTCATAGCATCTTTTTAAAGAAAACAGAATTCTGAGATCCGCAGACATGGAACTTGTTAAAGTAAGGGAATCTTAAGAAAGCCATAGAGGGAATGCTACTGGCTGCACAGGAGCAATCCTTTAGAACGAAGTAGATTAAACACCACATTGACAAGGAGGAGGCTAGCCCACTTTGTAGAATCTGCGGAGAGAGAGAGAGGGGAAACTGTGGCTCACATCGTATCCGAGTGTAAACACCTAGCCCAGACTCACTATAAAGGATGGAGGCATGATATGATAGAAAAGGTGATTCACTGGCATTTATGCAAGCTGAACAAATTACCTCATTCTGAGAAATGGTATGAGCATAAACCAGAGTCAGTGATAGAAAACAATCAGGTGAAGGTGTTGTGGGATTTCAGGATACAAACGGATAAAGAATTACAACTCAATAGGCCTGAGCTAAATTTTGACAAGAAAAAAAGATCTTGCTTGATTATAGATGTAGCCTGTCTCTTTGACACAAGAATGCAAGAAAATGAGAAGAAAATTAACTGGTACCATGATCTAAAGTGGGAACTGAAAAAGATTTGGAACTGTCATGAGATCAATGACGTCCTCATCGTCATAGGAACACTATCTCGAAGAGCTTCCAAGGCTGGTTAAAGAACATTAGCCTGCCCCCTTTTTTTCGAACACTCCAGAAGGCATGCCTACTAGGAACAGCAATGACCCTCCGATAAGTCCAGAATATTTGGGGCTTGAAGTTTATTAGGGCAAACTTTCCGGTTAAATAACAACAATGACTGAGATATCAAAATAATTGTTTCTACTTTAGGCACAAAGCCAGCAAATACCCAGTTCATTACTGGTACTTTATTTTATCGACCCCGTAAGGATGAAAGGCAAAGTCAACCTCGGCGGGATTTGAACTCAGATCGTAAAGGGACGTAACTATGCTGGAAAGCATGGCGTCCGACCCTCTACCGATACTGCCAATCCACCCCCCCGTTCTGAGATATCAAAATAATAATGGTTTCTTATATAGGCACAATGTCAGCAATTTGGTGGGAGGAGAAGTCGATTAAATCGATCCCAGTGCGTAACTGGTGCTTTATTTTATCAATAATAATAATAATTGTTTCTACTTTTGGTACAAGGCCAGCAATTATCCCAGTGCATTACTGGTACTTTATTTTATCGACCCCGTAAGGATGAAAGGCAAAGTTAACCTCGGCGGGATGTGAACTCAGATCATAAAGGGCCGTAACTCTATGCTACAAAGCATGGTGTCCGACTCTCTGCCAATACTGCCAATTCACCCCCCTCAATAATAATAATAATAATATTATTAATAATAATAATAATGATTTAATGGTTTCTTTATTGGCCACAAGGGCCAACATGAAGAAAAACATTAGAGACGGCACAGAACAGTACAGGACGATACAAATTGGGTTTTGGTCGTGTAAACAGGTTATAACAAAATTGGGCTAGAAATCAAAAAAATTCAAACAACAAAAATTCCCCAAAAAGGGGGAAAACTCCGAAGGTCACTCGTGGCGAAAACCACACAAAAGACCCCGGTCACCCTGACCACCAGGACAAGCGCCCTCTCTCAGTTTTCCCACTCCTCAGTCTACAGGCGCATACTCAGAGCGGGCCCGTTCACTCAGACCAGACTCGCTACATTCACCCACCTTTCAACAAACTTACTAGAAGACAGCACTTGCCTCTCCACCCTGATTTTCCTCTTCAAGTGAAACTTGAAAACGTTAATCAGGGATTGGCCGAAGAGGAAAGTGTCCGTCTTCAGCCCTTTCAACCTTGTCTACCACGCAATCTCTTTCGCCATGGCCACCAGGCAGATGAAAACTGCCTGCCCTTCCACCTCTTTAAAGGAGGATGGCGGGGCTATCTGCACAATGGACTCAGTCGATAGCCGGATCCGTCCTACACGCGACAACAGCTGTTCGACATAGCTCCACAGTCAGCAATCCCCGGGCTCTGAACGAGTGCGTGCAGCACGGTTTCGTCGCCCTGCACGCATCTCGGCTGACAGCACCTTCGTGCCTGTAGAGCTTATCCCGAACCGGCAACGTTCCCCGGTAGCACTGCCAGGCCAAGGATTTCTGGAAGTTGTCCATAGGCCCCGGTCTGAAAGTTCTCTTGAAGAGAGAGCGAACAGAGGATCATCTTCGACGCCCAGGGTCTCTCCGAGAATGTCGTCGCTCTTTCCCTCCACTAGCCCTCTATAGAACGCCAAGGTGGATGTTCTTCCGATACTAGTGCCCAGCTGGTAGAGGGCGGTGAGCGCTTGGAGACATTCCAGCTTCCAAGCACTATCCCTGGGTCTTTTCCTGATCGAGGACTGCAGCCCCGTCAAGGAGACGAGCTGAGGAAAAACGCGTCTGGCAAACGGCGACCACACCTGTTCACCGTCAAGGAAGCACCAGAGATATCGCAGCCTCGGCGCATGTTTGCGCATCATCAGCGACGGCATGCCTAGTCCTCCACGCAACGGGTGTTGACAGCAAATGGATCGTCTGACCCTAGGAGCACGTCCCATCCACAAAAAGCGGAAGAGCAGGTGCTCCATTTTGGTCAAAGTTGGGCGGGGGCAAGGTACGACGGTCAGGCGGTAGCAGATGACGGACGCTATGTACGCATTCGGCACCTCCGCCCGACCTTTCAGAGACAGCCTCCTCTCGGCCCATTTCTGGGTGAGAGAGGTCACCCTGCTCGTCACCTCGTTCCAGTTTTTCTCCATCTGGAGGTCCGGACCGAACCAGACTCCGAGCAATTTAACCGGTCCTTCCGTCCATCGCCCACGACGCTGTCGGACGACATGGACTTGCCTCTCCAGGTGCCGAGTTGCAAGCCCACCGACTTTTCCTGGTTTTTCTTTGCTCCTGTCACCTCGTATTCCTTGAAAGAGGTGCCGAGCATCTTGACGTGTTTGGTGCTCGACACCACCACGGTGACGTCGTCGGCGTAAGCTGACACGGATCTCCCGCATCCCAGTTCGTGTGGGATCCTTCTCATCGTCTCCAATTTGTGAAGTAACGGCTCGAGGGCCAGTACGTACAAGAGGGACGAGAGGGGGCAACCCTGGCGGACCGAGCGCATGATGCTGAAAGGCTGCGACAGGTGACCATTCACCCTCACAATCGAGCAGATGTCGCTGTGCATCGCAGCGATCCAGCCCCTAAAAACGGGCCCGAAGCCGGCCACCTCGAGGACCGCAGCCAGGTACCGATGGTCGACCCTATCAAATGTTTTAGATTGATCCAAGTTGATCAGGGCCCCACCCGTGCCGAGTTCCTTAACCACCCTCTCTATGATGTATCGCATGAGATGGAGGTTGTCGTGGATTGATCCGTCCGAACGGGCGAATGTCTGCGCCTCTCCCAACAGATCACCGACGACAAGCGCCAGTCTCTTTGCTAACACCTTGGCCAAAATCTTAAGTCCCCCTTGTTCGGGTCTTTTCTCAGCAGCGCCACCACTCCCTGGCTCACAAAGCTGGGAATGTTCCCGTTTTGCTGCCAATTACTGTAGACATCTGCCAAGTGGTCGTCGAACAAGTATGGCATATACGCATAAAGCTCGTAGAGTAGACCATCCAAACCTGGCGATTTACCCCTCGTGCAGTCAGACATCGCTTCCAGTATTTCATTGGCTGTTATCGGCTTTTCGCAGTACTGCGCTGCGGTCGTCGAGAGCCACGGCAGTCCGTCGAGGTATGCACCGAAGTCCATACTCCGATCCGGCCCGCCGCCGCTCCCGAACAATTGAGCAAAGTGCTGTTGAAAAGCCGCATACATCTGTTCGAGTTCGAGCAGCATGCGCCCGTTTTGATCAGGCAAAGACCGAATTGTGGACTTGTTGCCACATCGTGCCTCCACCACCCGGGCCCATTGAACGGCTTTCGTCCCTTCGTGTCTTAGAGCACGCGCTCTAGCTCTGACAACGCAAACGTCATGTTTTGCGTTGAAGAATTGGTCGAGTGCCAATCTCGCCGCACGCACGTCGGTTGCGATGCCTGTCCTAAACGCCTCTTCTAGCTTTCTAACTAACTATCCCTTTACTCTATTTTCCTCTATCACTACTCCTTTGCCAAACCTTATCGATTCTACTGACGATCGCACCCGTCAACGCACGCTTAACTAATTCGCTAATCCGGTCTCTGTAAGCTTTGTGCGCCGAGAACGACGCGTTCAGCTTCCAATAGCCGGGCCCTTGCCTATGGAGCCTATCTAAGTCAACTTCACAGATCACAAATGTGTGGTCCGTGTAGTCGACTACTTTCAATTGTGGACAACCTACACTAGCCTTATCTGTTTCCCTACAGAATACTCTATCTAAATACGATCTGGATGACCCGATGCGGTTTGCCCATGTCCACATTGGCACATTAGGATAATCCAGTCTATACCTGTCAGACAGTTCAAAACGTCTGAGCAGGTTGTTGAAGCTTTTACACCCTCCTGCCCTGTCTACTAGATCCACATAATTCCAGCGTGCATCTAAGATACCGTTCCAGTCGCCCACTAACACTAAAGAGCGGGACGTTCCAAGAAAGGTCTCTAGTTGTCTGAAGAAATCTGGCCGTCCTGCCCCTGTTGGGGCGTAGACGGCTACTAGCCTGAAAGCATTGCCCTCGCTGCCAGTCACGTCCAGCACCACCGACTTACCTTCTGGGTCCAGGAAGATGGCCCATATGGTGAGATCCAAGCTTCTCCGAAAAAGCACTGCCCCCCCCCCCGATCCTGGACGACTGGGAGATGCGTATACATCGTAGCCGCTGAAGATCGGTGCGAAGGCTCGTGCTTCGGAGATTCTGGTCTCGCTGATGGACACCACATCTATATTTAGTGACCTGAGGTTATTGAGCAGGCGGCCCTGCTTCCATGACGACCCCAGGCCACGCGCATTTATGCTGCCTATTCTGTGTAAGGTTATGTTGAAAAGGTGTGGGAAAAGATGGGAAAGACCACTTACCTCACTTCTTGTGGAGGAAGGATGGTTTTTCCGTCCTTCTCACTGTTTGTGGCCCCTTCTGGAAGGATGTCTTTATAAATCCTCCTAGAGAGTGTTTGTCGGAAGTCTCCGATGTCCTTGGGGAATTTTAATTTTAGCGTCGTGTACGTTTTCTGTGTGATGCGAGTGATTTGTATGGGTGGGGTGGTGTGAATTTTGGGGTGTTGTATAGTCTTTTTCTGTGATGTGGTGTTGTGTTGGATGTTGTGTAATAATTGGTTGTTGTTCAAATCTAATGCTGTATAGTGTGTATCGTTTTGGTTGCTTTGTTTTGTTTGCGTTTGTTGTGGGTTTGTTTCTGTTTCGCTTGTTGGTGATTTTTGTGGTGTTGGTGATGGTGGTGTTGGGGTTAATGATGGTGAGGGTGTTGGTGTTTGTGGTGATGAGGCTGGTGATGCTAGTGTGGGTGGTGACATAGCTGTCTTAACTTTTTTGTTTGTTTGTTTGTTTCGCCCTGCATTTTGTTTTTGGAGGGCGAAGGAAGGGGATTTTTTTCTTTTCTGGCTTCTTTTTTTTTTCTTTTTTCCAGATACAGTTTGCCACTCCTCCTCGTCGTCACAGTCTGTCTCCAGTTGTGACAGGTCGGGGAGTGGAAAATCCCCCACAGGTGTTGGTTTTGGTTGTGGCGTGGTGGATGGTGGAGGCGCTGGTGCTAATTCTGGCGCGGTGGGTGGTGGTGGTGTTGGTTTTGCTACTGTTGCTGCTGTTGTTGCTGCTACAGTTGCTTCTGTTGTTGTTGCTACAGTTGTTGCTGCCATTTCTGCTGCTGGTTTTGATGGTTGAGTCACTGGGGTGGGCAGGAGAGGTGGCCTCAACTTTTTAGCCTGAGGGCAGAAAGCCTTTAGGTGGGTTCCTTCGCCCCAAACGACACACCTAGGCCTTCTACCCTCAACGATTACGGTGAGGTGGCTGCCGTCATTGAGGTCTATCACCTCTGGAATTTCCTGTCTGTTTTTTTTGGTCCGCTTGGACCAGGAGCTCCATCCCAGATACGGACCAGTTCTCCTGCTTTACTTTTATCACCTCAATTATTTTTGTGTCGGCCTCATTGTTGGCGAGGACGGCAGCCATTAGCCAGGGAATTTCAATGACTGGCGGAACCTGGCTCACCCTGATCTTTACCAGCCTCTGACCACAATAGCTTGGGACGAGCGTGAACTCGTCACTTTTTAATGGGTCTATGGAGTGATCTCTGGCTTCCTGTGGGGTTCCAAAGAACACGTCCACGGTTCCATATTTTTGCCCACGTCTGATGTGGGTTTTTTGAGCCCACACATGTCCCAAAGCTTTTTGTATCTGGGACTCGGATGCCCGTTCCACTCGGCGTGTTTTAATATTTACTGTGCGATATGATACGGTGTATAGGCGCCGATGCTCCATGGTATTAGATGGGGAGGGGGGCTGACCCTGTAGCCATATTTGTTTACCATTCGCTTGGTTTCATTCAATTCTTCCTGGCTTACCTCAACCGTTTCGTTTTTGTTTGCGGGTTTAGCAAACGACACATTTGGTTTTGCGCTGGTGTTGATGTTGTTGTTGTTATTCTTATTGTTACTGTTGTTGCTGTTGTTGTTGTTGTTGTTGTTGTTGTTGTTATTATTATTTTTAGTTTCAGTTGTGGTGGTGGTGGTGTCAGTAGCGTTCTGTGTGGAAGAGTCGATTTTGGGAGAATCCATTTCGATATCACGAGTTAATAATTTATTTTTTGTTTCAGTTGTTGCTGTGGTGTTGGTTGTTCTTTTTGACATTGTGGTGGTGGGCATGGCGGCTTTAAAACCTGTAGACATTGGTAATGGCGGGAAATCCATGTCAGCATGTGACAAAAGTAAATAATTGCCACTGCTATTACTTATATTTTCAGTGTTGGCAACCGTAGCAAGGTTTACAATGGTGGTGGTGGTGGTGGTGGGAGATGTTAGTCTGTTAGAAACGCTGTCAGCAGTTTTGGGTAGCTGAATGCCGTCCATGTTTTTTTTTTCAAAGAAATTTTTGTTTGATAAAATAAAGTTTAAATTTTGGGCTCAATGCCCCAATATTATTGAGTGTCTTTTTCAGAAAGCAATATATGTGAACTTATAAACACTTAACAACAAAAATTTTCCATAACTGGCAATTTGAAACAACTGAAAACAACAAACCTGTGGAGTTCACGATAATACGATTTCCTACGTAGGTCGCCAATAATAATAATAATAATAATAATAATGATTTCTAGTATAGGCACAAGGCCAGTAATTTGGGGGGAGGGAAAAGTCGATTAAAACGACCCCGGTACGTGACTGGTACTTTATTTCATCGACCCCGTAAGGATGAAAGGCAAAGTTAACCTCGGCGGGATTTGAACTCAGATCAAAAAGGGCCGTAACTCTATGCTGCAAAGCATAGCCTCCGACCCTCTACCGATGCTGCCAATCTATAATAATAATTGTTTCTACTATTGGCACAAGGCCAGCAATTACCCAGTACATTAATCTATAATAATAATGATAATTTCAGAAATAGTAATAATATCAAGATATTATACAATGCGTATATGATATCTATCTGCAATCACATAAAACCGCTTCATAAGCACATACATAGACAATAAACGTACAATACGCAGCAACACAAGCCAGACACATACTCATAAACACACATACACAGGCACGTACAAAAATAATAAACCCACTTGCATTAACACATTTACCCATCACTATATATACTTATACCTGTGAA
>OZ024741.1:308811248-308823748 GCA_964016885.1 Eledone cirrhosa | reverse complement strand
TTGGTTCGTGGAAACATTTCCTGGCAAAGAACGGAAAAAAACGAAGATAATACGTCATTATTTGGAGCGGTGAAAAACAATTACACGCAGACAAAACCACGTTTATGGTATAAAAGAAGTCGTAGACTAATATTCTATTAGGTGGTTCATGGAGACCTTCTCTGGCAATGAACGGAAAAAACGAAGATATATCATTATGTGGATCGTTGAGAACAATTACACGCAAAGACAAAACCACGTTTATGGTATAACTGAAGTCGTAGACTAAAATTCTATTTAGGAAACCGAATGATTCTCGGCTTCAGAGTTAAGAATAATGTAAATAAATTACAGAGGTAAATGAAATTAAATATATATACATGCACGCATCCAAATACGTACATACACATGCATACGCGAAAACACTAGCCATGGGTATGCAAATGCAAGCACGTACTCAAAAAAAAACACGCACGCACATACAGAACCCACGCAACGCCTGTACCCGCACATATTCGAATGTATACACCAAATACACATAAAAATATATATAAAAAATATATATATATGTGTGTGTGTGTGCGTGTATACATATAATTATATAAACGTATATAAATACGTATATAACGCGCGCACACACATACCTACATGTAAATACACATATGTTCGCAGACGTACGACAACCAAAACGCAAAGTACACATATACACACACCCTACATACGTACGAACCCGCATACTCACACAGACGCAAAACTCACGTATACACATAACCATATGCACATGTACCGGTATATATAATACAATATATACGTCTATAACATATACAAGATACGTACGAGAAAGTATACGTACCTTCACAAAACATACAGGTAATATATACTTACCTATACAAATAAGTAATAGTATAAACATAACTTATACTTAGCTACCACATCAAGACGTAAAATATCTGCGTATAGTTCGTACTATGCGTTAGGGTATAATGTGGGGCTGTAATACAGGAAAGTTTTGTGCAATTTATGTTTACAAGCGGAAATTGCCTCAGATCTTTTGTTTAAGATGTGGGCTTTGGCGTAGAGTATTTCCAGGGCCTCAGCGGCGTAGAGGTCACATGGTCTTTTATTTCCGTTATACGATCTAGCCTCAGCTAGGATCTCCCAGTGTAACTTATATTGGGTGTGGTTGTCTTTTAGACTCCAGATATAAGCTGAAAGTGACGTCATATTCCTTCTTAAAGGGTTAAGAAAAGAATGGGTATGCATGTAAAGACGCTGCTTGAATCTATTGGCGGTTAACCCTATGTAGGCCCTACGGGACGTGGGTGTTTCAACCTTACATTTGTAGACAATGTTACTAGAGAGGCATTTCCCGGATAGGGGGCAGTCAACCCGATTCCTACAATTACAGTTAGTACTAGCTATAGGGTTGCACGTGTTCCTACGGCTAGGTAATTTAGCTAAATTTGAAGCTGTGATGTTATGTGCAAGGTTAAGAGTCGTAGAGTAAGAAATTTTAATGGTATTTCTATAAAAAATGTTACTATATTTATGTGCTGGGGTCGAAATATTTACTTCTGCGTTCACAGATTGATTTTTCAGAAGATCCCGTTAAGGGTGAAAGCAGCGATTCTTTGCTTAAACTTTAATCTGTTATTTTAATAAATATTTGCTCTATGGTTCTTATATATTTGATATATATTTATCCTTATCGAGCCCTCTTTGGATTTTAGTCTCCAAATTTATTATTATTACTATATATATATATATGTGTATATATATATATATATATATATATATATATATATATATATATATATATATATATATATATATATATATATATATATATATATATATATATATATATATATATATATATATATATATATATATATTAGTAAAAAGGAAAATAAATTGCTAACAAATTTTTCCCAGTAAAAAAATAGTTTAATTAGTAATAAGTATTAGTTAGTATTCAGTTTTAGTTTTAATTTTGAGATAGAGTGCTCGTGATTTTTGCTCTATTACGAGCACTTTATCTCAAAATTACTTTTGAAAAGCATAAGAAATATGCTTAAAACTAAAACTGAATACTAACTAATACTTATTACTAATTTATACTTATTCCTAAATAAACTATTTTTCACTGGGAAAAATTTGCAGCATTTTTTTTCCTTTTTACTAATATATCACAACTCGTGTGTCACACCTCTATTTAAAATATATATATATATATATATATATATATATATGTGTGTGTGTGTATGTGTGTATATACACACAGACATATATATATATATGTGTGTATATATACATAGTTAATACATGAAACAAAAGAAACACAGGGATGCAAAAATACACCGTTATATTAGGTTCACGGTTGGAGGGTTCGACGTTTCGGACAGAAGTCATTCATCAGGAAAGTTCGGATAAGGAGAGAACAGGTAGGTATATGAAAGTAGTATGTGAAAGTTAGGAAAGGTAGGTAGGAAAAGGGTGTTGGGAGAAGATTGATAGGTTGGAGGTGGTAGGTGATAGGTCGGGCCTTGGGGGTGGCAGCCGAAGTGGATGGTACCAGGGTGTCATGGGTGTGGTTTTGTCTGTGCCGAAGGGATGAAATTGGAAGGTGTGTGTTACTTTAGTCTGTGTGTGTGGGGGAACACGTGGGTGTCCCAGAGACTTACATTGTTGGTGTATGCGTGTGTGTGTGAGTTCTTAGTTGTTTGTGCATGTGTGTGTGTTAGACAATGAGAAACTACAAACACCGCAGGTTTCAAGTAAAATTCTTCTTCTTACATGTGTATTTGCATAAAATGTAAATACACATGTATAAGTACCCGCATATAAATAAAATTAGCCTATTAGTGGAGATTTAAAAATCCCTCTGAATGGAAAAATGATGAGAATTGACGCACACACACACACACACACACACACACACACACACACACACACACACACACACACACACACACACACACACACACACACACACACACACACACACACACACACACACACACACACACACACACACACACACACACACACACACACACACACATACACACACACACACACATATATATATGTGTGTAAGTAAAAGGCAAACAGAAATAACAACACAATCGGTACAGTATATAGAAGGAATATATTAGGTGAACGCTTGAAATAGCAGGAAGAGGGTCTTAACGTTTCGGACGTTAGTTCTTCATCAGAAAAAAGAATGAGAAATAAGATAGATTGAGGGGACGGGCGGGATGGAATTAGAAAAATGTCGATATATATATATATATGTATGTGTATATATATATATATATATATATATATATATATATATATATACTAATATGAGTTTCTTTCTCGTATTTTATGAGTTTCTCCGCCATTTGTTTCCTATCTGACAGGGTGTCTAAAACTACCTCTTCTCATGAAACGGGCTTTGTGGGGTTGCCGGTTTTGTCGTTGGTGACTACCCAACCATGCAGCAGGTTGTACTGGGTTGCATGTTTCCAGTATATATATACTAAGTTATAGGTCCGATAGCGAGCCCGGGCGGTTTCGTGTGTAGCCATGTTTTTAGAATTTCTGTTGATAACAAAATGTTTATTGCTCAGATTGTATGATGTTTGTGTACACAATACAATACTGCGTGGTCATGATAGCAAGTTTATGGCCAGGTATGTTGCTACACTCTAGTGCTCAGGGATGGTGGTCTTCATAACACTCTGGATGGGTGCTCTAATTCACAGTAACTTTCCTAAATTTGAGTGTGCACCATTGAAAAGTGGGGAGCAGTACCATCCGGTACTCCTCTTCCTTTGGCGACGGGCCCAATGTGATCATTGAATGCGAAGGATATGTGAAAACTATATAGAAATGAAGGGAGCATGCTACATTAATATTAGTGTGCATGATCGAAGGAGCACAAATGAAGTTATAAGTAATACTGGATATAAGAAGAATGCATTAGTACAGGCTTGTGATGCGTATAGAGGACGTCAGTTGTATAAATAAGTGCTGGGCGCTCGAAGTGGAGGGGACCTATCGAAGAGGGAAACCTGGGAAGATATGGACTATCCAAAGTAGTGAAGACAGATCCCAAGAAGCTGAACTTCATGAACTGAGACACAAACAGCTGCGACAAATAACGACGTCGAAGTTGGAGAAGAAACAAACCGTTCATCCATGCAAGAATGGCACTCCGATTTTTTCCCCATTTTTCTCTCTCTTTTTGTTTACTATCTTAATCCTTTTGCATTAATGGCTAACAGATTGGCAAAACTTGTAGATCAGCATTTGTTCTCGCACTTTAGATGTGTCGTCGTCGTCGTCGTCGTCGTCGTCGTCGTCGTCTTCTTCTTCTTCTTCTTCTTCTTCTTCTTCTTCTTCTTCTTCTTCTTCTTCTTCTTCTTCTTCTTCTTCTTCTTCTTCTTCTTCTTCTTCTTCTTCTTCTTCTTCGCTCACTCATTCCCAAGAGAATCGTGGGGACAGAGTCCTCAAACACTCCTTCTAGCGGGTCCTGTCAAAGGCAACCGTCTGCAACTGATCCGGCAGGATCCCCAAGCGAGACCAGCCAAGTTCAAAGGTGTTATCCAACCATCTTGCTTGGGGCTTACCCCTAGGTCTCTTGCTGGTTGGCTTTGCCTGTAAAATCTGTCCAGTGATTCCTACCTGAGACATTCTAACCACATGGCTATAGTATTGGAGCTGTGATATCTCAATTGCCTAGACCCATGTCTAGAGAATTAAAATAAAATAAAATACTAAAGGAATCTTTGAAAGAAAATGAAGATAGAAGTAACTGAAGTATATAGGAGAAACAGGAAGGGAAAGTGAAGAGAAAGAAAAGAGAATGAATGGAAGGAAAATGTGAAAGAAAGGAAGAAATGAAAAAAAAACAGTTTTGAACGAAATCTTGAAAGAATAAAAAAAGAGGAAAGAGAAGACAGAAAGAAGTGCTAGAGAAAGAAAGGACATAAGAAGGGAAGGACGAAAGATAAAAAGAATGAGTTAGAAAAAAGAAGGAATACAGAAGAAAGTGATAGATAGATATAGATAAAAACAAAAGACAGAAGGAAAACTAAAAAAGGAAATAAATTAAGAAAAAAAAA
The DNA here is from genome assembly GCA_964016885.1 of Eledone cirrhosa. Lineage (NCBI taxonomy): Eukaryota > Metazoa > Mollusca > Cephalopoda > Octopoda > Eledonidae > Eledone > Eledone cirrhosa. The sequence goes on along the minus strand of OZ024741.1, from coordinate 308,818,655 downwards.
CAGACAGGGGGTAGATGGGGAGAGCGACAGAAAGATTGGAATACGGGGAGAAAGAGAGAGACCGACAGAAAGACAGGAATGTAAGAGAGAAAGAAAGAAGCGACAGGGAGGAAGGAATGCGGAAGAGAAAGAAAGAGGTTGGAGGGTGACAGAAATAAAAATATTTTTAACGAAATACAAGAGGCTAAAGAAAAACGAAAAATAAAAATAAAAAACGAAAAATCAAACAGAAACAAATAGAGTAACAGAAAGGGAATGAACGAGAGATAAAAAAATGTCAAAAATTTATATGGAAAAAAGAAGGAAAACTTTGAAAGAAGAAAAAATAGAAGAAAATAAATAACGAAAAACAAAAAACAAAAGAAAGTGAAAATTTGACATTATTCTACTTAAATTCAGGTGGTGGATTGGCAGTATCGGTAGAGGGTCGGACGCCATGCTTTCCAGCATAGTTACGTCCCTTTACGATCTGAGTTCAAATCCCGCCGAGGTTAACTTTGCCTTTCATCCTTACGGGGTCGATAAAATAAAGTACCAGTAATGAACTGGATAATTGCTGGCCTTGTGCCTAAAGTAGAAACAATTATTCTACTTAAATTCATCAATGATTATAATGAGGGTAGAGGCAGTCGCTTTTGAGCGGCCACACATGTCCCGTAATTTCAGAATATAGAAAATGGGATTATTTTCTCCCCAGACCTAACACTCTGTCTTATTATTTATATCTAATAGCATATATGTATATGTATGTATGTGTGTACGCATATGTATGTATGTATGTATGTATGTATGTATGTATGTATGTATGTATGTATGTATGTATGTATGTATGTATTTATATGTTATCTCTTTCTCTTAATTTCGAGTATATTTTTTTGACCGCCACCTTCCTGGTGGCAAGGTTGTAAAAGAAAAGAAATTGTCATCCCTTGAATCGCAAGAATGTTTTGCAAATTTTGAAGGTGCCAGCTATCGCAGCCATTAGGGAGCTACGCTTTTTGTCCGTAAATCCAAGTTCAGTCATACTTTGGTCCAAGCGGGTTGGTATATAACCCGTAGCTCCAATAATGATGGGTATGAAGCTAAAGGTGTATCTTGGATACTGGATTTGTAAACTCCTCATCAATGGTCCGTAGATGTCCTCCTTCTCCTGTATTTTTCTGACAACGTTTACATCAAGTGGGCAGCTGATCTCCACAACAGAACACGTTTTCAATGTGTGGTCCCAAACAACAATATCAGGCCGGTTGTGCTTTAATTTGGTGGCAGTTTTTATTTTCAGGTTCCACCAGTATTCCTTAGTGCCATCTGTCTCAATATATTCTTCCTCGTTTGTTGTTAATTTTATGTATGTATGTATGTATGTATGTATGTATGTATGTATGTATGTATGTATGTATGTATGTATGTATGTATGTATGTATGTATGTATCTCACTTAGGATTAGGAAGGCAAGTGATGCTTTCGGAAAGCTAGAAAGGCGACTCTGGGGTCGGCGAGACATATGCGGGAGGACAAAGGTAAAGGTGTACAGGGCATGTGTGCTCTCTTGTCTTCTTTATGCCTGCGAGACCTGGGTCACATATCGACACCACCTTAAGCAATTGGAGCGTTTCCATCAGATGTGTCTCAGACGGATCCATGGCGTTCACTGGAGGGACCACATCAGTGATGTCGAGATTTTGGAAAGCTCTATGTGTGACAGTATAGAAGCTCTTGTGCTTAAGCAACGACTCCGTTGGAGTGGTCCCCTTGCCAGGATGAAGGATTCTAGAATACCAAAACAACTCTTTTATGGAGAGTTGGTTAAAGGAAAACGACCGCCACATAAACCAAAAAAGAGGTATAAGGATTCCTTGAAAGCCTCTCTGAAAGACGCTAACATCTCTGCTGATACATGGGAGAATATTGCTGCTGATCGTAATAAATGGAGAAAGACTGTATATGAGGGAAAAGTTGCCTTTGAGGCATCTCGAATCGCATACGAGAAAGTAAAGCGGGATGTGAGGAAGGGCATTGCTGTTGCACTTCCAGACGGCGAGGGTCCTCCTATGGTGCTGACATGCAGCGTATGTGCGAGACTCTGCCTAAGCAAAGCTGGACTCGAAAGTCATCTTCGCAGTCATAAAGTAAGACCAGTGGTTGACAACCAGGCTGCTGTTGGAGATGCTACTCATCATGCTTGCCAAACATGTGGTAGAGAATGTAAATCAGCAGGAGGGCTCAAGCGACATGCAAAAGTACACGAACTCCAACCACAGCCGACTATTCCCAATGAATGTTTTGGTTGCCGACTCTGTGCAAGACATTTTAGATCATTGGCTGGACTAAAAAGCCACATTCGATCGCAGCGCTGTTAGTTGCTATCGTGTGTGTGTGTGTGTGTGTAGATATGCTTATGTGTGTGCGTGTGTGTGTATATATATATGTATATGTATATCATTATGGTTGTTGTCGTTATTATTATTGTTGTTATTATTATTATTGTTATTAATGTATGTGTGTGTGTATATGTGTGTGAGTGTGTGTGTGTATATGTGTATGTATATATATATATATATATATATATATATATATATATATATATATATATATATATATATATATATATATATATATATTTTTATTTTTTTATTTTTTTTTTATTTTTTATTTATTTATTTTTTTATTATTTTTTTTTATTATTATTATTATTATTATTATTATTTTTTTTTTTTTCCTTCTCGTGCAATGGCCATACTCGATAACGAAGGGGCAGCCATCATGTATGTATGTATACAAAGGGCGGAAGAACTCATAAGAGTCAACGGCCATCCCAAAATGTGTAAATATGTATATACACATGTACATATGTATGTGTATGTATATGCGTGTGTATATGCCTGGGGTGTCAAGGATGGGCATGTACCTCTGTAGAGGGGGCTAGCCATGCCCTTTTCAGGACAGCTAGTCCTGCATTGGGTCCCACCTGACACTCAGCTCTCACCTGTGGCCCCAATAAGCTGTAGCATGCGACAGCGGCCACACCCTGGTAAACCGCCTTGGCTGGCGGGCCGAACCAGGTTGAGGGTAGCCGGACGGGTCTGAAACCCCCTGGTGAGTTAGAAAGGGGATGCCTTCCTCTGTATGCGAAGACTGGACCCAGCGGAGTGAGTGGAGGAGGACAACATCGTCCCAATGGTCACGAAGGTGTGGAGCGTTAGGGCACGGCAACGCACTACAGACGTCGTGGCCATCCACTGCAGCCAAGGAAGTCCCTGGTCGTGAAGGTCCTCCGTACCACCGGATTCTGGCTTCTGCGGCCGAGTGAGTGGGACCGTCACTGTGCACTGGCCCTCCCACTATAAACCTTTCCCGCACAGGTTTCTTCTTTTAAGACATGTATGTATGTATGTATGTATGTATGTATGTATGTATGTATGTATGTATGTGTGTATGTATGTATGTGCGTGTGTGTACATGCATGCATGCATGTATTTATGTATGTATGTATGAATGTTGTATGTATGTATGTATGTATGTATGTATGTATATATTATTGTTATTAAAAAACCTGTCAAGGGGCAAAGGAGCTCTTAAGAGTCAATGGCCATCCAAAATCACTGGGAGAGATGACCCCTTAGCCTTTGTCAAGGCAGAATTCTAGGAGAAGGAAAACTCTGATATAACACCTGCAACTCTGATGGTATCCAATGATGTTGACTTGTTCTTCTTTTTGGTAAATATCATCTTGGTTAAGAGAGTGGGACTGGCTTTGTGCAGTGCCTTTGCTCACTATAAAAGCTTCACGGCACAGGCATTGCTTTATATCTGGAGATCTCTCTGCACTTGTCCTCACATGGTACCATGGGCCCAGCACTATGTGTCAATAATTGTCACAAGTGTAGTGTTTGTACCAGAGGTTTCAAGTCGCTGGCTGGACAAAAAGTCACACTCGTTCAGCGCTTCGGTAGGGGTTCTCCTACATGGATATAAAGTAGTGGCCGTACTCGAAAACGAGTTGGCAGCCACCATGTATGTATGCATGTATGAATGTCTTCCTCTAACTGTATTTTTAAGTAAGTGAAATGGAACTGGCTTTAAGCTGGATTCGAAACCGATTCACTATCTAGACTCTATGCAACTCGATACATTAAGAAACTATTATTATTATTATTTTATTTGATATATTTTTTGCTCTTAACAGGTCGCTTACTACCTCAATGTAAACTTCTAACCGCAACCGAAGACATCATATAAAAAAACAACAACTATAAGCACCAATCGATAAAAAAAAACTCTCAAAAAACATCAAAAAAAATCGTGTTAACGTTGTTGTTGTAGTTGTCATTGTTGCTCTCTCTCTCTTTCTCCTTATTTATCGCTTCAGTCGAGTTGTTTCATCTTGACTCTTCACTCACTTCAGTTCTCTCTTTCTTTCTTCTTCTTGGTTTTACTCTCTCTCGCATATATATATATATATATTCTGCATTCACTATTTCATCCCATAGTCTTTCTCTTTTATACCAACCTTCTTACTCTTTACCTCAAACACTCACTCCTACCAAGTCACGACAAACTTCTCTCTTTCTCTCTTATTCGCTCTTTTTTCTATGTTGATTTCCTTTAGTTTTTCGTTCAAGCCACTCTCTCTTCTTCAGATATACGAATTTAGTCTCTCTCTGTGTCACTCACTCTCACACACACACACACTGTTTCTCCGTTTATCTATCTCATAACTTTACTCTGTATCTGTCTATATATATATTTATCTTACTCTGTATCACATACTGACTCACTTTCTCTCTCTCTCTTTCATACTCTCACACACACACTCGATCGTTCTATCTCTATATTAAGCATGCATACACATTTTGTCTCTCCGTATTCTCGCTCACAGGCATTCACTTTCTCCCACTTTATCTATCTTTCGCATACTCTTTCTCTGTATTACACAGTCATTCTCTCTTTATCTATCTATCTATTACGCTCTATTTCTATATCAAGCACTCACTCGCTCTCTATCTTACACGAACTCACTCTTTATCACACTCACTCACTCGCTCTGTTTATCTCAGTCCGTTTACTTGTCTATTTACTTCTCTATTTATACCAGTCTTTGATCTCCTTATCTATCATATTACCACTCTTTCCCTCTCACTGTTTCTCTCTCTCTCTCTCTCTTTTCGACCACATCTTTTTATCTACTTCTCCGTTCTGCAGGTTCAAGATATGAGAAAGTCAGAAAGGTAACGAACAGTAACAGGTTTTTTTATTATTATAAATAATTTAGGTACAAGGCCGGCAATTTAGAGGCGTGGGGAAGAGGAAGTCGATTATATCGACTTCAGCACTTGACTGGTACTTTATTATATTGACCCCAGAAGGATGAAAGACAGTTGACCTCGGTGGGATTTGAACTTAGAATGTAAAGGGCTTTAACTAAATACCGCAAGGCGTTTTGTCCGACGATCTACCGATACTGCCGAATCCACCGCCTATTATAAACAACAATAATAACTATTATCGTCATCCTTAGATTCTTTCCTTTGATTTTTCCCTTCTTCTTTCATTCATCATCTTCACGAGCTTCTTCTCCTCCTACTACTCCTACTTCGTTTTCTCATCCTTCTCCTCCCTTCCTTCTCAAGATCTCAGCCGTGTGGCTAACAAAGCACGCATGCGCTCAGCTCCCACCACCTTCCTTGCAGTAGTCTTTCTCCTCCTCCACCTCGTTCTTCTCCTCCTCCTTTTCCTCGTCCTTCGCCTCCTCTATGTCTTCTCGTTTTCCTTGTCTTTTCTCTTTTTTCTTCTCTTATCTCACTTTCTTTCTCTCAATCTCTCTCACACTCCTTTCATTTTTCACACCTTCCTTTTCTCCTCCTTAATTCTCCTTCTTTGTTCTCTTTCCCCTCTCTATTATGTCTTTTTACACTCTCTCACTTTCTTTTTGTTTCTCTTTTTTTTCTTGTCTTGTCGTTTCTACTCCTCCTTCTTCTCCACTGCCGTTTTTCTCTCCTCCCCTCTTATTTTCTTCCCTCCTCTTTCTTCTTAAAGCTGTCTTCGCTTTCTACTCCTACTACTTCTTCCTTCTTCACCTTCTCCCCCTTCATCGTCTTCTCCTTCTACTTCACCTTAACTTTTACTCTTTCCTCCTCCTACCTCCTCCGTCACCACCACCATTCCCGTCGTCACATTGAACAGTCTTCTTTCTTTCTCTTTTTCTTTTTGTTGTTGTTGTTGTTCCTTCCCCCCTCCAATCAACGAATTTCTTTGTTATTCTTCAGCTTTTGTAAAGTTATCATAAGTTCCTCGACCGACAAGCGACAGAAACAAGTTGTTGTTTTTTTCCTTTCTAGAAGGGCAGCTTCTAAGAGGTAAAAGGATAATGTAACCTATATCTATCTATCTATATCTATCTATCTATCTATCTATCTATCTATCTATCTATCTATATCTATCTATCTATCTATCTATCTATCTATCTATCTATCTATCTGTCTATCTATTTATCTAATGTTATTTATGTTATAACCATTCATTCGTTTTTGTTTTGCTCGTTCATTGATTAATTGACTTATTTGTTCATTCCTTTATATACATATATATATATTCATTCATTCATTCATTCGTGTGCTCGTTCATTCAATCATACTTTCACTCACTCACTCGTTCGTTCGTTTCTACATTCAGTTGTTTGCCTATTTTATTCATTCGCTTTGCCTTTTTTTCTTTCTATTTCTCTATTTTCAATGTTTCATTTCTGTTTGTCGAACTAAGCGGGATTTTTCTACTTGGAAGAAAACAAACAACCGCATATCATATGACAATTAATAATAATAAAAACCGTGTATAGACAGACACTCACGCACACAAATATACACACACACACACAATCTATAAACACTATTTCTATGTTTCTCTCCAAAATGATTATATGTACTCCTCTCTCTCTCTCCCTTTCTCCCCCTCTCTTATATATATATATATATATATATAATATATATATATATATATAAACTTGAGTTTAATTTCGTATTACGAAAGAATGAGCCCTCGATTTGTAAACAGAGTTGTTTTACATATTTTAATACTTAAATGTATATATATATATATGTATATATAAATACAAATATATATATATATATATATATATATATATATATATATATTTGTATTTATATATACATATATATACACACACACACAATTACGTACGCGCACTCAATAGCGCTATGTACAGTGTGGTTAAGTACATAGCGATGTCTGTTATATAGTGATCCAAGTATTGATACTTCCTAAATTAGGCGAATCCAAAGGTTTGGAGGATTCTCTCGTCTACCAAGTTTGTCTGTCTATCTGTATTTTGAATGTTTTTCCTCTCTCTATTGTTAGGGGAGAAGTTAGTTGTAAAAGCATAAATGCCAC
>OZ024741.1:308796248-308798748 GCA_964016885.1 Eledone cirrhosa | reverse complement strand
GAGGCGTCTGGCTTAGCCATTATGTGCGTTCGGCTCACGATCGTAAGGTCGTGAGTTCGATACACGGTGGTGCACTATATCCTTGAGCAAGACACCTTTTTCACATTGCTCTAGTTCACTCTGCTGCCAAAAGATGTGTTGTACCTGTAATTCAAAAGGCCAGCGATGTCATACGATGTGTCTTGCTGAATCTCCCCTAGAACTACGTGTCTGTAGAATGCTCAGTCACTTGCTCGTTAATTCCATGAGAAGGCTGTTCAGTAGACACTGGTTGTCTGATCTGACAGAGATACAACAGCAACGTAGCAGTGTCTTTACTCAAGACGAGGGTTTCTCAACCTGTGTTCCCCGAACCCTAGGGTTTCGCAAGAGGTCGTTAAGGGTTCTGTGAGAAACTGTGATAAAATTGCTCAAAAATGTATCAGCTTATTTATCACTGTTTAATATCGATGGTCCCATATAGGGACAAACATGGGACCATCGATATTAAACAATGATAAATAAGCTGATACATTTTTGAGTAATTTTATCACTGTTTCTCACAGAACTCCTTGTTTAATTTTATGTTCGTAATTTTACTATACACATACGGCATATTGTTGGAAAATCATTATGAAGGCACGTGGGTTAGTGGTTAGAGTAATGAGCTCCCAATCGTAAGGTTGTGAGTTCGAATCTCGGACCAGGTGGTGTGTTGTGTTCTTGAGCAAAACACTTTATTTCACGTTGTTCCAGTCCATCCAGCTGTTTAAATGAGTTGCGACGTGACTGGTGTCAAGCTTATCAGCCATTGCCTTTCCTTAAGACAACATCGGTGGCGTGGAGATGGGAGATTGGTATGTATGGGCAACTGTTGGTCTTCCACAAACACACCTTGCCCTAACTTCTGTCTCGGAGGAGAACTTTCCAGGTGAAAAACCGAAGGGGACCTAGAAGATATAACAATTTTTATGCAGAGATTCCCCTAAACATGAAAACTATTTCAAGGGTTCCAAGAAAGCTTGAGAAACGCTGCTGTAGAGGAAGCGGGTAGGAACTTTGTACTATGCAGTGGCAACAAGTTCGGGGATTGGTGTAATAGCTCTTAAAGCCGAAGTTTGGTGCCAGCCCTTCCAGGATTTTCCCTTGAGGTTAAGGAGTTCGCTTCGCAACCATGTGATTCTGGGTTCAGTGCCGTCGTACAGCACCTTGGCCTCATGTTGACCAGTGCCTTGTGAATGAAATTTAGTTAACGGAAACTAAGAAAGCCCGTCGCTTATATTTGTGTGTGTGTATGTGTGTGTGTATGTGTGTGTATGTGTGTGTATGTGTGTGTGTGGAAGGGGGCTGTGTGTGTTTACGTTTGCGTCTGTGTTTATGCCCTGTAATACAGCAGTTCCAAAAAAGGGATCGATAAAAGAAGACTTGAAAAATAATGTTACTGGAGTCGGTATGGCCGGTTAAAATCAAGGAGGGGACGCAGCCTGGCTATAGTATAATGACTGACGCTAGAACAAAAAAACAAAAAAAAATATATATATATTATATATATATATATAAACATAATATATACATACATATGTGTGTATATATAAATATATATATATATATATATATATGTGTGTGTGTGTGTGTGTGTGTGTATTTTCCCTCCCTGACAGTTTCTCTATTTCTTCCTTCTTTATTCCCCTCTCCTTCTATCTTTCTCTATCTACCTATCATACCTATCAAACAGTCTACCTTCTATTTTTCTGTCTGTCTATTATTTCTCTCTCTCTCCTCCTCTATCTATCTATCTATCTATCTATCTATCTATCTGTATATCTATCTATGTTATCGACTTCTGTGGATAAATACATATAAAAGCTTTAACAGATTCAAGTGATAGGATGCGTTGTTAATGTCTGTGTGTGTCTATGTGTGTGTCTGTATGTGTGTTCCTGTGTATATGTTTAGGTCTGTGTTTGTATTTTTATCTGTGAGTGTAACAGACTGTAGATTACAAAGTGAAGACACACACACACACACACACACACACATATATATATATGTATATATTTATAAAATTAGGTATATCACCGACACACAAACATACATACGTACAGACACACATACATAATTATATATACGCACTCAGAAAGTTAATTACCTACACGTACCCCCTGAAATACTCATACATGCATATATATATATATATATATATATATATATATATATATATATATATATATATATATATATATAGAGAGAGAGAGAGAGAGAGAGAGAGAGAGAGAGAGAGAGAGAAAGTCTGCGGTGCTGAGGTCGGTGAGACCACTAATATTGGCAGTACTCAATGCATGGGGAGATTCAGAGTGGGTGGGTATAGAGATATGTATCTCTCTCTCTATGTATGTACGTGTGTATATATATATATATATATACATGTACATACATACACACACAACCGCAGCAAACCACGATCTATGACTAAAGCACTGCCTCTAAAAAACCCAAACGGGGAGTACCATGGAAAAAAGTA
>OZ024741.1:308781248-308791248 GCA_964016885.1 Eledone cirrhosa | reverse complement strand
TTCTACCCTTACTTTTCCAGTTCAAATCCTACCCAGACCAAACTTTTCATTCTTCCAGGAATCTATAAAATACTCCTGACTGCCCCCATCCCCAGATCACTGAATCACATGTCAAGCTAATGGACAGTGTATCTAAGAGGAATTTTATCACAAAGTCTTTTTTTTTTTTTCTCGTCGCCTTTCTATATTTAGTCTTCAATATATTGGGTTGTAACATAAATTCCCGCCGTTGTTATAAGACTTCTCAATAACAAAACGGCGGGAATTTATGTTACAACCTAATAGATAAAACATTTTCTGAGTTACCAGGAAACTACCCACGCTCGAGTACAATGTACTCCCCGTATCCACCCATCTCTCTCTCTTTTAGCACTTTTGAGGGAGACTGAGACTTAGTTTTTGCGGCACTTTTGGAACACCTTCTCCTCCTCGGTGACGATTGATCTGCGAAAAACAGCAGCAGCATCTTTTTATGTCTCTGGTTTACAATATTGAACAGTGGTTCCTAGCCTTTTCACTAACAAAAAAGGCAATTAATTCCTGCTGGAGTTGTAGGACCACTGCCCTGACACGCAACGTGTCTTAAGCGTTCCACACTTGATAGAGATGGAGAGAGAGAGAGAGAGAGAGAGAGAGAGAGAGAGAGAGAGAGAGAGAGAGAGAGAGAGAGAGAGAGAGAAAAAATCGACTCCATTACTGGACTGGTGCTTAATTTATCGACCTCGAAAAGATAAAAGGCAATTTGACTAACAAAGACGTCGGTTCTATAATTAAATTTGCCAACGGAACTCACGTTTTTTAAAGGTCAGTCTTTTGTGCCCTCCGCTCAGGTGTTTGATGACCAAAAGATTCAAAGGAAAACAAAAACATTTTCTCAACAAACTCAGGCAACTTAGGTATTACATTTTTATGCCACTCCTCCATCTCAGAAGTTTACAGACCACAGAAAGGTTCACGGAAGAAAAAGACCCTCTTCAACAATTCCACAGGACTTCGATATTACTGTTGAGCCGTCCCTGCTTCTGGGGCTTGACCGACCAAAGAAAGATTCAAGGAAGAAAAAAAAAGGCACTGTAACCTTCAAACGGTAACTGGACGGATTCCCTTACGAACCACAATATAAACCATGGAAATTCTGATACAAAACTCCAGACTCATTTGAGCTATGCTGTCCTGAAAGTAAAGGGCTCTTAATTCTTGGTGAAGTCGAAGGGGCGCTGTCCAGACATACGGCGGGTCTTATGCAGTTTAAACTTGGTGGGGTCCAGGCCGGAACGCATCCGATTTCATCTAGGGAAGGAGATAGGGGAAGAATCGACTCTAATAATACTGGACTGGTGCTTTATTTATCGACCTGGAAATGATAAAAGGCAAAGTTGAACTCAGAATGCAGTGAATTGGAACATATACCGAGGAATTTTTAATCCCATACACTAACAATACTGCCAATTCACCGTATTTTTGCTGTTCTAAAACACTTAGATTTAAAACACTTAGAGAATTAGACTTCTCTAGGGGATGCTTATCAACTATTTTGATACCAACCCACCTGAAACCACCCCTGCTTCTATGATACTAATCAGTTTTTGTAAAAGTGTTTATATCTATCTAAAATCCTTCCATTGTAATTCTACGAAAGAATCTTTGTTAAGTTATGATCCAATCATCAAACCAATAATGAAAAAGTTAGTTAATTTTTTCATTATTTTCAAAGTTATTTGAAAATCATAGGCAGTGTCTTTCTCTAGAAATACAATAACATTAGCAAATATGACCTGGGTTAATATTAGCCAAAACGTATCGAAATGTACACACACACACACACACGTAATCAAATACAAACTCACACATATGCTACTCATAAGCTCTTATATTGATAGACATGATGTCAGAAAGATAAAAATAAAAAGACAATAACTAAAACCGAAACTGATAAAGAGAGCAGTTTATCTCTAGATACACAAACACAAACATACACAAACACACACACACACACAAACACACACACAAACACACACACACACACACACACACACACACACACACACACACACACACATACACACACACACATACACAAACACACACACACTCTCTCTCTCTCTCTCTCTCTTTCTCACACATACACACACACACACATTTCTGTTTTGTTCATCTGATTCCGTCTCATTTAAAAGCAATGAGATGGGAATAAAAAAAACAACTTAGAAGCATCCCTACTCTCTCTCCCTCTCTGTGTCCCCTCCCTCCTCCATCCTTGCCTCCTCCTCCCTCTCCACCTCACACGGTCAATTTTCAACTACACTGATTGACAAGATAATCTATTTTCTTCTGCATATTGGAAATCTTTGTACATGTCTCGATCGTTCTCCTCTGCTCCCCACCCCGTTTTCTCTCTCTTTCTATGAAGAATGAAATGTCTTAACTTTTTCATTTTGGATATTCATTCATTACACACACACACACACACACACACGCACACACACACACACACACACACACACACACATACACACACACACACACACACACACACACACACACACACACACTAATATATATATATAAACTGCCCATTGTTGGCTTACGTTGTAAAGTCATGCTCTGGGTATGTCAATATCTTAACACCAAATATTGTATTTTATCTGAAGAAAGCAAACTATAATCTAGTATCCTTGAAATATCTATAATGCAATAAATATGTTGTTATAAAGATATTTTCCATTTGCTAATACTATCTATCGGTCGCAACTCCAGGTAGAAGGAGCAACGTGAAATAAAGTGTCTTGCTCAAGGACATAACGCATCGCCCGGTCCAGGAATCGAACTCACAACCTCGCGGTTGCGAATCCAATTCTCTAATCACTCAGCCACACGCCTTTACACGCCTTTAAAAAAACGAGGAAGTTTCATTTACAAGTATATGATATTTATTGTGTATCGACCTGTTACGCGCGTTTCACGAAGACAGACGAGCTCAACAGAGACGTCTGAAATCGCTCATCAGAATATCATATACATGTAAATGAAACTTCCTTTGGTGAATGGAATAATTGTCTTATGTTGTTTATTACATAATTAAATAGCTCTGTAGCATACATAGATCACCCCCTTTTCCTTTACCCTTCCTACGAAAATACTTTATATATATATATATATATATATACCTGCAAAAATGTCCATTTAACCTTTCCTTAATCTCTACCATTCTGTGTATACGTTTGAGGGACACACATGGCTTGATTCACCATTTTCCAATTGGCGTCTGGACATTGTGCATCTCATGTTCACGAACTTTATTCTGAGCGAGAGGAGTGAATTACTACGGAGAAGTCAATAAATAAAGGCAATAGAGTTATTTTTTGTATATATTGAATGGTTTCTTATATAGGCACAAGACCAGCAATTGTTGGAAGAGGGGAAAGTCGATTAAATCGACCCAAGTGCGTGACTGTTACTTTATTTTATCGAACCCGTAATGATGAAAGGCAAAGTTAACCTCGGCGGGATTTGAACTCAGATCATAAAGGGCCGTAACTCTATGCTGAAAAGCATGGCGTCCGACCCTCTACCGATACTGCCAATCTGCCGCCTTTTTGTATATATTTAACAATGGTTTCGACCCCGTAAGGGTGAAAGGCAAAGTTGACCTTGGCGGGATCTGAACTTAGAACGTCAAAGGCCATAACTAAGTACTGCAAAGTATTTTGTCCGCCGCTCTACCGATACTGCCAATCCATCACCCCTGGTTATCTTAAATAAATATATTATTTCTATATCTGCAGACCAGCTGTTTCGGCATTTCATATCCTTTCATCGTAGAAAGTTCGAGGATTAGATAACATTATATTATGTATATATTATGGTTTGAATATACTTTGATGATAACTCAATATGACATTCAACAGAATTAATTTTTTTAAAAAAATATAACATCTAGCCTATAAAAATAATCCCAGAAGAGTACAGCGACGAAACGTAGTGTAATCCGCTCCTAGTATCACAATCTGTCAAACATATGCAGATGACATATTCGGAATGCAGTAAATACTAATTCAGAATATGATTAGTCCCCATTTTTACCACTTAAATACTCATGCTGTCTTTCTTCATTACAAAAAAACTATTTTGTTCTTTAGTAAATTACGCATTCTGGATTGGCAGTATCGGTAGATAGTCGGACGCCATGCTTTGCAGTATAGAGTTTCGCCCCTTTACTATCTGAGTTCAAATCCCGCCGAAGTTAACTTTGCCTTTCATCCTTACGGGGTCGATAAAATAAAGTACCAGCAATGTACTGGTGTTATTGCTGGCCTTGTAGCAAAAGTAGAAACAATTATTAGTACATCTAAGAAGGCGACGGATTGGCAGAATCGGTAGAGCGTCGGACACAATGCTTTGTGACACAGAGTTATGGCCCTTTACGTTCTGAGTTCAAATCCCGCCGAGGTTAACTTTGCTTTTCATCCTTACGATCTCGATAAAATAAAGTACTAGTCACGCACTGGGGTCGATTTAATCGATTTCCCCTCCCCCAAAGTTGCTGCCCATGTGCCAATAGTAGAAACCATACGGCCCTTGCCATTCTGAGTTCAAATCCCGCCGAGGCTAACTTTGCCTTTCATCCTTACGAGGTCGATAAAATAAAGTACCAGTAATGTACTGGGTATTTGCTGGCCTTGTGCCAAAAAGTAGAAACAATTATTAGTACATTTAAGAGGGCGGTGGTTTGGCAGTATTGGTAGGACATCAGGCAGCTTGCTTTGTGATTTACGTCCCTTTGCGTTCTGAGTTCAAATCCCGTCGTGGTTAACTCTGCCTTTCATCCTTACGGAGTCGATGAAATAAAGTACCAGTAACGCACTGGCATCGATTTAATCGACTTTCGTCTTGCAGTTTCTACAGCCCTATATATATAGTCATATCTATATACGGATCCGTAACTCCTGATGGAGTCCTACAGGCGCCGTCATGACATACGGCATATCTTAGGTATTTTGAACCTGAAGATGCCTATTTCACTCCAGGTCCGAACACAATCGATTTATTCCAAAGAAAGAAAAAGAGTGAAAGGGAGAAAATAGATAGTGAGGAAAAAATCGACCCAAATGCTGGATTGGTACTTCTTTTATCGACCTCGAAAGGATGAAATGTAAAGTTGAGCCCGGTGGGTTTTGAACTCAGGTTTTAGTGCAGAGAGCCGGGTCTTAATACTAACGTTGTCTTCACTCTGTCTGTGGTTATACACTTTCTGACAGACTCTCTAATGACCATCTCTTAACGAGGTGCAACATCGTAGACATATGTATATAAATTCATATAAATCTCTACACATATATATTAGCAGTCGAAACGACCCTTTCTAATATATATATATATCAAAGGTATATATTGAGTTAGGAACTCAAAATAGTCTCCTCTTACAACAAAATAGCTCTAAGAAAGAGATATTTCCGAGCCGTATATTATAATTGAAATATATATATATAACACATATATATACACACATATATATATATATACATCTATACATCTCTCTCCATATATATATATACATACACATCTATCTCTCTCTATATATATGTATCTATATATCTCTCTCCCTATATATATATATATGAAGCTGAGAATATGTAAATCTAAGAAGAGAGAGAGAAATAGAGAGAGGCGGAGAGCACACCTTGTAACCATCAGATGCTTCAGGTGAGGAACTGTCTCTAAGCGCTTTAGCTCCCCCCCCCCTCCTCTATTACCACCCTACGGTACAGACGACTATATTAATGTATGTAAATATCTTTCTATTGATCTTCGTCGTGTTTATGTCTGTCTCACTACACACATACTCACGTGCAGTAACACACACACACACACACACGTATGTATGTATGTATGTATGTATGTATGTATGTATGTATGTATGTATGTATGTATGTATGTATGTATGTATGTTTCTCTTTCTCCTAATTTGTATGTATGTACGTATGTATGTATTTATGTATGTATGTATGTATTTATGTATTTATTTATGTATTTATTTATGTATGTATGTATTTATGTATTTATTTACGTATGTATGTATGTATGTATGTATGTATGTATGTATGTATGTATGTATGTATGTATGTATGTATGTATGTATGTATGTGTGTGTGTGTACGTGTGTACGTGTTTATCTATGTGCGTGTCTCTGTACATGTTTGTGTGTATGCAGCACCACATGAAATTGTCCATAAATAAAAATTCCTTTTTCTTATTTCAATTTGAATTTTAATTATTTTTTCCTCCCCAAAAGATCCATCTCCACACTTCATCTTTTAGTTAATGTTTTTTTTCATCTTCGGCGTTATTATAATTATTTTTATTATTTTTATATTACATGTGATTATGGCGTTACTAGTAGTAGTAGCAGTAGTTGTAGCTGTAGTAGTGGTAGTAGTAGTAGTGGTGCTGCTGTTGGTGGTGGTAGTAGTTGAAGTAGTAGCAGTAGTGGTAGTAGTAGTAGCAGTAGTGGTAGTGGTTGTAGTAGTAGTAGCAGTTTAATAATTGTTTCTACTTTTGACACAAGGCCAGCAATTACTCAGTACATTACTGGTACTTTATTTTATCCACCCCGTAAGGATGAAAGACAAATTTGACCTCGGCGGAATTTGAACTCAGAATGGAAAGGGCCGTAACTCTATGCGTCAAAGCATGACGTCCGACCCTCTACCGATACTGCCAATCCACCAATAATGTCCACATAGATTACTGTTATATAAGGAGTTTATATATATATATATATATATATATATATATATATATATATATTTAGTTATGTAATAAACAACATAAGATAATTATTTCATTTACCAGTGGTTTCTTGAAAGCAAACAAAATTTGCTTTCAGTCATCAGAATGAAAAAATCCTGGTGTATTTATTGACAGTCTGTCAATAAATACACCAGGATTTTTTCATTCTGATGACTGAAAGCAAATTTTGTTTGCTTTCAAGAAACCACTGGTCAATGAAATAATTATCTTATGTTGTTTATTACATAACTAATAAGCTCTGTAACCTGCATAGAGCACTCTATTTTCCTGGACCTTTCCGACGGAATTACTTCATTTACACACATATATATATATACATATATATATATATATATATATATATATATATATATATATATATATATATATATGTGTGTGTGTGTGTGTGTGTGTGTGTGATGGACTCTCGTGTCATGCATCAACGCATGAAGGTTCAATAGTTTTCGTAGTTCAATTTTTGTGTGTTTGCCTTAAATGACACTTCATTCGAGCTGTTGATCTACACATCAAGCCGCATTTGGTGCAGTTGACAGGATTTTGAGTGAAGCAGGATAGCATATTTGATCGGATCTTGGTGTTATGTACCAGGCGAGATTTTTCATAGTTCTTTAAACCTTCAAACCAGACAGCTCTCTATTTTCAGGGGCTTCAAAAGAAGTGAGAGATACATTCACAGATTTGAGATTGTATCTCAGTTTATTTTTAAATCTGAGTAATGGTCTGCTTACATTACGTTCAACATTATGTATGTATGTATGTATGTATGTATGTATGTATGTATGTATGTATGTATGTATGTATGTATGTATGTATTTATTTATTTGGGTGTGTGCCCCTCAGTCGTCTGTAGGACATGGTAAGCCCATCTGAGTAGGGATTGCATCAGAAATGACTCAATCTCACCGTTGTTGCATCTCGTGAAGAGATCGGCATTAGAGATTCTGTCAGAAAGTGCATAACCACAGATAGAGTGAAAGATATCAAGTCTGTAAATGCAGGGGCGATTAAGTGTTCATGATTTCGAGCCGTATAAGAGTGCTGTTAGTACCACTATATATATTGAGCGGAGGATTGTTGTGAACCAGATGCACAGGGTTGGTCATGCGGTTAGGATGGAAGATGGAAGACTGCCTAAATAGTTACTTTATAAAGAGCTGACCAGGGGGAAAAGGCCACAACAAAAACCAAAGAAGCAGTTTAAGGATGTCATAAAAGACAATCTTAAAGCTCTAAAGATTGATATGGAGAACTTGGAGAGACAGGCCGAAGGCCGTACATCACGGAGAAAGATGGTCAAGTATGGATGTGATGTTTTTGAGAAAAAGCGAGTGGAGCATGCTGTTTTGAAGCGTTCATTTCGTATGTGGAATTGAGGTGCAATCTATGTGATCGATTTCTTCTAACAAGAGCTGGATATGTCAATTATCTGAAATCGAGCGACCTGATATGGTTCTACCGCCACATACTCCACGGTACATTTGCTGTGAGTGTGGTTTAATTTGCAAGTCAGCTGGTTGACTGACCAGGCATGGAAGAATGCATGAAGACATATCTTAGCCAACATTGCCAACGGACAGTTCAAGTGTCACATCTGCAAAACAAAAGCGGGTCTGAAAAGTCACCTGCATTCACATGATCGTGCACTGTTCAATGAAGAGATGGCATTCATCTGACAAGAAGTAACAATCAGCATATATACAGTGTACCCCCGACATTCGCGGTTCCGGTTATTCGCTGAATTTTCCTTAGAACCTAACTAATAATTGTTCGTGGAAACCACCGCATATTCGCGGAATCGTAAACATCTTCCGCGATTTTTTTCGTAGCAATATATATTTTTTCAGGCTTTTAAACCCTAAATTATTAATAACAATATACTGTATTTGCCGGTCTATATTTTACGTTATGTTTTGACGTTTATAGGCATTTTTATGGACCACGTCCAATATTCGCGGTTTTTCACTCTTCGCAGGTGCCCTAGAAACGTAACTCCCGCGAATACTGGGGAACAACTGTATATACATTCATATATAGCAATCAAGTACCAAGCTGTATTGGAACTGTGACAGAAATTTTAACACCAAGATACAAATTATAAATGGAAATTTACATGTGAATTTAACAGTTTTTTGTGTGTGTTTTGATAGCTAATACAACTGTACCACGATGTTATTGCTCTATTACTATACAAACATACATGCATACATATAAGTATATACTGTGTATCTATGTGTCTAATATACATACACACACACACATATATACTCTTTTACCTGTTTCAGCCATCCGGCCATGCATGAATAAATTAGAATTTTATTTCTCGCTCTTGCACAGCTGATATGTGTACATACTTACATTTATATATATATATACCTTGTCGAGTGGTTTGCTACTCATTCATATAGTAGGTCGAATTTGCTTGCACACCGCCAAAGATTCGATTTTACTAAGCATCCAATTATATATATATATATATATATATATATATATATATATATATGTATGTATAACAAAGAAAATGTGGTAAGAAACCAGGTGGATCATAACGCACCAGAGTACTCGATACTTAGGTTAGTAGAGTGGGTAATAGGAGAAAAGTTGCGACCCCGACGGCTGAGCTCCGGCCGTTTCGACAGCTAGAATCGACTATTTTCCTATATTATATATATATATGTGTGTGTGTGTGTGTAGGCAAGTATGTATTATATATATATATATATAATGTGTGAGTGTATATGTATGTGTGTCCGTGTACGTATGCTACCATTATCGTTTTTGTAGCATTGTAATGCTTCTGCTCGCTTTCGACTACCATGCAACAAGTTTCTCCGAGAAAAATATTCTAACAAAATACTAACATAAAAAAAAAGAAAATAGATTCAACTAGGAGTGGATTACCTTGTGTGTGTGTGCGCGCGAGAGAGAAAGAGGTTAAGAGAAAGAGAGAGAGAGAGTGTGTGTGTGTGTGTGTGTGTGTGTGTGTGTGAAAAGAGGTTAAGAGAGGGGGAGAGAGAGCGAGTGTGTTTGTGCGTGTGCGCGAGAAAGAGGTTAAAAGAGAGAGAGAAAGAGAGTGTGTGTGTGAGAAAGAGGTTAGGAGAGAGAGAGAGAGAGAAACAAGGATAAATAGAAAGCCAGACAATCTTGGAAAGCATATATAAGAGAAAGAAAGAGAAGTAGAGAGAGAGAGAAA
>OZ024741.1:308760665-308763165 GCA_964016885.1 Eledone cirrhosa | reverse complement strand
ATATATATGATAATTCGATTGTTCATCTGCTATTGTGCAGCTGCAACTTCGGTTATACTCATTATATATATATATATATATATATATATAAATAAATAAATAAATATCCATATACACACACACACATATATATATATATATGTACATAGACACAAACACGCACACACATGCATTGTTTCGGTCAACCGTAATCCACTCACAAGGCATAGGTGAGCCCTGAGGCTATAGTAGAAGATGCATGCCTTGAATTTGCAGCGCAACGGACTGAACCCAAAACCACGTGGTTGCGAAACGAGTTCCATTTATTTATTTACATCTCACCGTATTTCGTTATTTCATTTCATTTTTAATTACAGTTATGTCAAAGTCTTTTGCCTCGACGCCCTTAACGGCTTTGCTAATACCCAAAAAATTGTTTCAATTTTTGACACATGGTTAGCAATTTGACGGGGAGGTAGGGTAAGCAATTAAAATCACGCTAGTGCGTTACTGGTACTTTATTTTATCGGCCCTGTAAACAGCGCCTGATTTACCATTTTGCTTAGGTGTGCTTAAGCACAGGGTCCTCTCGGTGGGGTATCTTCCTGCCTCCAAAACTTTCTACGATGAATTTCTCAAATGTTTGGGACCTCATAACTTAACTAGCACAGGGCCTCGTTTGTCCTAAATACGGCACTACCTGTAAGGATGAAAGGTAAAGCCGCCGAGATTAATTTTGCCTTGCGTTCGTCGGAGAAAAAGCTTTTTGGCATTTAGTTACGGCCCTTTGCGTCGTTCTGAGTTCAAATCCGGCCATGTTTAACCCCGCTTTTTATCCTTCTTGGTCGTTAAAACATTATATCTGTAAAATACTAAGGATGATATAATCGAGTTGTTCACAAATTGATGGCCTTGTAGCTAAATTGAAAATCATTATAATTATCTTTGTTGATACTCATTTTAAGGGCAGTGAATTGACAGGATCGTTAGAGCGCCCGAGAAAATGTTACAATAATTTTGTTCGGTAATAAGATTCAATTACCGTCGAGGACAATGTTGCCTTTCAGCTTCCTCGGTCACTGTACTGAAATCAATTTAATCGATTAACCCATTTCTCAAATTTGCTGGCCTTGTGCTTACGGTAGATATTATTATTATTATTATTATTATTATTATTATTATTATTATTATTATTATTATCGGCAGAATGTCGGACGACATACTTTGTAGCATAGAGTTACGGGATCGATAAAATAAAGTACCAGTCACGCACCGGGATCGATTTAATACACTTCCCCCCTCCCCCCAAATTTCTAGCATTGTGCCTATCGTAGAAATCATTATTATTAATATCGGTAGAGCGTCGGGCGACATGCTCTGTGACATAGTTACGGCCATTACGTTCTGAGTTCAAATCCCACCATGGTTAGCCTTGTCTTTCATCCTTTATAGGGTCGAGAAAATAAAGTACCAGTAATGCACTGGGGTTGGTTTATTCGACGCCCCCCCCCCTCGTGTTGGCCTTGTACCTAAATCAGAAACCATTGTTCAAATCCCGCCGAGGTTAACTTTGCCTTTCATCCTTACGGGGTCGATAAAATAAAGTACCAGTAATACACTGGTAATTGCTGGCCTTGTGCCAAAAGTAGAAACAATTATCAATATTATTAGGGGTTCCTCGATCCTTTTTGGCAGTTCTCCGGTAACTGTTTCATCATGTATATTAGACATGTCGCATATTACACACACACAAGATCCTGTTAAGGGTGAAAGCAGCGATTCTTTGCTTAAACTTTAATCTGTTCTTATAATAAATATTTACTCTACGGGTTTATATATATAATATATATATATATATATATATATATATATATAATCCTTATCGAGCCCTCTTCGGATTTTAGTCTTCACATTTATTATTACTATTATTCTTATTCTTACTATATATAATATATAATATATATATATATATATAATATATTTATATATATAATATAATTTATATATATATATCTATGTTTATATATATATATATGTGTGTTTATATATATATATATATGTTTATATATATATATATATATATATATATATATGTTC
Source organism: Eledone cirrhosa (assembly GCA_964016885.1). NCBI lineage: Eukaryota > Metazoa > Mollusca > Cephalopoda > Octopoda > Eledonidae > Eledone > Eledone cirrhosa. The sequence goes on along the minus strand of OZ024741.1, from coordinate 308,761,089 downwards.
ATATATATATATATATGTTTATATATATATATATATGTTTATATATATATATATATGTTTATATATATATATATGTTTATATATATATATATGTTTATATATATATATATGTGTTTATATATATATATATATGTTTATATATATATATATATGTTTATATATATATGTATATATGTTTATATATATATGTTTATATATATATGTATATATGTTTATATATATATGTTTATATATATATATATATGTTTATATATATATGCATATATATATATATATGTTTATATATATATGCTTATATATATATATATGTTTATATATATATGCTTATATATATATATATGTTTATATATATATGCTTATATATATATATATATGTTTATATATATATATATATATATATGTTTATATATATATAGTGTGTGTG
>OZ024741.1:308748165-308750665 GCA_964016885.1 Eledone cirrhosa | reverse complement strand
AGTCCCCAATATCAGAAAGCCAGTTAAATAATTAAAGAATGAAAATTACTCGTCAATCTTTGTGAGATTTATGTGAAAATTATTAATGAGATGGTCATTAATGGAATGGGTTTGATTTAAGGTTTATTCTATCGCGGGGCAGAGCTACACAGCAATCATCACTACTACCACAATAACAACAATTAATATGGGGAAAAGAGGAATTAATAAATTATCCAGTCACTTTTTTGAATCCTTGCAACAGCAGTTAAGGGCCAGGGTACGCTTTTTAGCTGAGAACAGGCGACAGATTATATTTATTCATTAGTGTTGTTTTTAAATTTTTTTACTGATTCATCAGGAGCGAAAGGACTGTTGTCTAGAGGGTAAAAGGAAGATATCGTCTAACATGGTACATAGCATGCTCTGAATACTCGCCACGGGATGGACTTCATCCAAACGCCAGTGTAGAGAGTGTTTAACCGGGCAAACAGATAAAGTCTCTTCACCCAAGTAGGGAAGAGAAGGGTTTGCATTCACGCAAATTGGTGATGCAAGCATCGCAAGACATTTTGTATTACGCTCTAACAATTCCGTTCTGAACTGGTATTCGGTGGATTGGCAGTATCGGTAGAGGGTCGGACACCATGCTTTGACGTATAGAGTTACGGCCCTTGCCATTCTGAGTTCAAATTCCGCCGAGGTTAACTTTGCCTTTTATCCTTACGGGGTCGATAAAATAAAGTACCAGTAATGCACTGGTTAATTGCTGGCCTTGTGCCAAACGTAGAAACAATTATATTTAATCAAAAGCAAGGAGGCCTCGTTGGGGGTGAACTCTGAGAGCAGGGAGACAAATTCCGCAAAGTATTATGTCACACGGCGGCGAATTGTCGGTCTTGTCAGATAGAATGCTCTGCGGTATTCGTTCCGGCTCTCTGAGTTCAAATCCCGCCGAGGTCAACTTTGTCATTCATGAGAGTCTGACGCCAAGCTTTATATCAAAGAATTACGGCCCTTTATGTTCTGAGTTCAAATCCCGCCGAGGTTAACTTTGCCTTTCATCCTTACGGGGTCGATAAAATAAAGCACCAGTAATACACTAGGATAATTGCTGGCCTTGTGCCAAAAGTAGAAACAATTATTTCAAGGTCGATAAAAGAGTATACCAGTTCAGTATTCGGTCGATTCTTTCTCCATATCTCTTTCTCACTTCCTCTCAGGAACAAGTCGGCTGTGTTCACAGGTCGTGGGAGTAGTTAGGCTCCTCTTGGCTTAAAATGTTACGGATCCCTCTTGCGCTCCAAGGACTAGGCCAGTTCACCGTATGAGGAACAAAGAAGGTTATAGCTCCATCATACGAACTTTCACATGTTCCCTTCTATAAAATTTCGCTCGTAAGTGGTCCCATGGTTGGGCCAGAAGGCACAAAACATTTCGCCAAATTACTGAATAGTGGGATCAAACCTGGTTACAAGCGATAGCGAAGCGAAATTCTTAAACCACACGGCCGTGTCTGCATCCATGTAATTAAAGGTGATGATAATCCATAATTAATAATGATTATCAATTGATGATTAAATATATAATAACAATGTTGAATAGTAATCAGCTAAGATAAAGAGATACGAACACATTAAATATATATGCAAGCAGGGAAAAAGAGGACGTAAGATGTGAATATATATATATATATATATACAATTTTGAGGTATTATAATATATCAATTATGTATGATATTTGTGCTTCTCATATCTATAAATTTGAAACAATATATATGTATATATTGTATATATATATATATATATATATATATATATAAATATATATATATATATATATATATATATATATATATATATATATATATATATATACAGATTAGACAAACATCACGGACGCTCTATCTCAAAATTATTTTTGAAAAGCATTAGAAATGCGCAACCGGTAAAACTTAAAACCAAAACTGAATACTAACCAATACTATTACTAATTCTCACTTATTCCTAATTAAACTATTTTTCACTGTGAACAATTTGTCAGCATTTTCTTTTCCGTTTACCAATATATATATAAATATATATATATATTGGTAAACGTGTGGCCGAGTGGTTAGAGAATTGGATTCCTAATCGTGAGGTTGTGAGTTCGATTCCCGGACCGGGCGATGCGTTATGTCCTTGAGCAAGACACTTTATTTCACGTTTCTCCTTCTACCTGGAGTTGCGACCGATAGAGAGTACTAGCAATTGGAAAGACCAACGGAAACATTGTTTCCTCGGTCCGATTTGACGAAAGTCGATCGACTGTCGATATATATATATATATATATAAAGAGCCCCAGATTGAATGAGAGGTGGTATTGTCCCGGCTCTCAACGCTCTGAGTTCAAATCCAGCTCTGATCAGATTTACTTCTCATCTAATTGACTGGTGGAAGGAAGCATTAGTCCAGTACTAGGATCGATTCTTTCTCTATGTCTCTTTCCCACTCCTTTTTTTCTTGTCCTCTATGGTAGAA
>OZ024741.1:308730665-308733165 GCA_964016885.1 Eledone cirrhosa | reverse complement strand
TAAAGGAATATATTAGTTTAACGTGTGAAATAGCAGGATAAGAGTCTTAACGTTTCGGACGCTAGTTTTTCATCAGAAGAAAAAAGGAGAAATAGAAAGTTTGAGGGGACGGGCAGGGCGGAAACGGGAAAAAAAAATTATTTTGGACATAAACGACAGGTCCATTCATGTTGCCATTTCTTGGATTTATATATATATATATATATATAAGCTAATATATTCCTTCCATGTACTGTGCCGTTTGTTTTGTTATTTCTGTTTACCTTTTACACACACACTCACATAATACGATGTGTGTACATGCAGCAATTCTGTAATTTCAGCAGTCACCATGATTCTTCTTTTGCAAAGGTATATTATCTCTCTGATGTTTTGCAAATAACAATGAAACAGGTTAGGCTGAAGAGGTCTATCTGATAATCCCTTTAAAAAAGATTCTTCCGACATATGTACACATTCAGACATTCGAAAGGACTTCTCTTTACTATGCTCTCAAAAAGTACTTAGTGTTTAAATGAGAATATTATTAACAATTATAAAATCGATTAGTCAATTTATAGATGCCGTGCCTGCCTACATGTTTACAGTTTACAGTTTACATATGATCTCTGTTTCTCGGAGAAGTATAATATTTTATATTAGAGGCCATTGCAATATCAAATTATCAACTGGCTAAAATAGTTTTTCCCAACATAATGGATTGCCCTGTCTTTAAAAATAGTGATATAAATATTACTTGATCGATTGCGAAAGACTTTTACACATAAAACAAGAGTTATGAACATTTTTTAGCCAGAATAATAATTTTTATGAAGACAGCGAATTGGCATCGTCGTCAGAGGGTTGGATCAAAATGACTCGGTATCTGGTCGAACTTACTGCGCTCTGCGTTCATAGCTTGCCTTTCTCTTTTTAAGGCGACAAAAAAGTACCAATCAAGAACTGTACGCAACTCTCTCTCTCTCTCTCTCTCTCTCTCTCTCTCTCTCTCTCTCTCTCTCTCTCTCTATATATATATATATATATATATATATATATATATATATATATATATATATATATCCCAGTTCGAGACAAGCTCTACAGACATGGGTGCCCGGGCAGGGACCCTGCAAAAAAGATCTGTCCGAGGTGCGTGCGAGACGAAGAAATCGTCGCGCACGCATTCATACACTGCCCGAGCGTCACTGACCTGTGGGGCTATGTAGAACGACTATTGTCGTGGGTGGGACCAATCCGGTTGACCACCGAGTCCATTGTCATGATAAAACCGCCACCCTCCTTCAAAAACGAAGGAGAGGCGGTTTTCCTTTGTGTGATAGCTATGGCGAAAGAGGTTGTATGGTGGACAAGGTTGAAAGGGCTGAGGTCAGACACCTTTCTCTCCGGCCAACAACTGATTCTTTTTTTCAAATACCACTTTGGAAGAAGAATCAGGATGGAGAGAGAGGTGCTGTACCCCAGCAAGTTTTATGAAAGGTGGGTGAAAGTGGCGAGAATGGCCCGAGTGAATGGGCCTTCTCTCTATATCAGCCTGTAAGTTGAGGAAAAGAAGGAAGAGAGGAAAGGAGTACAAACTCTTCGTACTCCTGGAGATGAGGCTTGCACATTTTTTCGGGGGTATGTGTTACCCATATGAACTGTCTCCCCCTATTGGGGAAAATCGACTAATTTTTTAAAATTACATTTGTGATAATATTTTACACGTTTTTATTGTATGTAAACTTCCCCCTTTGTTTCTTTTGTGCCCCTGTGGCTAATAAAGAAACATATCTATCTATATATCTATCTATCTATCAAACAGAGGGAAGACAGGAACACCTACAAAACGTGTTCCTGGTGTTGAGGGTTGTTCTATCCACGGGGTGTAAAACAACCCTGCAGTAACGCCCCCCCCCCCCCCATTGGGGATTTTATTATATATAGTTTATTGTTATTTATTAATGTTAAAGTTATTTTTATGTAAAACCCCCGCCGTCACGTCTTGTAATGTCCCATTTTTGTACGCCCCTGTGGCAAATAAAGAAAGATATCTATCTATCTATCTCCCTTTCTCTGAAAAAAAGATTGGCTGTGTTCCGCCCTGGAGAAGAGTAGGCTTCGCTAGATTTAAGATGCTTAAGACATATCACCTGTTATGGCGATATCCCGACACCCCACGACTCTGTCAAGAGTTGAGGGCCTTTTTAATAATTCACATATATATTATAGCGAACTAAGGGAAATAATTCAAATAGGCCAATTGTATTTATTTAGATAAATATGTTAAAGGATGATGTACTGAATGCCGTACAGGAAAAAAATCTTGATAAATTGAAATTTCAATTAACTTTCAGAGCTTAATTCTTAAACCTTGACTCAAATAGAAGTTGATCGTTTTAATTAGATAAAAATCTGCTTGTCCAATGTTAAAAAGATCAGTATTATCAATTTTTAAAAGGCGACTTTGATCTTTTAGTACGAGGAAGTATTGGTTTGATCACAATTTGGCAAGTATCTT
>OZ024741.1:308715665-308718165 GCA_964016885.1 Eledone cirrhosa | reverse complement strand
ACATATGTGTCTATTTCTCCAATTGTTTTTGTACACACACAAACACACACACACACACACATATATATATATATATATATATATATGTATATCTATATATCTATATATATATGTATGTATGTATGTGTTTATATGTGTAAGTGTGTGTCTATGTAGAATAGCTTAATCTCCTGACTAACATCTGTCACATCTCTTCTTTCAGGAATGAATGGGTATGATAAACTTATACAGGCTGCTGCAAGTCGTTTAATTGGCTACGACAGCGACTTAGCTAGGTATGAGGTCCACAAGACAGTTTACATGAAACAACAGCTTGAAGACCGCTATCATCGGTCACTTGAACATATGCGGTTGAAAAACACGCTGTGTGCCAATGAATCTTCTTCATCTTCCATGAACAAAGAACGAATCCACTCAAGCGAAACTGACTTGGAGTCCTATCAGCTAGATAACAGTTGTGAAGAAGACAGGTATAGTTCGTCATTGAATTCTCCACCTTCCGGCCTTGGAGCAGCAGCTGCCGGTGGTATCAACAACAACAACAGTAGAGGTCATCCAGACACACCAATCCCGGACAATCTCCCAATGGTGATATCAAGGCATGGAATGGGTCTTCTTAAGACGTCGGACATGTCCAACCCAGACACATCTCAACTTCTTCGTGAAATACTGCAGAATAAAGAGAAGCATCAGTTGTCAGAGTTAGCCAAAAACAACAACAATAACAACAACAGTAACAATAACAACAACAACACTAACAACAATAACAACAACAACAATGGCAACTTAACCAAGCTAAATGGTACAAACTCAGTTCAGGACTCTAGTGGCCTTATTACGAACCATCTGAAAAATTCCTCACAGCAAATCAAAAGCAGCTCATCTGATGTAGACAAATTGTCTTGCCATTCCACAGAAGGATCGGCTGATGAGAGCGATGGAGAGAGTACAATTGGACAGATGACAAACGATGAGGAGACGGATGTAGGTGATGTGAAAGGAGTTATGTCTTCTGGTATGGAATCACAAATGATAGACAGCAAAGAAGCAAAAAGGGCCAGAGTTGAGAACATAATCACGAGTATACGTCATTCTCCGACCCACAGTCAATGCGACAGCCAAAGTATGCAGGAACAGAGGCGACAGAAAAGGAAACAGCATCAACCACAACAGCACGAACTTAGTCCGGAATTCCAAGAATCGAAGCTACGTAAAATTGAAAGAGACGATTTGGGCCGGCAACTGATGGAGTTGAAAAACCAGTTGAACGATGTCCAGAGGAAATACACAGCACTATGCAATGCGGAGAACTCGGACAGAACGAGTGAAGGACATGACGATGAGGACTGTCATACGGCCACATCGTTGCAATCAGTGACAAGTCGGGGCAGCAAGTTAAATGGAGAATCAAACCGTGAGAACATTGCTTTTGACAATTCTGATATTGATCCTGTTCAGCTAATAAACCATGCAAGCCAAATGGTTAAAGAGCAAGAAATTGTTACCAAACGATCCACTCCTTTGGCTTCAATGCCTCTACCGTCCGCTGATGTTCAGGGTTTGGCTTCCTCCCTTAAATCAGAAATCATTCACACAGTCGACACCATAGTAAGCCGTTTTGTTAAGAACCAAGCTCTGAAGTCTTTAGAAAATTCTAGTAATGAAACTAGAACACAGGATCAGGGACCAAAAGAAAGAGTAAAATCTCCAGTTAACACACCTGAGTTCACGACAGATTTTTATGCCATCCCTAGAGTACACGACAAACAGACTTTGTATGATACGAGCTGTCCAAGTGCTCCTGATCTGCCGAGAGCTCACAACCGACCACTTTCTTTTGCACCTTCTCATCATTCCACCCCCCAGTCTATACCCTCATATTTCGCCCAACCCCAAGTACTCACTTCCCCTGTCTACAGCTCAGAACCAGAACAGACTGAAGCTCTCTCGTTGGTGGTAAACACACCCAAAAAAAAACGCACCAAAGTGACAGACACACGTCTGTCACCCAGAGCTGCCCGTGCCTTGTTACAGGAAAACTGCGTCCAAGTTACATCCGCTATGGCAGACTTGGATAAACACATAGCTGGCTCTTACCCTCACATTTTACCACAGATGTTACCAACTAGTGTAGCTATTCCTAATCCAAGTCTGCAACATTCTGATATACTGGGATATTACAGAGAGCAAAATTATCTGGACGGGGCTCGTTCGGATGGTCACTCTCCGTCTAATGATCTTGGATCTCCTGGAAATACCAACTCTTTATCCGAACCATACATGATGTTAAAATCAGAAGGATTTGATGTTTCCTCGGAAACGGATGGATCAATGGCAATGATATCCTTTGAACGTCATTAAACAAAATTGTTACAGGTACTTTTTGGTAAATGTTTGGTAAATTTTTTGTATATTATTTTTCTTTTTTTCAGATATTTTTCTCCAGCTTCATTAAATTTTTTTATTATCCAATTTCTAAAAAAATTGTTTACCATTAGAA
>OZ024741.1:308695665-308705665 GCA_964016885.1 Eledone cirrhosa | reverse complement strand
TGAAAACACAAACGCATGTAAATAATATATACAAATACAAATGCATAAAATACACTAGTATTTACAACAGTTGTATCTCATAGTTGATATTAAAAGAGAGAAGCATGGACACAGCCCTTCATTCCTCTATGTAAGTCACTAAAAATGGGTAAAATAGCAAAAAAAAAAAAGCTTAACTGATTTTTCTTTTCATTAAAACAGCAAGACTTTAGTAAAAATGACAGAATAATAAAAATAAAGCAATACTGAAAATGATAATGATAAAAGAAAAAAAAATACTTCTATTTCCATGTGGTCATAGACTTAGATAGATGGGAAGATGAATAGAGTGTTATTGAGATGACAGGGTAAGATATATGTATTATGTACTGAAAAGATAGCTATTTATTCATGTGACTGCATTTTTAATTAAATGACTTTCAATACTTTTTAATTAAGTGACATCTGTTTGTTCGCATGTGTGTGTATATATATACACATATATACGTACATATTTATATATATATATATATATACCCACACACATATACATGTATGTATATATGTATGTGTGTATGTATATATATATATATATACACACATATATACATGTATGTATATATGTGTGTGTGTGTGTATATGTGTGTGTGTGTGTAAACACCTAATCAACATCTTTATTTCACGTCTGTCATCCAATTTCATCACAGAAATTCAATAAAGTATTTCCATTGTTACAATCAAATAAAAGAAATTGCCCCCCCCCCCCCCCCCCGGCATACACACACTCACACACTCATATTACCTATTTATGTTCATACACTGAAGAAAAACGCTACCTAAGGTTTTAAGGCCCAATATTGATCATATCTCCAGAAGGTAAGAGGGATCAAAATTGTGACCTACATTCAGGAACTTATATGAGTTCATATCATCATCATCATCATTTCATTTTATGTCCACTTTTTCCCTGCTAGCAAGGGTGGGACGGGAACTGATTCTGGCTTGATTTCTACAGCTGGATGCCCTTCCTAACACCAACCTCATTTACAGTGAGTGCTGGGTGGTTTTATGCCGTGGCGCCTACATGACCACTTTTGCAGTGGAATGATAGGGACCCAGTCCTATCATCTCATTTCTACAGCTGAGTAAACTGGAGCAATGTGAAATAAAGTGTCTTGCTCAAGGAAACAACACATCACCCAGTCTGAGAAATGAACTCACAACCTTTTGATTGCAAGGCCAATGCTCTAACCACTAAGCCATGTGCCTCCATATATTTATATGCTCATCTTGGCATACCATCTGTGAACGCAATCCAATTGCACATTTACTACTGTATATACAACATATATATACATACATATATAAACACACATATATGTGTGTGTATGTGTGTGTGTGTATATATATATATATATATATATAGTCAATCAATCGACTTTCATCAAATCGGACCGATTGCAAGCCCAATGCTCTAACCACTAAGCAATGCGCCTTCACTATATATATATATATATATTTATATATATATATATACATATATAGATGTATGTATGTATGTATTTGATATGTTGGTTGTAATGATGGTTGGCAGTAATGTTTATGATGATACCTAGAAGGTCATTTGTATGTGGTATGCATTTTAGTTTGGTTAATGAGGGGCAATGAATATGTGTACATGTATGAATGGTAGATGCTATCAGTGGTAGTGGTGGTGGTGGTGGTGGTCGTGATGGTGGTAGTGGTGGTGGTGGTGGGGGGGATGATGAGTGGGCGACTCATGAGTAGAAAGGGAAAGAGGGATTGGGATTTCAACTTATGATTGTGTATGTGTCTATTTGTATGCTTACATATAGATATATTAATTTTTAATATATGTATGTGTGTATGTATGTATGTATGTAAGTATATATGTCTATATGCATGTGTGTTTGTATATATATTATATATACAAACACACATACATACATATATAATATATATATATATGTACACACACACACATATCTATCTATCTATATATATATATATATATAGATAGATAGATGGATATGCATATACATACATGTATATATATATATATATATATATATATACACACACACATAATTATCACTTAATGTCTGTTTTCCCTGCTAGTGTATGTATTTTTCTATGATAGAATGTATATTTGTTATTTTGATGATATATATATATATATATATATATATATATATATATATATATATATATATATATATATCACTAAACAAGGATTGGCACCATCTCTGCCCATAAAGTCTTGGTATTATGTTGTATAAGCAACACAGAGCTGATGAGAGACATAAACACTACCTTATACACACACACACATTCGCACAGACATGTATGTATGTGTGTGTGTGTTTGGGATGTTCTTATTTCAGGAACAGCAATGCATTGGAAAAATAGTTCTGGCACCAACCAGTAGAGGGCAGGGTGTGAATCACAGAGAAAGAAATATTTGTATATAACAGAATTTACACCTAAACACTGAAAAATATAAAAAGATACAAAACTCACTGGGGGGAGGGAGAAGAGGGAATAGATCCACCCATAGTAAAATAATATATAAATAAATTAACAAAAACATATTTAAAAAAAACAAAACACTTGCCATGGTAATAGACCCCCACCCCCACCCACACACACACACACCTTCTCCTTCTTCATAAAAAAAATATCTATAAAAACTAAAACAAAAGCAAAAAAAACCCCCCTGAAATGCCAATAAAGATTTTTATTTGCTATATCTATTATTTTAAACTCTATGAGATTCTTTGAATATTTGTTGTTGTTGTTGCTGTTGCTGTTGTAATTATTGCTGTGTGACAGGAACCAGAAACAGAATACAAATTTGAATAGATGCATATAGTGTTATGTTTTTGTTTGTTTGTGTTGGGTTTGTTTTGTGTGGGTTGGTTGGAGAATTGGTACAGAGTATTGGACATAATAATTCATGGTATTTAGTTACTTCTCTTTATGTTCTGAGTTCAAATCCCACCCAGGTCAAATTTGTCTTTCATGTATGTAATTATCCTTTTCTGTAGGGTATCCATAAATTAAGTACTCAGTATCCAAGTATCGGCCAGCAATTTTGGTTGGAGAGGGCTCTGGTAGGTTTGTGGTAGAACCTGTAGCAGTGGAGACTTCCAGCCTTATTGGCTCCCAGACCACATCCCTACTGGCTCCCAGACCTCATCCCTACTCATTGTTATCAGAACAGAGTTGGTTGCCCCCAAGTGTGAGCCCTGTGAGGTGGAGTGGCTGTTTCAGTGTGTCTCCCATGCTGTCCTCCTCTGGGGTAATGTATTGTCTATCCTGTTGGCTGGGGCCCAGGGGTGGAGGGTAAGTTAGTTGGAAGTGGGAGATACTTGTTCAGAAGTTACACATTTCCTCTTCTCACCTCACTTTCACTCATAATATTCCTCACCACCTATTCAAACATCAAGTCTATTCTTAAAAGTGTCTGGAGAAAGAATCTACTCCAGTAATCAGTTGGATTGGCAGTATCGGTAGAGCGTCAGACACCATGCTTTGCAGCATAGAGTTACGCCCCTTTACGTTCTGTGCTCAGATCCTGCCGAGATTAGCTTTGCCCTTCATTTTTACGAGGTTGATAAAATAAAGCACCAGTAATGCACTGGAGTTGGTTTAATTGACTTTCCTCTCCCACCAAAATTGCTGGCCTTGTGTCTAAATCAGAAACCATTATAATCAACTATACCCCCCCTTCAACAGCTATTTTCAACCTTCTTCAGTCCACAACCTACAATGCTAAAACATGTTACTAAAAGTTTTATGGTAGTCCATCAGCTTTTAAAATTTTTTATTATATAAAAAAAATAGAGATTGGTGTATGCAGTACACATACTATACATGCACTGGTGTTGCACCTTAACCCTTTTATTACCATATTTCTAATAAAAGATGCTGCCTATAATTTCCAAATAATTTTGAAAATAATGAAGAATTTGGCAAGATTTTGTAATATAAACTAACTTTTACATTATTAAGTTAATTTTTGGAATGTAACTTAACAAAGGTTTTTACATAAAATTATAATGGAAGGTTTTATTTTTAAAGATAAATATAAACACCTTATGCTTTCAGTACCATTTTTCTAATGAAAGACAACCTATTACCAATTTTAGGAGCTTAAATTTCACATCTGGCCTGGTTCTATTACTAGAATTGCCCAGCCTGGGTATTTTGACATCTGATATTTTAATGAATCTGAAACCCACCCGCCAAAGAGTTACATAACTTTTGTGGGGAGGGTAAAATGGAACTGGTGCTTATATAGACAGTGATATATCATCACAGCAGATAATGTTGCCAAGACTCCACCCTTCCTTGTCTCTACCCTTACACATCCCACTTGAAATATTTAGAAGTCTTTTCTTTATCTACTCACCATAGCAATAGCACACTAACTAACATTTAACCATGTTAATTTTTTTTCGATTGCACATTATTTGTGTGTGTGGTATGTTGTGTGTGCTATTTGTTGAACACGGTCACTCTCCTAGAATCCAAATGTTTAAATGCACATATATTCCCACACACACATTATATGTAGATGTGTAATATATATATATATATGTATATATGCATGTGTGTATGTATCACTGTTAACTTTTTATTTTTCAAGCTTGCATGGGCTATGTAATATATATGTATATATAATAGTTAATATAATAGTTTATATATATATATATATATATATATATATATATTTATTAAAATAACAGATTAAAGTTTAAGCAAAGAATCGCTGCTTTCACCCTTAACGGGATCTTCTGAAACTAACAAAGTCAATCTGTAAACGCAGAACTGGATATTTCAAAAAACGTTGCAACCGGAGGAAGACAGGAAGACGATACTTTGGTTCGTGGAAACGTTCGCTGGCTAAGAACGGGATTCTTTGCTTAAACTTTAATCTGTTATTTTAATAAATATTTGCTCTACGGTTCTTATATATTTGATATATATTTATCCTTATCGAGCCCTCTTTGGATTTTAGTCTTCAAATTTATTATTATTACTATATATATATATATATATATATATATATATATATATATATATATATATATATATATATATATATATATATGTGTGTGCGTTTATATGTATTCATTTGTTGACACCAAGTTTTCAATCCTTGCAGTTTAAAATACAATATTGCCTGGGAATCAGTTTTGAAATGTTAAAATATGTCCTATTGCAATTTAAATTGGAGCTGTATATACAGAATGCAAATTCACTTCATGGCAAACATTGGTTTTGTCCTTGATTCCTTCTTTATTTTCTTTCATTATTATCATTTTACATTAGTTTTTCCATGTTTTTAAGAGATGGATAGGTCTTTTCCAGCAGAATTTGGTTCCACTCATAGCATTCCTTTCTCATTTCCTTAGAGTATTTCTAAACAGTGAAGGCATGTAATGTAGTGGTTAGAGTGTTGTGCTCATCATTGTAAGATCATGAGATTTATTCCTGGAATAAAATGGTGTGTTGAGTCCTTGGCTTAGTCGTTAGAGTGTTGGGTTCACAATTGGCCTAGTGTTGGATTCACAATTGTAAGGTCATCAGTTTTATTCTCAGACCAAACAGTATGTTATGTCCTTGGTGAGAATGTTGGGCACACCATCGTAATGTCATGAGGCCTATTCCCAGACCAGATGGCATATTGTGCTCTTGAGCAAAACACTTTATTTTACATTGCTCCAGTTTACTCAGCTGGTAAAAAATTTGTTACGCCGGACACCAGAGCCAAGCTGTACCAGCCTATTCTTTTTTACTGGAAAACATTGGTATCATGAATACAGGAAACCTGTGTTTATGGGAGACTGTTGGTTATCCACATCCAGCTCATGCCTTGTAGAGGTAATTTCCATGTGCAAACCTTGGGTCAGTCATGATATCTTATTTAGGCATAATGCTGGTAATCTTTGGAGAAGAGAAATTCAATTATATCATCACAGTATTTCAGTGGTACTTTATTTCATTAACCCTAGAATTGAACTCAGTCAATAAAGAGTCAGGATAAATACCATAAATCATTTTTTCTGATGCTCTAACACTTCTGCAAATCTGCCATCATCGTATCTATAGTAATAAGGATAACTGTGGTGGTAAAATACCCAGAAATGGTTTCTTGATTAAAGTATAGAATATAGTAATAATATAGGATATAATATAGTAAAATTGGATAGATAGCAGCCTATCTGAGGAAGGAGCCCCACATGTGTCACTGGCCATTGTCTACAGAAATACCTTTGTCATTTTGTCTGCTGGGTACAGCCAAGACATCACTCTAACCTAGCTGTAGAGTCTGTCACCCTCTCTCTCCTCTTTCCCCTTTCTTTCTTCCTTTGTCTACTAGTCCTTGCCCTTCCCCTCCCTTTTCTCTCATTTATGGCATTTATAGTCCTATCCAATACTGCTTTCTTTTTGTGTGTGTGTTTAACCAAAATAAACATATTTATATAATATAGTAAATAAGGAATCCAAATTTAGGCACAAGGCCAGCAAATTATTTGGAGGGCAGAGTCAGTTATATTGATCTCAGTAATTAACTAGTACTTTTGAATTGGGAAGGATGAAAGACAAAATCGACTTCTGCAGGATATGAACTGAGAATGTAAAGAGCAGGAACATATACCAAAAATCACTTTTTCTGATGCTCTAACGATTCTGCCAATCTACAATCATAGTAGTGAAGGTAGTATTAGTAACTGTGGTGGTTGAATATCTAGGAATAATGTCTCAATAGATTAGACTAGAGAATATAGTAAATAATAGACACAGTAATAATGGTTTCTACTTTAGGCACAAGGTCAGCAATTATCCAGTGCATTACTGGTACTTTATTTTATCGACCCCGTAAGGATGAAAGGCAACGTTAACCTCGGCAGGATTTGAACTCAGATCGTAAAGGGACGTAACTATGCTGGAAAGCATGTCCGACGCTCTACCGATCGACCCAGTAAGGATGAAAGGCAAAGTTAAAGGCTATAACTCTATGCTGCAAAGCATGGTGTCTGACGCTCTAAAGGCCAACAATTTGGGGGTAGGGGAAAGTCGATTAAATTGACCCCAGTGCATTACTGGTGCTTTATTTTATCGACCCTGTAAAGATGAAAGGCAAAGCTAACCTCGGCAGGATTTGAACTCAGAATGTAAAGGGCCGTAACTATATGTCACAAAGCATAGCGTCCGACGCTCTACCGATTCTGCCAATCCACTACCCTTTAGACACAGTAATAATAATAAGTGTAGTTGGAGAATACTGAGGAATGTTGCCTCAGCAGATTAGATTAATGCATAATCACAATTATGTTGGTAGTAGTAGTAGTAGTAGTAGTAGTGATGGTAGAGGTGATGATGAAGACGGTGGCAGTTGGATGAAGGGGATTGTACTAGTGGTGGTAGTAGGGGGGGGGAGGGGTGATGAGGTGGACAGTGGTGATGATGGTCGTAGTAGTAGTAGTAGTAGTAGTTGGAATGCTACTGCTTATGGTGAGATGGTGGGGACGGTGAAGAAAGTAGTAGCAGTAGCAGTAGTAGTAGTGTCAGATAATATGTTCAAATGGAGAAGATAGGAAATGCAGATGAAAAGAGAAATTAATATATCTTAACGTAATATTCTTTGAGAAAATCAATAATAATAATAATAATAATAATAATAATAATGATGATGATGATGATGGTAAATGTAATAATAATAATGGTGATAATTTCAATCAATAGTCACAAAGATGGCGAAGTGAGTTTATCATTTATTCAATATCATTACATGATATATATGATATCATACAGATGTACAAATATGTGCTGTGTGTCTTAGCCTGCTTGGTGTGAATGTCGGTGTGTTTGTAGCTGTATGTGTATATGCTACTGTGTGTGTGTGTGTGTGTGTGTGTGTGTGTGTGTTTCTGAATATGTATTGGTTAATAATTGTGTTGCTTTTTAAATGGATGTATATGCCTGTTTGTCTCCTCTGTCTGTATATATGCGTGTGTGTGTGTGTGTTTACATTATATATATATATATATATATATATATATATATATATAATGTAAACACACACACACGCATATATACATATATATATATATATATATATATATATATATATATATATATTGTTATACTTTGGGAGGGTCATGTTGCCAACAAATTCAGAAACGAAATATATATATATATATATATATATATATATATAAGGTTTATATATTATTGGCAACATGACCCTCCCAAAGTATAATAATATATATATATATATATATATATATATATATATATAAACAAAGATATAGTTAATTTAATTTGTTGGTAATTCAACAAATTTATTTATAACAGATTCGAAGCACTCAACAGTTTCCTGGAGTATAATATCAATGATATTAATAAATGGAAACTTTATTTATAAAACCATATTTATTTTATTATATATATATTTCAAGGGTACCAAAAACCTTGGTACGCTCTCATCAGATAAAATACAAAGTTTGTTTTATAAATAGTGACATACCCCAGAAACTAGACCTTATTGATTCAGGTTCCGTTTGGATATATATAGATATATATATATAGATATATATATATATATATATATATATATATATATATATATATATATAACGAAGGAAGTGTGGTAAGGAACCAGATGGTTAGAGTGGGTAATAGGAAAAACTTTTTCCTATATATTCTATTCTAGGGCGGGTAAAATTCCCGAGATCCATGGACGAGTTCTCTCCAGCGGTCTCTGTACCTCATTACCACTGCCATGTCCTGCGTCTCCAACAGACCAGTGTCTGTCCTTAGGGCATCAACATATGTTAACCTTGGTCTTCCTCTTCCAGGAGCACTGAGTGCAATGTCAACTCTGGATGTCGGTGAACGTGGCCAGCTAACCTCAGTCTCCTCTGTGTCACTTTTGAGCTGACTTTTGGGAGCAAAAATTGGGAATACGGCTGATGATGTGATCTACCTTGATTTCAGCAAGGCCTTCGACAGGGTTGATTATAAGATTCTACTGAAAAAACTATCCATTGTTGGTGTCTCTGGAAGGTTACTACAGTGGATCAAATGTTTCCTAACAGGCAGAACCCAGCATGTTGTAGTCGAAGGAGTAAAATCAAGCTCTGCCAAAGTCCGCAGTGGCGTCCCACAAGGCACTGTGTTGGGCCCACTTCTTTTCATCATCTACATTAATGACATTACTGACATCATCAAATACAGTAACATCAGAATCTTCGCAGATGATTCCAAGCTCCAAAGGGTCATCAATGAGGTGGGTGACCGGACTTGCCTTCAGTCAGACCTACTGGCTCTTATCCAATGGGCAGAGATGAATGAGGATAAATTTGAACTAATCCACTTTGGAAAAAAGGATGCTGTGAAACTACCATACTCTCTTCCTTCGGGTGAAACTCTAGTGGCTTCCAATAACATCAGAGACCTGGGAGTAATTGTGGACAACAATATAAGCTGGGCCACTCATATAAACAGCAAAGTTGATATGGCCCGCAGAATGTGTTCCTGGATTCTCAGAACTTTCCAGTCGAGAGATATCCACACTGTTGTCCTTCTCTTCTCCACTTTTGCCCGACCCCACCTTGAATAGTGTTGTCCACTGTGGTCACCCCACATGAAACAAAGTATCATGAAAGTTGAAGCACCCCAAAGGTCAATTACAAAAAAGATAGTTGGTATGACAGGCCTTGACTATTGGGGTCGATTAGAAAAGCTCAAAACTTTATTCTCTTCAACGTCGCCGTGAGCGCTACATTATCTGTATGATGTGGAAAATATTCCATCAGCTTAGCCCAAATGATGTTGGCATCACCTTTAGTGTACACCCAAGGCTTGGGCCCCGTGCTATCCGCCCACGACAAAAATCCCACTCGCATCACATAACAACAATACGGCACAATTATTTCACCTCAATTGGCCCTGCACTCTTTAACATTACACCAAAACACATCAAAGC
>OZ024741.1:308690665-308693165 GCA_964016885.1 Eledone cirrhosa | reverse complement strand
CGGTTTTTTTTTTTTTTAACAACTGGAATACTCGTCGTAGTCAGAATCGTGGATAGTCCAAAACACATTATTTAATACAAGCGTTTCATTCGGTTTCACTGTGGCCGAATGGTTAAGGAGGTTCACATTGAACATTTACGGGCTCAAATACCTTAACCACACAGTCATACCTGAAGAAAATTATTTTAGGAAAGCTAGTAAAATTCAAGTTAGTAATAAAGGTGTGAAAACGGGATTACACTTAGACAAAACAGCAGATTACATAATAGAATGTGCTGGTGGTGACTTGTTTGGCTCTTCTCTGCGAATATTGGGTTGGAAATGTGACATGCATAGACCGGTATAGTCGCAATAGCCAATCGAAATTTAGTTTGTTTCCGCAACTGGTGCAGCCAGTCGCTGGGATACTACTCTGGACGTTTGGCTGTGTGTCCATCATGGCATTCAGTGATTAGAATGCTTGACATTGCATATCTCCTCTCCAAACGTCTAGTCCCCCACTAAGTTTAGCTTGTCGGCAGAAGCAGTTACCGGGTTGTGACTGAAAAATGTCTCGGAGTCAGGTGAGAACCAGTACACCCGTCTATCCCTAAGACGCTTTGATCAGACATTATTCTTCATTATATTTGTGAGGTTCCTAGCATATTTATTTACCGTATTTCCCGGCGTCGAAGCCTAAAGTAAGTCTCGAAAATCTACCATTTATCATGGAGTCCGAAGGTTGCGTTTTTCATAGGCATATTCTAACCTCAGAGGAAAATTATGTATGTTAGTCAGTGATCTGAACTCCTGTATATGACCTCTCAATGAAGTGCATAAATTACACTTAGTTAAAGTAGTAAATAAACAAAATATTATTTAAAAAATTAGGTAACAAGACCGGAAGTGCCGCGACCTTATTTTTATGTTTATCAAATTTTTGGTTGTCAAAATTGGGGTGCATCCTTGAGGGCGAAGCGTCTTCAACGACGGGAAATATGCTAATTGTATTTATTTAAAGTGGGGGAAAATCTTCTTAAAGTAGTAGTCAATGTCAAAACCGACGAAGGACCATTTCATTCTATTCTATACTCTCTTAATACCGATAATTTTAATATTCTCGAATATTCTCTCAGGAACAGAAAGAATTTTTTTTTTTTTTTGTGTTTATTTTTTAGTTTTTTATTCGTTATTTTACATGTCTAAAGTCCAAGAATTTGTTCAACTAATCTTTCTCTATTGTATTGTTTTGCTTATATATTTATTGATTTATTTAATTGATTTTTTTTGTGTTGTTTTAATTATTTGTTCAAATGTTTACGCGAAAGAAATTTTTTTATTGAAAAAAAAAAATTCTGTTGGAGCTATGGGGCGAGAAAGAGTAATTTTTTTTTATATAGATTTGCTTTGCCTACCCAGTTACGTCCCTTTACGTTTAATCACCACTCACACATACATTAACTCATATGCACAGACACACACAGACACAAATCGTTGTTGGACTTCCGTTAGTTTCGACGACGAATGTTCCAGTTGGTTCAATCAACAGAACATTCTGCTCGTGAAATTAATGTGCAAGTGGCTGAGTATTCTACAAACACGTGTACACTTAACGGGATTCTCAGGGAGATTCAGCATAACAAGTTGGTCCTTTGAACTACAGGACAACTCACTTTTTGCCAGCTGAATAGACTGGAGCAATGGGAAATAAAGTGTCATTTTCATCAAGGACACACTGCGCCGCCAGGAATCGAACTGAAGCTTACGATCTTGAACCAATACCTTAATCACTAGCTACGCACCTTTACACATGCAGTCATATCTTTCTATCTATCTATATACATTGTACAGTCTTTAGTTGCCTGAGGAAACTGTAGCATGCAGGGGAAACTCCAGAGTAAGATTACTTTTGAGGAATCACAGAATTGTTTGTTATATTTATTTATAGCAATTATGTCATGTCTTAAATTTATCAATTGACATCCTTGTTTGTGATTGTAGTGGTGTTGGCGGCGGTAGTAGTAGTAGTGGCACTGATGGTGGTGGTGGTAGTAGTAGTAGTGGCACTGATAGGGGTGGTGGTAGTAGTAGTAGTGGCGCTGATGGTGGTGGTAGTAGTTGTAGTGATGAGGTAATCCCTTTACTCCCACCACCTCTGTTAACTTTTATTTCCTTTCCTGTTTCCCCCCTCTCTCTCTCTCCATATATATATATATATATATATATATATATATAGTTATTAAAATAACAGATTAAAGTTTAATCAAGAATCGCTGCTTTCACCCTTAACGGGATATTTGATATATATTTATCCTTATCGAGCCCTCTTTGGATTTTAGTCTTCAAATTTATTATTATTACTATATATATATATATTGTGTGTGTGTGTATAAATAAATATATATATATATATATATATATATATATATATATATATATATATATATATATACACATATATACACACACCTTTCAAAATCATATCTATGACTGTATGTACTTTTGTTCCGTGTTTATCTGA
>OZ024741.1:308683165-308685665 GCA_964016885.1 Eledone cirrhosa | reverse complement strand
AACACAAAGTCTGATTAGGTTCAAAGTTTTATTAGGTTCACTCTTGGGAATGAAGATAAAGAAAAAGGTAGCAGGAAGTAATACACACACACACACACACATATATGTTATTGAACGTTAATATGTATATGTGTATGTATGTATGTATATATACATACATGTATGTATGTGTGTACGTATACGTGTCTGCGTGTATGTATACAATTGTCATTATCATTAGTGATTATTGTTTACCTAAAGTTATGATTACCATTCTAATAATATCTATTGGCAATATTCTAACGCAGACGGACAGACAGGGGTAGTGGGAGGATGTAGAGACGGAGGTAGTGGGAGGGTGCAGAGACGGAGGTAGTGGGAGGGTGTTGAGACGGAGGTAGTGGGAGGGTGTTGAGACGGCGGTAGTGGGAGGGTGCAGAGACGGAGGTAGTGGGAGGACAGTAACTGATAGACAGAGATAGTAGGGCGGGTGGTTGGCTGGAAACGGTGATAGATAGAGTGGAAGTTAGAAAGACAGGAACAGTTAATACAGAGTGTTAAGCCTTCGTAGCTTCCGACGAAGAGTATTCCAGTTGATTCGAGCAAGTAAACATTCTGTTTGTGAAATTAATGGGCAAGTGGGCTGAGCATTTCACAGACACGTGTACCCTTAATGCAGTTCTCAGGGTGATTTAGGGTGACAAAGTTGCCCCATCACCACCTCTTCTTTAAATTTTAGGTACAACTCAGTTTTTGCCGAGTTGAGCGGATTGACTGGAAGTAAAGTGAAATAAAGTGTCTTCTTGATCAAGGACACAGCGCACTGCTGGAAATGAGAGCCACGACTTGACTATCGTGAGCAGTACACCCTAACCACTAAATCATACGCCTTCATCGAAAGAGGTGCTCTCAGGTTCCAAATAATTGGGGAGGGGTGGAATAAGCGAGGGGGTTGGAAAATCGGTAATTTTTAGATTACAGAATTAGTCGTTTAGTTTATATATTAAGAGCTCAGCCCATCTTATTTATTTGATAAAGTATGGGATTTCTAGTAATGTACTTTTTTTTGTCACGTATAATGTTGAACCAATTAGCATTTAAACCGGCCGTATCCGGCCAGAGTTCTCTCACCTCGTTCTGTTCAAACCGGCCATAACTGGCCACTCATACTGACGTTAAGGTATTGTTCTCAAAATAAATAACATCAAAATCTCATAGATTCGATATTATGTGAGATAATTATGTAAGGTAAAGCCTTTACCACAAAAATACAGTAGTATATATAGAGTAATGTAAATGGTAAAGGGTTAATGTATAAAGAAAATTAATTTTCGCAGGAAATAGATTAGCAAAATTTAATAAGCGCAGTGGGTGGGTGATTATTCGAGACCCGAGAGTTGTGGATGAGGATAAATGAGCAGATTAACATGGGTAGTGTAAGATGGTAGAGGTGGGGGAATACAGAGGGGTAATGGGGGGGGGGGAGAAGAACAGACAGACAGAGACTATGAGGAAGAACAAAAGCCTGTGTAATATGAAGTCTTTAAATATATTTTCTCCAGCTAATTACTGGAATATCATGTGCTCTTGTTAAATTGTTTATTTCTAATTAACTTCTTGAATTGTGTCTGGTAATTAACTTTTTAGCTAGAAATTGTGTCTATGCACATCCCTGAATGGTTCTGTCTATCTGTATCTCTTTCCCCCCCCCTCTCTCTCTCTCTCTCTCTCTCTCTCTCTCTCTCTCTCTATATATATATATATATATATATATATATATATATATATATTATGTTAAACACCTTCTTAAGTACTCGGAGTTTCCCAATGTAAGCTGTTATTGTTGCATCGTTCGTCAGCCTCTGTTGGAAAATGGCAGAGAGAGAGAGAGAGGTACACAGATCGATAAACTAAGAGACGGGTGTAAATATATAGTCTTCAAGCACAAGACAGATTAAAATGATCTGAGTGACATCACAACTTAAACACACCGTAACAACACAGCATATAGTCCATTTTACAAGCTAAACACATCACAATATATCGTATATAGTCTATTTCATAAGCTAAACATCACAATATATAGTATATAGTCTATTTCCCAAGCTAAACACATCACAATATATAGCATACAGTCCATATTACACATGATAGATTAAAGATATGAAGTTAATAAACAAAAGCAAGACAACGACAACAAAACTAAGATCAGTCCCTATAACTATATCACAAGCCGAATAAATAAATAAATATATAAAATAAAATAACACAAGATGTATATGTAAGTCTTACTCTTTCTCCATTAAACACAGTTTTTCATTGCTTGCCAGCGTAGACACACATACACACACATATATATATGTGTGTGCGCGTGTGTGAGTGTACATGTGTATACACACACACACATATATATATATATATATATATATATATATATATATATATATATATATGTATATATATATATAGACGCTTAATCTGGTGACCGTGTGAGTACACAGGAGAAAATCCAAAGTAACAA
>OZ024741.1:308650665-308673165 GCA_964016885.1 Eledone cirrhosa | reverse complement strand
AAGCTAGAGAAAGTGAGAGAAAGAGGAAGAATGCAAGAGAGTAAGAGAGAAAGAAAGACTTATATAAAAAGACAGACAACCAAAACAATGAAGAACCTTCTCCCCTGCACCCCAGTACACCACCCCCTCCTACCTCAATCCAAAAATACGTTTTCATGTTTTTTTTTGTTTAGTTTTGTTTTAAATTCTTTGGCCAAATATTCTATTGTTAGAATTGTTAATTGTCTGTGACTGAGTGGAGAATGTTCTGGAGAGAAAGAGAGAAAGAAAGGAAGAAAAGGAGAAAGAAAGGCAGATATTGCTGAGCAAAAATTTGAAAGAAAGGAAAGAATGGCAGTTATATATCAGTGTGTGTGTGTGTGTGTTTATGTAGATATGTGTATATATGCATTATATATATATATATATATATATATATATATATATATATATATATATATATATATATATATATTTATACACACACAGATGCATATCCATATATATATATACATATGGATATGCATCTGTGTGTGTATAAATATATATATATATATATATATATATATATAAAGTTATACTTTGGTAGGGTCAGACTAACAATAAAAATACATGCACCTGTTAGATTTCACTTAAATTTATTACAAACTCCAGTTGACTGGATGGTTGTTTAGTCATTGATTGTCAAAGCTCTTTTGTCACACATTCTGTGACCCCTACAGTGACTGCCTTTGTTATTTATGTTTTACCTTTGTTCTGTCCTATTTCTTCTTGTTATATGTATATATATATATATAGATATATATATATACATATAACAAGATGGAATAAGATGGAATTTATATATATATAAAGGATTTCATATATATATATATAACAAGATGGAATAAGATGGAATTTATATATATATAAAGGATTTCATATATATATATATATATATATATATATAAAGGATTTCATATATATATATATAAAAAGAATTTCATATTTACACAATTCCTTACCCCAAGAGAAATTCAGTAAACCATTGGTAGCAGTTGGGATGGGTGAATGGGTGTAATTTACTTGCCAGGTGGTGGCATATAGTGCTTGCTGTTGTGTGTGTGTGTGTGTGGGGAGGGGATATAGTTGTTGCTGTAGCAGGTGGTAATGATTGTGGTATATTGAGGTTGTTGATTTGGCTAGACCTTTAGTACCTTTAGCAGGTATGTCCATTCCTGCTTCCTTCTCACAAATCTTAAAGGACCTGGAAAGAGGTCATAGGTACTGCATTTTGGCTTCCTTTTTAGATATAAAAAGATATATTATCAAACAAAAATATACAATAATGAAAGTATTTTGAAAAATTAGAATAATAAACCGTAAGACAGAAAATAGAGAAATAAACTGGAGCTGAAATAAGAAAAAAATTAATAATAAAGAAGGAAATGGTTGATGGAGGGGGCCAACTCTACAGCCTTGGCTGAGTGGTATATCACAGCTGCACTCTGTTCTGAAAATTGTGAAAGCATTATTGCCAAGAATAGCCAGTAATGCCTACTACATCAGCCATTCTAATTTGCAGAACCCCTTTCTCAAGCGTGATGCACTTTTCTCAATTTTGCAGAGGAAAATGGCAGTCTGGGGACTGAGGGTGTCAAAGGACTCAATGGCACCCATCATGAAGAAGAAATGATCAGTCAAATTGCAGTACAGAGGTACCTCGGTTCATGAACAATTTTTCCAAACATAAAATATCTCGATTCATGAACAGTGCCTCAAGTAACGAACACACAAGCCAGCAACCAACGGTTGGCAACAATATTGGAGTATTGGCAGGAAAGCATCGCTTGTTGTGTAGTTAGTTACTATGGTGATAGCTATCTGTATTTCTCCCTCAACATTTCATATCAGAATATAGTTTTGGTTTACAAACATTTCTGGTGACAAATAGCCTTCAGGAATGAATTAGGTTTGTGAACCAATATTCCACTGTATATCCTTCTGCTCATTTGTATTACAGGCAGCTAGGGCCAGATTACATCCTTTTGAGGCTCTGAGTTCTAAGCAACTGGTTAAATCCTGGTATTTGGTTATCTTTTGCTCCTTTGCATTACAGGCAGCTAGGGTCAAATTAACTCCTTTTGATGCCCTTAGCCCTTAAAACATTATGGTGCACCCTATATATGTAAAGTTAACAAAAAATATTTTGTTGGGAATGCCAAATTTATCTAATTTGAATAAATTAGTGCTCCTCTTCTCTTGAAGTCCTTAATAGTTAACACAGGCGACATGCCTGGAGTTTGTGGCCAAGATGAGATTAAACAGTAAAGAACCCCCAGTCAGTCCTGAATTAACAGCCCTATGATTATAATCATGATTAAAGCCATAACAATCCTGTTTTTGTTTTATATATTTAGGGCTACATTGTCCAGGGTGCAATTTGAGTGAGATGTTTGGCTGTTATTTATAGCAGATGAACTAATCATGTAGTAGGTCCTTCATGATGTTTTTGATGATTATAGTGATATTTACAAGAATGAGATAGGTGTATGTTTATTATTGGCTCCTCTGAATGTTTGGTAGAGTGTAGAACTGTATGTAAGTGAGATGCAAGCTCCTTCTCCATCTGAGAGTTTAGAAGTCATGCTTGAGTACTGGCTTGGTCTGTTATGGTCCATCCAACCCTTGATGATGATAATATATGTGTGTGTGTGTCTATGTCTGTGTCTGTGTATATACATGTGCACACATAGACAATACACATGCAGAGAGAGAGAGAGAGGCATGCACACACAAAAACATATGTATATATATACACAAATATATATGCATATATATATATAGAGAGAGAGACAAATATATATACATATATATATAGAGAGAGACAAATATATATATATTTATACTATATATACACTATATACATACTATATAAAAAATAAATATATACTATATATATAAATAAATATATATATATATATATATATGCATACATAAATACATACATGTGTGTATTGTAGTTAATTGTTTCTACTTAGTATAATTGAAGAGGTTCCCTTCCCTCTAAGTTATCATGAAGGAAACAAAGAAAAGGTCAAAATGCTAGGTGAACTTTTGTTGCCTCTATTGCTTTCCAAATGAAGGTAGGGAAGGGGGAACCCCCATCCTCGACATTGTTGCTTGATCTGATAGAAATACCAACTAAATTTCCACCCTTTATTTTGGTTAATAATGGTTTTTAATTTAGCCACAAGGCCAGCAATTTGTTGAGGTAGAGAAGGTGAATTTAATAACCCCTAGTATGTGACTGATACTTTTTAGCCACCTTGGAAGGATAAAAGGAAATTTGACTTTGGTGGGATTTGAACTCAGTGTGAAAAAACAGAACAAAATACCACAAAGCATTTTGTCCATCCTTCTAACAATACTACCAATCCACCACCCTTTATTTTTCTTATCAATGACATCCTTGGCATGTAATAAGAGCTTGGATGGTTGTTGTTGTTATTGTTGTTTTTTGCTGATGTTGTGGTTGTTGTTTAGTTCCAGGTCAGCCTTGAACGAACAGACCTATGATCCAAAACATATCATTGCTCTCTTTCCATCCTGGATCACATTATCCAATGTGGATGCAGGGCAAGGCTGAGTGGTTAAGAAAGTTTGCTTTGCAATCACAAGGTCCTGGCTCATTTGCACCTCATGGAATCTGTAAATTGAAACTGTGTAAAAAACTGGCAAATAAATTGTAGCTGTAATTCAAAAGTCAAGAATTGTTGCGTACTGTCTTGCTGATTCTGTCTGAGAATTAAGTTAAAGTGGGTCTTGTCAGGAGCAACTGTTTCTAACTGATCCGGCTGGTATCCCAAGCAAGACCAGCCAAGCTCATGGATTTTATCCAACCATCTTGCTTTATTAAATCTGGTTCACAAAAATACACACCATTGCCTAAGTTTGTCTGAGCATAAACATCGACTTTCAATTTCTCAGCTTTTTGATCTGGGTGGAAAAGAGGGTACAGATTCTGGATGGGTGTTTCAGAAATCTACATGGGCACTGTGCTCAGTGCTGTATTGAATGGAGGAACCTGTGTGACTCTTTGGTTTTATACTCCCATCACCTGCCCTCACATGGATGCCTTGGGTCCTTGAACCCTCTACTCTATTTTTTTCATACTACAGATCTGTAGAATACTCAACCACTTACACTGCAGCTAATTGTGCCATATTGTCTACTCTATAATAGGGTTTGATAGTTGTCTGTAAACTCTGTTCTAAGGTTGCGAGAGGGTCAATGTGTGTATCATTCTGGTATTTCTGCTGCTGGTGTGAGATTAAACAGAGGTGTTGATGTGGTGAATGTGCTGGTATATATATATATATATATATATATATATATATATATACACTACATATATAATATATATATATAACCCATGCTAGCATGGAAGAATGGACGTAAAACAGTGATGATATATATATATATATATATATATATATATATATATATATATATATATATATATATATATATATATGCATACACTACATATATAATATATATATATATTCGTAATATTTATATATTCGTATTACTACATAATACATATATGTATATATCCATATATCCCCCATAGATGTATATCATCATCATCATCACCGTTTTACGCCCGTTCCTCAACGCTAGCATGGGTTAAACGGGTTGTCCTGTTGTAGGCAATGTCCAGTCAGCTGACCTTGTCTTGCTCATACGGGAACTGATATATATATATGTATATGTGTGTATATATAAATGTATATATATATATAGACCCTACCACAAAAAGCTAGACTGCATTGAGTATATATATATATATATATAGTTGTGGAACACTGGAAGGTAATATCCGTAGTGGTAGAGCACTCAGTCCATGGGACGAGTTAGGTAGAAGTGGTTACACACAACAGTTAGTTCACCATACCGAGAACAATTGTTTCACCTTAGCGGATCTTCAGCTTGGGATGTGCATTGTTCCTATAACCATGCACATCCCATGCACATGCTGAAGATCCGCTAAGGTGAAACAATTGTTCTCAGTATGGTGAACTAACTGTTGTGTAACCACTTCTATATATATATATATATATACACTCAATGCAGTCTACCTTTTGTGGTAGGGTCTATACCATAGTTAGAACTCAATGTAATCTGTTGGCAAGTAATTCAGTGATAGTATACAGTTCTCTAACTGGTATAGATTAGTTAATATATCAATATGATCAACCCTCTGAAACGATCATAAGACAATGTAATGAATGTGTAAAATAACTTGCCTTCATTATTATCCTCATTGTTAAACTAATATCTAATATATATATATATAAATCTTTTCCTGAGTCCTGTATTTTCGTTGCTCTAGTGATGCGGCTGGACTGCCGATCGCTATATTTGATTTGCTAAGCTGTCTAAATGTATTATATATATATATATATATATATATATATATATATATATATATATATATATGTATATATATATTATTTAGAAAGTGAGGTTTTTTTACAAAATGAAAAATAACCGAGGTGTCCTACACGAGTGAAAGTATAAAGAAAAAAAGATGAAATCGAAAATGCAACTGGAGTCTTATTTAAAAAAATATATATATAATTATTTGGTTCCTGTTACCGGTTTCGCAGTTCTTCTTTCCATATAAATCAAGTAACATTCAAAGACCAACCAGATGTGAGAAAAACCACAGACCCTCCATCTCAACTCTACTTTTGAAAAGCAGAAGAACTGCGAAACCGGTAAAGGAACCAAATAAATATATATATTTTTTTTAAAATAAGACTCCAGTTTCATTTTCGATTTCATCTTTTTTTCTATATATATATATGTACTGTATATATTTTTATACATACTGCAAATATTTTATATATACTGTATCTATTTTTATACATACTGCATATATTTTATACATACTGCATATATTTTATATATACTATATATATTTTTATACATACTGCATATATTTTCTATATACTGTATATATTTTTATGCATACTGCAAATATTTTATATATACTGTATATATTTTTATACATGCTGCATATATTTTATATATACTGTATATATTTTTATACATACTGCAAATATTTTATATATACTGTATATATCTTTATACATACTGCATATATTTTATATATACTGTATATATTTTTATACATACTGCATATATTTTATATATAATGTATATATTTTTATACATACTGCATATATTTTTATACATACTACATATATATATATACATACACACACACAAACACACATAAATATATACATACATACATATACTACACACACACACACATAAATATATACATACATCTACCATACTCCCCTAACAATCACCTTCATCACCAGACAATTATTCTCTCCCTCCACTACATTGCCAAATATATCACATTGTATTACAGTTACATTATCCAGAGCCTATCACTCACAATCGGCTGAAGCCTATATCATCCCATCACCACCAGTAACAGCATCAACATCACTACCAACATTATCAGCATACCACCACCTTCACCCTCACAAACATCCTACTGCCACCACCCCCACCACCATCATCACCACCAACATGACTGTCACTAACACCATCGGAATCACCAGCACCACCATAACCTTCACCTCCCACAAGCACACCACCTCCACCACCCCACTCTGCCATCATCATGATCACCACCAACATCACTGTCACTAACACCATGGGAATCACCAGCACCACCATAACCTTAACCTCCCACAAGCACCCTATCTCCACAGACCCACCATCACCACCAACACAACCACCATCATTATAACATAGAAGAAAGAATTATAAGTGAAAGTACCCAACCACACACCATCCATCTAAGCATCCAACCACCAAACCGCACACACCAACCACACACCAACCCAACCATCCACCAACCCAACCATCCAACCACCCAACGATCCAACCACCCAACCACACACACCAACCCAACCACCCACCAGCCACACACACCAACCACACACCATCCAACCACACACCAACCACACACCAACCCATCCACCCAACCACACACCAACCACCCAACCACACACCAATCACCCAACCACACACCAACCCAACCACCTAACCATCCAACCACACGCCAACCCAACCACCCAACCATCTCACCACACACCAACCACCCAACCACACACCAACCACACACCATCCAACCACACACCAACCCAACCATCCAACCACACACCAACCCAACAATCCAACCATCCAACCATCCATCCGTCCAACCACCCAACCAGCCAACCACACACCAACCGAACCACCCAACCACCCAACCATCCAACCACAATATATAAATATAATGTCTATAATAATTCCTTTAATGCCATCCATATATCCTAAATGCCTACCAGGAAATTGCAATAGGGAAAAGACCTTCCTCCCACCATCCAAACAACACAGGCAGAGTAGTTAGTAGTAGTAATTGTAGTAGTGGTGGTGGTAATAGTGGAGGTAGTGGTAGTAGTAGTAGTGGTGGCAGTAGATGTGGTAGTAGTAGTAACGGTGACAGTAGTAGTAGTAGTAGTAGTAGTAGTAGTAGTAGTTTTAGTAGTAGTAGTGGTGGCAGTGGTAGTGTTGTAGTAGCAGCAGTAGTGGTAGTGGTAGTAGCAGCAGCAATAGTAGTAATATAGTAGTAATAGCAGTAGTAGTAGTAGCAGCAGCTGTGGTAGTAGCAGCACCATTTATTGTAGCAACATTAATAGTAGTAGTAGTAGTAGTAGAAGTAGTAGTAGTACAAGTAGTAGTAGTAGTAGTAGCAGCAGTAGCAGTTGACATTGTGGTGGTGCTGCAGGGGGGAGGCTGAGGAATTGCAGTAAGAATGGCAGGCTGCCTGGCTGATAGCTAAATATCATAGAAAAGCAAAACTAGGTTGGAAGTCTGGTGATTGGTTGGTTGGCAGTGCTGCTGCTGTGGCATTATGTAGACCAAACCTTGAAAAGTACTTAAGACATTTTCAAGCTGTCAGGTTGGTTTCCTTCTTCTTCCAAGAAGGTTGCCAATTCTTGGCTGGCTCCGCCTACAAAACTGCACACTGCCTTTCAGTATTTCTATCTTTCTATCTTAAGAAATATAAGTATGTATACGTACATACATATATATATGTAAACAGACGTACAGTAATATACATACATCCACACATATATATATATATATACGTACATATATATATATGTATACAGACGTACAGTAGTATGTATATATATATACATACATGCACGCATATATGTACGTACATATATATATGTGTGCATGTATGTATGTATATACATACTACTGTACGTCTTTATACATATATGTATGTACGTACATATATATATGTGTGCATGTATGTATGTATATACATACTACTGTACGTCTTTATACATATATGTATGTACGTATATATATATGTGTGCATGTATGTATGTATATACATACTACTGTACGACTGTATACATATATGTATGTACGTATATATATGTGCATGTATGTATATATATACATAGTACTGTACGTCTGTATACATATATGTATGTACATATATATGTATATACATACTACTGTACGTCTGTATACATATATGAATGTACGTATATATATGTGTGCTTGTATGTATATACATACTACTGTACGTCTGTATACATATATGTATGTACATATATATATGTGCGTGCATGTATGTATGTATATAGATACTACTGTACGTCTGTATACATATATGTATGTACGTATATATATGTGTGCATGTATGTATATATATATATATATATATATATATATACATACGACTGTACGTCTGTCTACATATATTTATGTACGTATATATATGTGTGCATGTATGTATGTATATACATACTACTGTACGTCTGTAATCATATATGTATCTACATATATATATATGTGTGCATGTAAGTATGTATATACATACTACTGTACGTCTGTATACATATATATATACGTACATATATATATGTGTGTATGTATAGACATACTACTGTACGTCTGTACACATATGTATGTACGTATATATATGTGTGCATGTATGTATATATATATATACAGACGTACTGTACGTCTGTATATATATATTTATGTACGTATATATGTGTGCATGTTTGTATATATATACATACTACTGTACGTCTGTATACATATATGTATGTACGTATATATATGTGTGCATGTATGTATATATATATATATACATACGACTGTACGTCTGTATACATATATGTATGTACGTATACATACTTATATTTAAGTATCAGCCGTACTAAGAGTGAGAAATGAAATTTCGTTTCATTTTTTTCCATTTATCTTAAGAAATATATCTTTCTATCTTTTTCACTACTCAATCTCTGTGTGTGTGTGTGTGTGTGAGTGCATATAAATAAACACATATATACAGACACACACACACACACACACACACACACACACACACATATATATATATATATATACACATATACATATGTATAACATTATATATGTATATAACTTTGATAGATTTTTTGGCACCATTAGCCCACACCATGACTAACGTAATAGCACCACCATATGTGATGGTGTGTATAAATATGTCTGTGTGTGTGTGTATGTATATATATATATATGTGTGTGTGTGTGTATATATGTATGTATATATATATGTATATATATATATGTGTATATATATGTATATATATATGTATGTATATATAATGTTTATATATGTGTATATATGTATATATATATATTTGTGTGTATATATATATATATATTTGTGTGTATATATATATATATATATATATATTTGTGTATATGCATATATATATGTATGTTTATATATATATATGTGTGTGTGTATATATATACATATATATATATATATATATATAGAAAGGATAAAAAGGACGATTGATTATTCCTTCATTGCATTTATTGATAGGTGACGCGCGTTTCACCACTGATCAGCTCAAGGTTCGATCTATATCGATCCTACCCGACTCAATAATCGGCAGCTCGACGGACCCTCTTAAAATGCTATATGAAAATGAAATACATGCTATATATATATATATATATATATATTTCGTTTCTGAATTTGTTTAGCAAGATTCTTTATCTGAAAACGTGTGTTGAAACCGATATTGTTATACTTTGGGAGGGTCATGTCGACAATAAGAAACACACGCACTAGTTGTTTCACTCCAATTTTTTATAAATTTAAGAATTTATAAATTTCCGGTTGATTGGTTGGTTCCCTAACTGGACGGTCGTTCATATTTTGTCAAAGTTCTTTCGTCACACATTCTGTGACCTCTTCAGTGACTGGGGATTCTTTTCTTTGTTTTTGTGCCTCTCCTTTGTTCTGTCCTACGCCATCTTGTTTTTGTGTGTGTTGTGTGCTTAGTTTGCGCATGTGTTACATCCAGGTGTCTGTGTGTGTTTATATTTGTTTATTTACATGTTACTGGTTGGTTGTTTGTTCTATGTGCGTGTGTGTTTTCATTTTGTCCTTAATTGTAAGTTGTGATGTTGTGATGTTGCTATTCCAGGCACAAAAACAAAGAAAAGAATCCCCAGTCACTGAAGATGTCACACAATGTGTGACCAAAGAACTTTGACAATATATGAACAACCGTCCGGTTATGGAACCAACCAACCAACCGGAAATTTATAAATTCTTAAATTTATAAATTTAATTTATAAGAAATTGGAGTGAAAGTAACTGGTGCGTGTGTTTCTTATTGGCAACATGACCCTCCCAAAGTATAACAATATATAATAATGAAATTATTGTGTACAGTGCTCAGGTGCACTACAACTCATCAAAGGTGCATGTATAGTACATAGAATAATGTACAAATGTCAGGAAAATGAACAGTGTATGAGTCATGATATAATAATAATAACAATAATAATAATGAAATATTGTGTACAGTGCCCAGGTGCACCACAACTCATCAAAAAGTGCATGTACAGTACATAGGGCAATGCACAAACATCAGGAAAATGAACAGTGCACGAGTCATGATACACACATGTGTACATGTGTATGGAGGGGTATATATATATAATCTTGTTTTGTCAGGAAATTACCATTCTATTGGTATAATAATAATTGTTTCTACGTTAGGCACAAGGCCAGCAATTACCCAGTGTATTACTGGTACTTTATTTTATCGACCCCGTAAGGATGAAAGGCAAAGTTAACCTCGGCGGGATTTGAACTCAGAATGGCAAGGGTGTCAAAGCATGGCGTCCAACCCTCTACCGATACTGCCAACCCACATAATCATGAAATATTGTGTACAGTGCTCAGATATGAATCTAAAATTACAAAGCATTATATAAATCCCGCCAAGGTTAACTTTGTTTTTCATCCTTACGGGGTCAATAAAATAAAGTACCAGTAATGTACTTGGATAATTGCTGACCTTGTGCCAAAAGTAGAAACAATTATATATATATATGTGTGTGTGAGTATATATATATATATATGTTGTGTATATATATGTGTGTGTGTGTGTGAGTATATATGTGTTATGTAAATGTTTGTTATATGTATGTGTGTGAATATATATGTGTGTGTGAGTATATATACGTGTGTGTGAGTATCATCATCATCATCATCATCGTTTAACATCCGTGTTCCACGCTTGCATGGGTTTGGACGGGCGTTTTCCCACTTGAGGCAAGAGTGGTTATCTTGCTCGCATAGGACTGTCTGGCGGGTTTTCTACAGCTGGATGCCCTTCCTAACACCAACCACATTTACAGTGTGGGGCTGGGAGGTTTTTACCGTGTTGCCTACACGGCCACATTACAGCGTGAACTGTGTGTTTTTTTGACGTGACACATACACGATCTCATTTGTTTCGGCCTGGATGTTGTGGCACCAACATAACTTTACATAGAACGGGGTGGTGTGGATGGGGTGGGGGTGGTGGGACGGGGCTGTATTTTGTTAGAGATGCCTACTGACTGTAGTAGGTTTTACTTTGTATTTAGGTAAGGTGGGTCTTCTCTATTACTGAGTGCCGTAAAAGATCTCGGTCCAGTGACATTGTCTTGGAGAGGTGTAAGTGTGTGAGGTCGGAGTTTATCAGGTCGTCCCAGGATTTTCTAGGTCTGCCTACTCCGTGGCTACCGTCTATCTTTATTGCCCTGCACTTTGTTATACAGCTATCGTCATTCATGCGCATCACGTGACCATACCAACGTAGCCTTCTCTCGAGTAAACAACATCTGATCCCTCTTATTTCTAATTTTTTCCTTAGTTCGTTTATGCTTTGCCGTTCACGTATATTACTGTTACACATCCAGCGGAGCATGCACGCTTCGTTTCTCTCTAGTCTGCGTATATCCTCTGCACACAATGCCCAGTATATATATATATGTTATGTAAATGTTTGTTATATGTATGTGTGTGAATATATATGTGTGTGAGTATATATACGTGTCTGTGTGAGTATATATATAGTGGTGATGGTGTTGATGATAGTGATGATGGTGATGGTGTTGATGATAGTGATGATGGTGCTGGTAGATATAGTGGTGATGGTGTTGATGATAGTGATGATGGTGATGGTGTTGATGATAGTGATGATGGTGCTGGTAGTTATAGTGGTGATGGTGCTGGTAGATATAGTGGTGATGGTGTTGATGATAGTGATGATGGTGCTGGTAGTTATAGTGGTGATGGTGTTGATGATAGTGATGTTGGTGATGGTGTTGATGATAGTGATGATGGTGCTGGTAGTTATAGTGGTGATGGTGCTGGTAGATATAGTGGTGATGGTGTTGGTAGTTATAGTGATGGTGCTGCTGGTAGTTATAGTGATGTTGGTGCTGGTAGTTATAGTGATGGTGCTGCTGGTATTGATTGTTACAATGACAAAGATAGAAGTTAGGTATTGAAGAATGAGAATCTCTGGTGTGAAGGAATGTTGCTGTGAACAATTGGTTGCCATAGTAACAGCTGTGGTTGGAACAAAAGGTAGATTTTTCTTAAAAGGAGAATAATTATATGAAACAAAAAATTAGTTATCTGCAAACTGTATCAGGTTTTTTTTTTGTGTGTGTGTATATATATATATATAAGTGTATATATATATATATATATATATATATATATATATATAAGTGTATATATATATATATATAAGTGTATATATATAAGTGTATATGTATATAAGTGTACACATATATGCTCACATGCACACACACACAGATATATTTATATACATATATATGTGTGTGTGTGTATGAGTATGTGTATATATGAATATATATGTGTATATATGAATGTATATATATATATATATATGTATGTATGCATATATATATATATATATATATATATATGAATGTATATATATGTGTATATATATGTATATATATATGTGTATAAATATGTATATATATATGTGTGTATACATATGTATATATTTGATTATATATATATGTATATATTTGTATATATATATATATGTATATATTTGTATATATATATGTATATATTTGTATATATATATATATATATATGTATATATTTGTATATATATATATGTATATATTTATGTATATATATATGTATATATTTGTATATATATATGTATATATTTGTATATGTATATATATACATTTGTATATATATATACATTTGTATATATATATATATATATATATACATTTGTATATATATATATATATATATGTATACACACATATATGTGTGTGGTTCCTGATGTAGATTTAAAAGCCACACAATATGTTCCACAGAGACATTGTAATGTGAGTAAAGAGAATTGAAATAGCCTCTCACTAGTAATAAAAGGAGGTCCTGTGAGTCTAGTCAGTCATTACCTACATCACCACACTATGACATCTGGGTCTGTCTACATGTGTGTGTATGTGTGTGTGTGTGTACATGTGAGTATGTATGTTTATGTATGTTTATGTGTGTATGTGTGTATGTGTGTACATATGAGTGTCTACACAAGACATTTTATTTCGCATTGGATTGGCAGTATCGGTAGAGGGTCGGACGCCATGATTTGACGCGTAGAGTTACGGCCCTTTACGATCTGAGTTCAAATTCCGCCGAGGTTAACTTTGCCTTTCATCCTTACGGGGTCGATAAAATAGAGTACCAGTAATGCGCTGAGTAATTGCTGGCCTTGTGCCAAAAGTAGAAACAATTATTCCAGTTGCACCTGTAAATAGTGCCAGCCTTCTCTCACACTGGCTGGTTTATACTGAATATCCTTAAATTTGCAAATGCATATATATATATATATATATATATATATATATATATATATATATATATATATATATATATATATATAAGCAAAAGGGATATTCAGTTTGTTGGTAATTCAACAAATACATATGTTTATAACTGATTCAAAGCACTCAACAGGTTTTCTGGAGTATAATACTCAATGATATTAAATAAATGGAAACT
The DNA here is from genome assembly GCA_964016885.1 of Eledone cirrhosa. Lineage (NCBI taxonomy): Eukaryota > Metazoa > Mollusca > Cephalopoda > Octopoda > Eledonidae > Eledone > Eledone cirrhosa. Next base: position 308,658,698 of record OZ024741.1, on the reverse strand, counting down.
ATATTTATAAAACCATATTTATTCTATTATATATATTTCAAGGGTACCAAAACTTTGGTACGTTCTCATCAGATAAAATACAAAGTTTGTTTTATAAATATTGACATAACCAGGAAGAAGATCTTAATGGTTCAAGTTTTTCATGGATATATATATATATATATATATATATATATTTATATTTATATATACAGTCTGTTCACGTTTTATGCAAACTTGAAGTACGTGAATTCGCTTTAATGTATCTTGAAATTTAATGCATCTTGAAAAATATTATTAAATATTCACTTTGCATGAATAACATGCTACAACGCGTGTGGTTTTTAATTATTTTTATTCATCAGAAATATAATATAACATTAGACTTGAATTATGTGAATTTGCTTTACGCGCTGCATATATATATATATATATATATATAAGGAAAAAAAAAAATGAGGAAGTTTCGTTTACATGTAAAAGATATTTGTGTATCAACCTGTTCTCATATATACACCTAGCCTGTGCATAGAGTGCATGCTTTGGTACAACACCTACACCTATATATATATATATATATATCATCATTTTACGTCAGCTTTTCCCTGCTTGCAAGGGTGGGACGGGAACTGATTCTGGCTTGATTTCTACAGCTGGATGCCCTTCCTAACACCAACCTCATTTACAGTGAGTGCAGGGTGCTCTTTTTCCGTGGCACCTACACGACCACTTTGCAGTGGAATGATATGGACCCCAGTCCCTATCATCTCATTTCTACAGCTGAGTAAACTGGAGCAATGTGAAATAAAGTGTCTTGCTCAAGGAAACAACACATCACCCAGTCTGTGAATTGAACTCACAACCTTTTGATTGCAAGGCCAATGCTCTAACCACTAAGCCATGTGCCTCCATGTGTATATATATGTATATATATATATATACATACATATATATATATATATATATATATATAATGTGTGTGTGTGTGTGTGTGTGTGTGTGTGTGTGTGTGTGTGTGTTTGTGTGTATATATACATATATATATATATGGGATGTAGTCGAGAAGGAAGTCAGTCAATGCTCCTATAACCCTATAAAATCTATGATGTCTGCCATAGCGAGCAGAATGTCCAAAATAGATAATGATCCTCTGATTCAGACATGTCAACCTTTCAGAGCTCGTATTGAAGCAAACTCTGATGGTAATGGTGGATTCATTGAGTCCGTGCATCAAGGGGTCTCAAGATGAACCCTTTAGCATGTACATTACTCTATATTTACTACTATATTTTTATGTTAAAGGCTTTACCTCACATAATATCGAATCTATAAGATTTTGATATTATTTATTTTGAGAACAATACCTTAACATCAGTATGAGTGGCCAGTTACTGCCAGTTTAAACAGAATGAGGTGAGAGATTTCTGACCGAATATGGGTGGTTTAAATGCTAAAGGGTTAAAGCTCTTTTGTGATTCATGCACTTTTTACTAAATCCAATGAAATGGTCCCCACTAAATTAATTTACTCAATAGCAGACAAGATGGTCATGCCTGGAATGTCTTCTCTCATATATGCTGGATCACAACAGACTGATGCTCTAACAATTCAGTCATCATTATTGAGGTTGGGGATATTAAGAAAGGTGATGATGAGGATGTTCACAGTGTTGTTGATGTCGATGATGATAGTGATGGTAATGTTGGTGATAATGATGATGGTGATGGTAATGTTGGTGACAATGATGATGGTGATGGTAATGTTGGTGACAATGATGATGCCTAATCATCATCATCATCGTCATCATCATCGTCATCATCATCGTCATCATCATCTTCATCATCATCATTTAAATAAATAGATAAATAACATGAGACAAAAAAATATAGGTTAAATAATCTAAACAACAAGGTTATCAAGTAGGACTAGTATATATGTGAACTACGTATAAATATATATATATATACACACATACATATGTGCGTGTTTGTATATATATATATATATATATATATATGTAGTGTTTAGAAATATAAGGGAAACACAAACAAAGGACAGATCCCCTCAGTTGTCTGTTGACGCATCAAAATGTCCGAGACCCACAGTAGACAACTGTGAAGAGAGGATCTGTCCTTTGTGTGTGTTTCCCTTATATTTCTAAACACTCGTTTTTAGTAACCATACAGCACCTTGTCCCTTCTAAATTTATATGTATATGGCAGGGGCTCTAAGTACCTTTACAACTACTACCTTACAGAATATACCGGATTCTTTTATATATATAATGATCTTCTGTAGTTTTTATTTACCAAATCTGACTAAGATAACTACACATATATATTGTCAATATACTAATAAACATCTTGGTTGATTTACAAAGTATGGGGAAATTTGAAATTGGAAAAATGTAGTTGTTGCAAAGCCGATAACTATAATAATAGCTAATCATTGTAAATAATAGCTGAAAATATCAGGTAAATTACCCTAGTCGACAACTGGACCCCACATCTTGGCAGTTGATCCACACATATTATTATAGATATTATATATTAAGGGTGGTGGATTGGCAGTATTGGTAGAGGGTCAGACGCCATGCTTTGACGCATAGAGTTACGGCCCTAGCCATTCTGAGTTCAAATCCCGCCGAGGTTAACTTTGCCTTTCATCTTTACGGGGTCGATAAAATAAAGTACCAGTAATGCACTGGGGTAATTTCTGGCCTTGTGCCAAAAGTAGAAACAATTATTATAAATATTATCATTATATACTGAGGGGTTGGATTGGTAATATCAGTAGACCGTCAGACAATATGCTTTACGGTATAGAGTTGCAGCCCTTTATGTTCTGAGTTCAAATCCCGGCGAGGTTAGCTTTGCATTTCATTCTTACAGGGTTGATAAAATAAAACACCAGTAATGCACTAGGGGCGATTTAATTGACTCCCCCCCCCCCTTCAAATTGCTGGCCTTGTGCCTAAAGTAGAAACAATTATTATGTGATATACTCATTTCAATGAAAGCAATCAATCTTTTTACTATATTTTTCTGGCAATATTAGATCAACATGACCCCCCCTCAAATATAACAAGATCAGTCTTTTCTTCTCTTCGCTTAATTTGCTCAGCTCGTGTATGTACATACTAACATATTAGCACACTCACACACAGTGACAAACACATACATAAACACACACACACAAACACATGCATGCCCAGACTAACTCTAACATGTACACATACATTATATAAACACACAGATGCACACACACTTAGATGCACTCATTAACATACCTGCATATAGACATATAGACCAAATATAACATGAACGATGTGAGTGTGTATAATCGATATTACATGTGCATTGCACATATGATATCTATTATACACACTCACATATACACACAGTCACACTCACATAGACTAATCATGCTGCATACATACATATACAAAAATCACACACACACACACACACCCTACTTACACAACACCGTCACACACACACATTGACATGCATGGAATGATACACATCCAGCCACACACACACTAGACATATACATAAATATTTCTGAGACAATATATATATATTTGATGATCGTAACCAGGCTATATATATATATATATATATATATATATATATATATATATATAGAGAGAGAGAGAGAGAGAGAGAGAGAGAGAGAGAAGTGGTAACATAACAGTTAGTCCACCATACTGAGAACAATTGTTTCACCTTAGAGGATCTGCTATATATATATATATATATATACACACACACATATATATATATATATATATATATATATATATATATATATATATATATATATATATATATATACATATATATATATATATATATATATATATATATATATATATATATATATATATATATAGAGAGAGAGAGAGAGAGAGAGAGAGAGAGAGAGAGAGAGAAGCAGTAACACAACAGTTAGTTCACCATACCGAGAACAATTGTTTCACCTTAGAGGATCCACTAAGGTGAAACAATTGTTCTCGGTATGGTGGACTACTTGCTGTGTTACCACTTCTACCTAACTCGTCTCTTGGACTGAGTACTCTACCACTACGGATATTACCTTCCAGTGTTCTACCTCTCTCTCTATATATATATATGTAGAAGATGAGTAATATTGTAGAACAATAAAACTATGCATATATCAGATAAGTAGAACTCAACAGTTGGTAGAACTGGAGTGTATATTAAAGAAGAAATTAAAAGATGGTTAAAAAAGTTCCATATATTTTACTATGCGCATTTCGAATACAACATCATCCTGGGACAAAAATTGTGTTCTCATCAGATAAAATAAGGTAACATGATATGAGGCCTAAAAGCACTTTCCTGTTGACAAGTGTTTTTAGGCCTCATATCATGTTACCTTATTTTATCTGATGAGAACACAATTTTTGTCCCAGGATGATGTTGTTTTCGAAATCCGCATAATAAAATATATGGAGCCTTTTTAACCATCTTTTAGTTTCTTCTTTATATATATATATATAAACGAACTAAGGAAAAAATTAGAGATAAGAGGGATCAGATGTTGTTTACTCGAGAGAAGGCTACGTTGGTATGGACACGTGATGCGCATGAAAGTCGATAGCTGTATAACAAAGTGCAGGGCAATAAAGATAGACGGTAGCCACGGAATAGGCAGACCTAGAAAAACCTGGGACGAGCTGATAAACTCCGACCTCACACACTTACACCTCTCCAAGACAATGTCACTGGACCGAGACCTTTGGCGGTACTCAGTAATAGAGAAGACCCGCCTTGCCAGTAGGCATCTCTAACAAAATACACCCCGTTCCGCCACCACCCCCACCCCATCCACACCACCCCGTTCTATGTAAAGTTATGTTGGTGCCGCGCCATCCAGGCCGAAACAAATGAGATCGTGTAGGTGTCACGACAAAAAAACACACAGTCTACGCTGTAATGTGGCCGTGTAGGCAACACGGTAAAAACCTCCCAGACCCACACTGTAAATGTGGTTGGTGTTAGGAAGGGCATCCAACTGTAGAAAACCTGCCAGACAGTCCTATGCGAGCAAGACAATCACTCTTGCCTCAAGTGGGACTACCCCCGTCCAAACCCATGCAAGCGTGGAACACGGACGTTAAACGTTGATGATGATGATGATGATGATGATGATATATATATATATATATTATATATATATATATATATATATATATATATATATAAAGTGTGATGTAATTTGCTTGAAGTATTGTGGAAAGTGTAGAAAATAGTGTTTTTACATATATATATATTATCATTCATTTTATGCCCACTTTGCTGTTTATATATATATATATATACACACATGTATGTATATATGTATATGTATGTATATATATATGTATATAGATATATGTATGTATATATGTGTGTGTGTATATATATACATATGTATGTGTGTGTGTGTATATGTATGTGTGTGTGTGTATGTGTGCATGTATGTGTGTATTTATGTGTATTTATGTATAAATATGTGTATATTTATATATGTATATACATGTGTGTATTTATATATGTATATATATATATATATATATGTCTGTATGTCTATGTATATATATATGTGTATATATGTACATATGTGCGTATATATATATAGTGATTTGTCATTAAATAGTTAAATCGGTCATTGCTTATCTATTTAAACAGTAGTTCGAGGCTCTTTCCATTCAGTGTGTGTATGTGTGTATTCATGGTATCAGTGTACTCAACTTGTATATATATATATATATATATATATATATATATATATATATATATATATACATATATATACATATATATACATAATATACTATAAACATTTTATTGTATTTTTATTTTCCAAAGCCTCATAGCATTTGATTGTCCTCACTCTTACCATTACAGTCATTATTATAATCAATATCCCCCATCACCATCATCACCATAATAACTGTTTCTACGTTAGGCACAAGGTCAGCAATTACCCAGTACATTACTGGTACTTTATTTTATCGACCCCCGTAAGGATGAAAGGCAAAGTTAACCTCGGTGGGATTTGAACTCAGATCATAAAGGGCCGTAACTCTATACGTTAAAGCATGGCATCCGACCCTCTACCAATACTGCCAATCCATCTAATAATAATTGTTTCTACTATTGGCACAAGGCCAGCAATTACCCAGTACATTACTGGTACTTTAATTTATCGACCCCATAAGGATGAAAGGCAAAGTTAACCTTGGCGGGATTTGAACTCAGAATGGCAAGGGCCGTAACTCTATGTTTCAAAGCATGGCAGTCACAAGGCCAACAATTTTAGTGGGGAGGAGAAAGTCGATTAAATTGACCGCAGTACATTACTGGTACTTTATTTTAACGACCAACCCTGTAAGGATAAAAGACAAAGCTAACTTCAGCAGGATTTGAACTCAGAATGTAAAGGGTGTAACTCTATGTCACAAAACATATTGTGCAACACTCTACTAATACTGCCAAACCAAATAATAATAGTGATAATAATAATAATAGTTTCTACTTTAGACACAAGGCCAGCAATTTGGGGGGAAGGGAAAGTCAATTAAATTGACCCAGTGCATCACTTTATCTTATCGACCCCATAAGGATGAAAGGCAAAACTAACCTCAGTGGGATTTGAAATCAGAACATGAAAGGATATAACTATGTCGCAAATCCCCCCCCCCCCCTCTAATAATAATAATAGTAATGATAATAATAATGATCAGAAAAAAATAGTAATAAATAGAGGATATAAATAAGAATTGATAATAATTCAGAAAATTATCAATAAAGAAAAAAACAAAATAAATCTATAAAATATAAAATCATGTAAATTCTTCAACTTTGCAATACCAGCAGACCTATAGAAACTGAATTAGGTAAATAACATAAAAACCATTGTAAACTGTATAGAGAACTTATACCCCACCTTGGTGTAAATTATATCTGACATTATTTCTGACATCCTATCTATTAGTTATGTTAATATTTTGTACTTACTACCCTTGCTCGATTACATAATGTAAGTACAAGGGTTCTTTTAATTTATATTTTATTTTGTTTATTTTTTTTCTTGGTTTCAGTTGATTTGCTTTTTTTTTTATTAAGTCATATTCGAAGTTTTTTTGTTTTCTTTTCTTTCTTTCTTTTTTCTTTCTTTCTTTTTTCTTTAATTCTTTTTTCTTTCTTTCTTTTTTCTTTAATTCTTTTTTCTTCCTTTCTTTTTTTTCTGTCAGCACTCTGCTAGCTCTTTATATTCTGAAGACAGCTTTACTTTTCATCCTTCGGGAGTCCAATAAAATTGAAGTACCAGTCAAATATTGGGGTCAAAATAATCAATTGTTATCCCTTTTCTACACTGTTAATAGCTTACAATTTTTTCTAAGCTCTTCAATTCTATTAACTACTCTCAAGTCCCAAATGATAGGTGGTGGGCTGGGGTGGAAAATTGGTAATTTTTCTAGGTTGTCTCCCTTGATCTTTTAAAAAAAACATAATTAGTTGTTTAGTTTACATATTGAGACCCCAACCTATCCTATTTATTTTATAATGTATGGGATTTCTAGTATTGTACTTTTTTGTCATGTATAATGTTTTTTAATGTATAAAGAAAATTGTTACATGAATGCTACCACTTAAAATAAAATTTTGCTGGAGATAGATTAGCAAAATTTAATAAGCAGATGGACACACACATACTTATTTGTCACCCGAGAATAACTATTAGTTTATTATGTTAAAGCTGTAGTTTATAACTGGAATGTCTATTGTATTTATACCAAGCTAGTGTGGAAAATGGACGTTAAATGATGATGATATCTTAATTCTAAGATTGAGTTCAGTTCAGTGTTTAATATTAGTTTAACTCTTCTGTATTTCTAAATTTTTCCTTCATTTGTCTGTGTTGCATTTCATCAGTTTCATCTACTCAGGAATATTTGTATTAGTGTTTTCATCTAATTCTCTGATTTTGGAACTTGTATCTAATTTAATATTCTCAGTTCTAGTGACACACTTGTCTAATCC
>OZ024741.1:308643165-308645665 GCA_964016885.1 Eledone cirrhosa | reverse complement strand
TGGAAAGATTTAAACACAGAACGACATGGAAGGATGGTAAACCTGAATATTGTAAACGATATAACATGTAGAGATTTACAGTAGAGATTTACATCCTGTATATCCTCTAGAGTCTAGAGTCTAGACTAAGGCAATGAATTAGCTGAGTAGTTAGAATGTTTTGCAGTACTCAATTCAGCTCTCTGCTCTCCTCAGTTCAAGACAAACCACTTAAACTGGCTCTATCCGGCCAGAATTCTCTCACCTCTTTCTGTTCAAACCCCCTGTAACCAGCCACTCATACTGATATTAAGGCATTGTTCTCAAAATAAATAGTATCAAAATCTCATACATTCGATATTATGTGCAGTAAAGGTAAAGCCTTTACCATGACAATAGTATAGGTAAAGCCTTTACCATGACAATAGTATATATAGAGTAATGTAAATGTTAAAGGGTTAAGGTTGATGAAGTAGCCGTCCAGTACTGGAGTTAAAACTTTCTCTGTATCTCTTTTTCATTTCCTTTCTGTCATTTTCTCTCTCATTCTCTGGAAAAAAATCAGTTGTGTTCAGACATAGACAGGGGATGGGCTCTGCCAGGCTTAACCCTTTCATGACCATATTTCTAATGAAATACATTCTACTTTAATTAATTAATAATGAATTTTGGGGGATTTACTTAAATTATTAATTATTTTGTTACTAAGATAGTAACTTAATGTAAGGTTCTTATATAACATTATATTAGAAGATTTTAATTTAAATTGGAAACTTTTAAAATGGGTGGTTTTATTTCATAGAACCAGAGTTGGTTTTGGCTGGATTGGTAACTAAAGGGTTAAAATGCCCAGGACCTGCTGTATATCACTACAGAGCTTCTACAGCTCTATCAGGAGTTACAGGTTCATACATACTCTACTCTACTCATGGAGAATTGGCATAGTTGTTTAGGTTTTGGATTAAATCCTTTGGTATTTGTTCTTGTTCACTGTGCTCTGAATTCAAATCCTGCAGCATTTAGTTATGGCCCTTTTTAGTCTGAGTTCAAATCCTGTCAAGTTAAACTTTGCCTTTCATCCTTCTGGGATGGATAAAATAAAGTTAAATACTAGGGTCAATTTAATCAATTTATCCCTTCCTACAAATTGCAAGCTGTATGCCAATGTTAGAAAGAGTTATCTTTATTATTAGTAGTAGTTGTAGTAGTCATTGTTATAGTAATAGTTGTAGTAGCAATGTAGTTCTCAGGGAGATTCAGCATGTGACAAGCCTAGTTCTGTGAACTACAGATACATCTCATATTTTGCAAGCTGAGTGGACTGGGACAATATGAAATAAAATGTCTTGCTTATGGTGACATCGCTCTGCCTAGATTTGAACTGATGACCCAAACATCCTAAACACTTAGCTATGTCCTTCACATTAGTAGCTGTATTTACAGGTCAACGTATTGGTACAATTATTATTATTGTTATTATCCTTATCATAATTATCAAAACAATAGAGAAATCATTATTATTAGTAGTGGTGAAGGGTGGTGCTGGATTGGCAGTATTGGTAGAGTGTCAGAGACAATGCTTTACAGCATGGAGTTACGGCCCTTTACGTTCTGAGTTCAGAATCTGCCGAGGTTAGCTTTGCTTTTCATCCTTATAAGGTCAATAAAATAAAGTACCAGTCATGCAGTGGGGTCGATCTAATCGACTTTTCCTGTCCCCAAAATGTCTGGCCTTGTGCCTAAAGTAAAAACAATTATTATTAGTAGTGGTGAGGTTGTTGGTGGTGGTGGAAGATTTAGTAGTAGTAGTGGTAGTAGTAGTGGTGTGGTGGTGGTGGTGGTGGTGGGTGTAGTAGTAGTAATCTGTATATAAATCCCCTCCCCCCATCCCCACCACTGCTATCATGTTTATTATGCCTAGACAGACATTAAAATATTGACTGCTACATAACTAGTGATGTGTATTAAACGGAAATGGTTTTTATATTTTTCTTTTTATCAAAGCTGTTATCTCCGTGTCTGTATCAGAATGTATCTAAAAGAGTCATTCTCAGTTCTTGGAACTGGTATTAATCATTATTTCACACCTAGATTTATTCATTTAAAAAAAAAAAATTATTTATTTATGCTTATTTATTATCATATTTTGGTCATATATCCTGCCACAACTCCTTGTCCCAAACCATCGTTTAGAGCACAGTTGAGGAAGGGCGAAGAAGAGGTAGACAAAGAAAATCTTGGTTAGACAACATCAAAAAGACTGGACTGGTCACAACACCGTGACCCTTCTACGCATGATAGAGAATAGAGACCAATGGCAACAACTGACTGCAGAAGCCTCTAGAGGGGAACCCTAATGATTGGCTGCAAATGTTACGGGAACATGAAAATTATTATATTTATGGCAGAGTCGTTAGAGCGTTAGATTAAATGCTTTGAGAAATTTTTTCTGGTTCTCTGCATTCTAAGTTCAAATCCTGACAAAGTTAACTTTGTCTTGACTTTCATCTTTTTGTGCTTG
>OZ024741.1:308633165-308638165 GCA_964016885.1 Eledone cirrhosa | reverse complement strand
ACCTACCTCAATACCCTCCCATAATAGCTACCTACCTCAATACCCTACCATAATAGCTACCTACCTCAATACCCTGCCATAATAGCTACCTACCTCAATACCCTGCCATAATAGCTACCTACCTCAATACCCTACCATAATAGCTACCTACCTCAATACCCTACCATAATAGCTACCTACCTCAATACCCTCCCATAATAGCTACCTACCTCAATACCCTACCATAATAGCTACCTACCTCAATACCCTCCCATAATAGCTACCTACCTCAATACCCTACCATAATAGCTACCTACCTCAATACCCTCCCATAATAGCTACCTACCTCAATACCCTCCCATAATAGCTACCTACCTCAATACCCTACCATAATAGCTACCTACCTCAATACCCTACCATAATAGCTACCTACCTCAACACCCTACCATAATAGCTACCTACCTCAATACCCTACCATAATAGCTACCTACCTCAATACCCTGCCATAATAGCTACCTACCTCAATACCCTGCCATAATAGCTACCTACCTCAATACCCTCCCATAATAGCTACCTATCTCAATACCCTACCATAATAGCTACCTACCTCAATACCCTCCCATAATAGCTACCTACCTCAACACCCTCCCATAATAGCTACCTACCTCAATACCCTCCCATAATAGCTACCTACCTCAATACCCTGCCATAATAGCTACCTACCTCAATACCCTACCATAATAGCTACCTACCCCAATTCATGCCATAATAGCTACCTACCTCAATACCCTCCCATAATAGCTACCTACCTCAATACCCTACCATAATAGCTACCTACCCCAATTCATGCCATAATAGCTACCTACCTCAATACCCTCCCATAATAGCTACCTACCTCAACACCCTCCCATAATAGCTACCTACCTCAATACCCTCCCATAATAGCTACCTACCTCAATACCCTACCATAATAGCTACCTACCTCAATACCCTCCCATAATAGCTACCTATCTCAATACCCTACCATAATAGCTACCTACCTCAATACCCTACCATATTAGCTACCTACCTCAATACCCTCCCATAATAGCTACCTACCTCAATACCCTACCATAATAGCTACCTACCCCAATTCATGCCATAATAGCTACCTACCTCAATACCCTCCCATAATAGCTACCTACCTCAACACCCTCCCATAATAGCTACCTACCTCAATACCCTCCCATAATAGCTACCTACCTCAATACCCTACCATAATAGCTACCTACCTCAATACCCTCCCATAATAGCTACCTATCTCAATACCCTACCATAATAGCTACCTACCTCCATACCCTCCCATAATAGCTACCTACCTCAATACCCTCCCATAATAGCTACCTACCTCAATACCCTACCATAATAGCTACCTACCTCAATACCCTCCCATAATAGCTACCTATCTCAATACCCTACCATAATAGCTACCTACCTCAATACCCTACCATAATAGCTACCTACCTCCATACCCTCCCATAATAGCTACCTACCTCAATACCCTCCCATAATAGCTACCTACCTCAACACCCTCCCATAATAGCTACCTACCTCAATACCCTCCCATAATAGCTACCTACCTCAATACCCTACCATAATAGCTACCTATCTCAATACCCTACCATAATAGCTACCTACCTCAATACCCTACCCTAATAGCTACCTACCTCCATACCCTCCCATAATAGCTACCTACCTCAATACCCTACCCTAATAGCTACCTACCTCAATTCATGCCATAAAGGCTACCTACCCCAATTCATGCCAGGTATTAACCAAACACTGAATAAAGTATATTTCGTCCAGAGAAGAATAGAGAGTGTCAGAACAGAAGTGAGAAAGGGATATAGAGGAGGAATCGACCCCAGTACTAGACTGGTACATTTTTTATCAACTTTGGATGGAAGAAAGGTAAAGTTAAGCTCAGCGGGATTTGAACTCGGAGAACAGAGAGCTAAAATAGCACCAAGCATGGTATCCCACATTGTAACGACTCTGCCAATTCGCCACCTACATATATATGTGTGTGTGTGTGTGTATGTGTGTGTATGTATATGTATGTGTGCGTATATGTATGTGTATATATATATATATGATCTCTCTCTCTCTCACTCTCTCTCTCTCTCTCTCTCTCTAATATATATATATATATATATATATATATATATATATATATATATATATATATATAGAGAGAGAGAGAGAGAGAGAGAGAGAGAGAGAGAGATTATGCAGAGAAGGGATTAAATTGGACTATGAGGAAATTTGAGTAAATAAAATATTTTTTGTTTGTTTTGGTTGTTCAATGAAGTTAGAGGTCAGTGGATTAAAAATATGTACTGAATGACTAACACTAAATACCTCCTTCTCCTCTCCTTCTTCTGAAGGTGTAGAGTGGACGTAACAATGACCTTACTGCTTCATTACTATCACATTCACCCCATATTGATGATATAAGACCAGATTTAAGACTATAGGGCCAAACTTATTTTGTGTGTATATATAATTGTTTCTACTTTAGGCACAAGGCCAGCAATTATCCAGTGCATTACTGGTACTTTATTTTATCGACCCCGTAAGGATGAAAGGCAAAGTCAACCTCGGCGGGATTTGAACTCAGATCGTAAAGGGACGTAACTATGCTGGAAAGCATGGCGTCCGACCCTCTACCGATACTGCCAATCCACCGCCATATAATGTAATATATACATGTCCAATAAATAGATGGATAATTATATATATATATCACATGTGATATTATACTCTGCTCTGTAAGAGCATTGAGTGCTCAAACAGCCTACCGCATACGGACGCTTTAAGCATCCCACACCAATTCTATATATATATATATATACATATACATATTACTCTTTTACTCTTTTGCCTGTTCCAGCCATCTGGCTGAGGCCATGCTGGGGCACCACCATACACACACACACACACACACACCCATATATATATATATATATATATACCAAAGAACAAAGAGGGTGTGGTAAGATACCAGGTACTCGATACTTGGGATATAATATGAAAAGATTCAAGACCCCAATGGCCAAGCTCCAGCCGTCGGAGTCCTGAATATTTTCATATATATATATATATATATATACATTCTTAGTCCCATAACTCCTGCGGGAGGTGTAGGGGTGCCATATTGACATACAGTGTTTCTAGGGCATTTTTATTTTTTAAAGCCTGCTGGAGCCCATCTCCTCTTCAGGTGCGGATACAGCAGATTTCTTCAAGAAAGGATAGTGTGGGAGAGAATGGAAGTGAGAAAAAGATATACAGGTGAATAAGCAAAGTGAAAAGCAAAGTTGACCTCGGCAGAATTTGAACTCAGAGAGCAGAAAGCCGAAACAAATACTGCAATACATTCTGGAGGCACATGGCTTAGTGGTTAGAGCATTGGCGTTGCAATCGAAAGGTTGTGAGTTCAATTCTCAGACCGGATGGTGTGTTGTTTCCTTGAGCAAAACACTTTATTTCACATTGCCCCAGCTTACTCAGCTGTAGAAATGTGATGATAGGGACTGGGGTCCCTATCATTCCACTGCAAAGTGGTCGTGGAGGTGCCCTGGCAAAAAAGCACCCAGCACTCACTGTAAATGAGGTTGGTGTTAGGAAGGGCATCCAGCTGTAGAAATCAAGCCAGAATCAGTTCCCATCCCACCCTTGCAAGCAGGGAAAAGCGGACGTAAAATGATGATGATGATGATGATGTTGATTCTATCCAGCATTCTACTGACAATTCGCTGCCTTACATATATATTACTTATGTACATATACAATATATAAATATAGAATTATAATTATATATATTCATACATAGTTATAGAAACAATACTTATATATCTTTATATTTACATTATCTCTACTAACATTGAAATTTCACTTAAATTCTTGAGTTATCTATGTAATAATGATAAACAGCACATCTTTAATACAACACCCACAACCAATTGGTCACATTTATCCTATCAGTGTATGTTTCCTGTCACCTGTCCATTTTGTGTTATTCCTCATCACGTATATATGACTTAACAAGAGACTATTGCACCTGGCCTGGTTGATAATATCATACCCAACAGACCTTCATTACCATATTTCTTATGAAAGGCACTGCCTATATTTTTCAAATAATTTGGAAGGATTTTGTTATATAACATTCTCAGGGTGGTGGATTGGCAGTATCAGTAATACATCAGACACCATACTTTGCAGCATAGTTATGGCCCTTTACGTTCTGGGTTCAAATCCCGCTGAGGTTAGCTTTGCTTTTCATCCTCCAGGTGCGATAAAAAAAAAAGCTCCAGTAATGCACTGGGGTCGATTTAGTTGAGTTTTCCCTCCCTAAGCTCATGGACGTTATCTAATCATCTTGCTTGGGATCTACCTCTGGGTCTCCTGCCGGTTGATTTTGCCCACAAAACCTGTCCAAAGATTCTTTCCTGCAACATTCTAACCACATGATCATAGTACCGGAGCTGTAATCTCTCAATTCGGAGAAGTAGTGGATCTACCTGGAGTGACTCTCTGATCTCTGTGCTACATACTCTTTCTCAATCCCTCTCTATTTCAATTAATTAATGAAGAATTTTGACAGATTTACTAAAATTGTTTATAACTTCATTACTTAGGTAATAACATAGCATATGATTCTAGAATAAAATTATGTTCCATGATTTGAATTTAAATAGCAATTGTTTCATAGAACTAGAGCCAGTCTTGGATGAGTTTGTATCAAAAGGGTTTAACTTCCACATGTCTTAGAAAATAACACAGAAAATGACAATGTAAAACATGCTATGGAAGTTTAGCACATTATAATAATATGCCTCACATGAATCTTAATGAAAGAAGTGACAATACTGTACTAATTATCGACAGTAATATCAAGTAACTAAAATGTTGTGTAGGAGACAGGTGAAAGGCTAAGGAATTGAACACTGACTTAGCAGTTAAGGAATGTGTGTGTG
>OZ024741.1:308620665-308625665 GCA_964016885.1 Eledone cirrhosa | reverse complement strand
TGATGATGATGATGTAGTTCTTAGGTGTATTCAGCATGACACACTGTGTGACAAGACTGGCTCTTTGAATTAGAAATAAAGTCCATTCAATGGGCTTCCAAACAATTTTTGTCTACCTAATTTCATTTAAAAAAAAAAGGCTTGGGTTGACCTGATGCTGCAATAAATCACACTTGCTGAAGATTACCATTCGGTGAGACCTGACCTAGAAACACATGAACTTCCTAACCATTTGACCACTCTGCAAGGGCAGGGCGGGGGGTGGAGGGCTTATTATATACATATCTAGGAATAAAACAGCTGACAACAACCTGGTAAAGAAATTGAAACATAGTGTACATGTAAAATATTAATCACTTTGTTCAGCTCTAAAGATGAGCTTAATAGTCCGGAGAATTATTAATTTCATATTTTTTTTTTGTTTTTGTTTTCTTTTTTGTTTGTTGTATTTGTTGTTTTATTATTGGAAGATGTGGTCCTTTTAATTTCATTTATGCTATTTTTGTTGTTGTTGTTGTTGTTGCTGTTGCATAAGAACAATTGATTTGGAGGGTTTTGCAGTTGTTAAATCCCAACATTGATTTCATTGGTCTTGGAGGGCCTGCAAAAGTCATGGAAAGCAACCTCCTTCTTCCAGACCTAGCAAATAAAAGAAAAGTCAGCCCATGTTAAACAACACCCATGATCCAAAGTGTTCCATCTGTTCTTCCTTTCTTTTTTTTTTTTCAGGCAATATAATGTTATTGAGAATAATGTGTTCTATATTTTTCTTAAGAGAGTATACTGTGATTAGAAGCAGGTTTCACTACTATTTATTAGCAGGTCATGGTGACCACATGAAGGCTCTCTCTCTAATCCATAGTTCTTGTTGGGCCTCAGTTTGGAACTGATTTTTCCCAAATGTCCCTCAAATCACAGTCTGCTATCTTTAAAAGAAAAGACATATTGAATAGTATAGTCCTTGAGACATTATGGCTGAAAAATATAAAAAAAGAAGAAAAGGTTAAAAGGCTGCAATTAATTTATCTTTGATCATTAGTCTGGTTAATCAGGATTGACTGGGGCTACAATGCCACCACCAGTAGGAGAAAGGGTTTTTGTGTGATTATTTGACACACTAGAAATAGCAGAAAAATAATTTCTCTTAAATCAAAAGGGAAGGGCACATTCAGTAATTTAGTCCTAGATAAACTGTCTTCTTTTTCTTCTTTGTCCACTTATTCCTGAGAGGGTCATGGGGGAAGAGTCCTCAGACACTCCTTCTAGTGGGTCCTGTCAGAAGCAACTGTCTCTAACTGATTTGACTGGATCCCCAAGCAAGACTAGCCAAGCTCATCATTGTTATCCACGAGTCTGGTTTTGACCGTAAAATCTGTCCAGCAATTCTTTCCTGAGACATTCTAACCACATGCCCATAATATCAGAGCCGTGATCTCTCAATTTGGAGAAATAGCAGCTCTACCTGGAGTGAAACTTCAATCTCCAAGCTACACAGTCTGAAATAAAAATATGGGTTAGTTATAGCTCTGTTCAAAAACAGTCATCATCCTCATCTAAATCCACCTCTATCATCCTTACAATTCTCATCACCATTGTTATCAGGATCGTTGTAACCACCACCACCATCACCTACAAGAACAACACCACCACCACCACCACCACCATCAACACTACTGAAATATTGAACAACCTTACTGCCATTACCACTACTGGCACAACAACTAACAATGCCACCACCAAGACCACCACTACTATCGCCACCCTATTACCACTACCATGAAAAGCTATCATCATCATCATCACTGCCTCCACCATTATCCTCACAGCCGATGCCACTACCACCATTATTGTCATTGCAACCACCACCACCACCACTACCACCACCAATACAACCACTACCACCACCACCATCACCACAACCACAACCACAACCACCATTACCAGTACTACCACCAGAATCACCACAACCATCACCACACCACCACCATCACCATCACCACCGCCACCAATACAACCACTATCACCACCACCATCACCACAACCACCACCACCATTACCAGTACTACCACCAGAATCACCACAACCATCACCACACCACCATCACCACCACCACCACCAATACAACCACTATCACCACCACCACCAATACAACCACCACCATCACCACAACCACCACCACCATTACCAGTACTACCACCAGAATCACCACAACCATCACCACACCACCACCACCACCACCACCATCACCACCACCACCAATACAACCACTATCACCACCACCACCACCAATACAACCACCACCATCACCACCACCACCATCACCACCGCCGCCACCACAACCACCACCACCACAACCACTACCATCATCATCATCATCAACAAGAACAATAGTGCCAATGAGTGTAATATTTCTATTATTAACTTATGTTGTCTCTCAGAGATGAAATAATTTGTCATTTAAAGGAAGCTGGTCATTTTGAATAAAAGAATTGCCCCTTTCTCTCCCCTCTCAGAATAATAACAACAACAACAGGCATAGATGACAGAAGGGCATAGAGAGTAGAAAGTCTAACAACAACAACAACAACAACAACAACAACAGCTACAATCATACAATAGAGATAGAGAGAGAGATAAGGTTGGGGTGGGAGTAGGAAGCCAAGTAACTAATAATAATTGTTTCTACTTTAGGCACAAGGCCAGCAATTACCCAGTGTATTACTGGTACTTTATTTTATCGACCCCGTAAGGATGAAAGGCAAAGTCAACCTCGGCGGGATTTGAACTCAGATCGTAAAGGGACGTAACTATGCTGGAAAGCATGGCGTCCGACCCTCCACCGATACTGCCAATCCACCGCCTTAACAAGTAACTAATAATAATAACAACAAACATATGAGATAGATAGAGAGAGGGGGGTATGGGGGTGGGGGCTAGGAGTAGGAGGTCAAGTAACTTACAATAACAACAACAACAAACATATGAGATAGAGACAGAGAGAGAGAGAGGGGGAGAGAGAGAAGATGGGAGTAGGAGGTAAAATAACAATAACAACAAACATTAGATAGAGGGATAGAGAGAGGGGTGGGGTGGGGGTAGGAGGTAAACTAACAACAACAATAACAACAAACATGAGATAGAGTGAGGGGTGGGTAGGAGGTAAACTAACAACAACAAAAACAACAACAAACATGAGATAGAGTGAGGGGTGGGTAGGAGGTAAACTAACAACAACAAAACCAACTACAAACATGGGATAGAGAGAGGGGTGGGTAGGAGGTAAACTAACAACAACAAAACCAACTACAAACATGAGATAGAGTGAGGGGTGGGTAGGAGGTAAACTAACAACAACAAAAACAACAACAAACATGAGATAGAGAGAGGGGTGGGTAGGAGGTAAACTAACAACAACAAGCATGAGATAGAGTGAGGGGTGGGTAGGAGGTAAACTAACAACAAGCATGAGATAGAGAGAGAGGTGGGTAGGAGGTAAACTAACAACAACAAAAACAACAACAAACATGAGATAGAGAGAGGGGTGGGTAGGAGGTAAACTAACAACAACAAAAACAACAACAAACATGAGATAGAGTGAGGGGTGGGTAGGA
This sequence comes from Eledone cirrhosa, assembly GCA_964016885.1. Classification (NCBI taxonomy): domain Eukaryota; kingdom Metazoa; phylum Mollusca; class Cephalopoda; order Octopoda; family Eledonidae; genus Eledone; species Eledone cirrhosa. The sequence goes on along the minus strand of OZ024741.1, from coordinate 308,622,054 downwards.
GGTAAACTAACAACAACAAGCATGAGATAGAGAGAGGGTTGGGTAGGAGGTAAACTAACAACAACAAAAACAACAACAAACATGGGATAGAGAGAGGGTGGGGTGGGGGTAGAAGTAGGAAACCAAATAACAACAACAACAACAACAAGAAAAGCCTTGGCTGTAAATCCCGTCATCATCCGAGTTAAATAGACGTATTAACTGCACAATAGTAATGCACTTGTTGGGTGTGTGTGAGTGTGTGTGTGTGTGTGAGTGAGTGTGTGTGTACCTGACCTACATTATTGTATATGTTTGTGTGCATATATGTATATATATATATATATATATATATGTGTGTGTGTGTGTATGTGTGTGTTAATTGGTAGGAGACAGGATTTTGTTGCATCATCATTACCATTATTATGATTATAACTATTATTAGTATTTTTATTAATATTATTATTATTGCTAGGGTTATTATCTTTGTTGTTGTTGTTGTTGTCTTTTATTTGCAATATTTCTCTTTCCTCTATCAAGTATGAAGTCATAAACTACTGATGTTCTGTCTATCCTGCTCTTTCTCTTTAAGTCACTCTCTCACTCGCTCTCAATACATCATTATATCTCTCTCTCTCTAACTCCCTCTCTCTCTCCCTCTTACTTAATTTCCTCCACACTCTCTCTCTCTCTCTCTCTCTCTCTCTCTCTCTCTCTCTCTCTCGTTCAGATAAACATGTCTTCAAATATCAATGTATCATGTAACATTCTTTTCAGTACTTATGGTTTTGTGGTGAAATTTCCTATCTCCTACTCTCTCCCCTGCATAGGGTTATATGTATCTATGTGTGTATGTGTGTGTGTGAATATATATATACATATATTTATATATACATTTTATATATATATATATATATATGTGTGTGTGTGTGTGTGTGTGTGTATGTATAGAGAGAGAATTAGAATTCGAAGATTTTGCTGTGTTTTTTACTAAAGATAAATAGCCTGACAAGATACTGACAAGATATATAAGCCCCATGAATGGAAAAAAGATGTCATCAGGGCACATATATATCACTATTATCATTTTCATCATCATTTTAATGTCCGCTTTCCGTGGTTATATATATATATATATATATATATATATATATATATATATATATATATATATATATACACCTTATGAATTATTAAAGTGGTGGTGCGAGAACCAGCAACTCACAAAATAACTGTAAAATCAGTCAATTGCTATAATAGCTTAGATAATTAGATAACATATCCCTATATATATATTTATATATGTATATATATATATATATATATACAAAACATTAGGGTGCTTATTCGTGAAGGTTACATTGTAATGCTGTGAGGATCATCTGATTTGATCAGCCCAAAAGCACTCTA
>OZ024741.1:308605665-308615665 GCA_964016885.1 Eledone cirrhosa | reverse complement strand
TTAGTTATGTAATAAACAACATAAGATAATTATTTCATTTACCAGTGGTTTCTTGAAGACAGATATTTATGTTTGTCTTCATTCATCAGAAAAATATTATTTTTCTGATGAATGAAGACATAAATATCTGTCTTCAAGAAACCACTGGTAAATGAAATAATTATCTTATGTTGTTTATTATATATATATATATGTGTGTGTGTGTATACATATATAAATATATATGTTGGGAGGACCTTTTAGTTTGTCTCATAAGGCATAACTTCTCCTGTGCACTCAATAGAACATATAACCGTACCTAAGTGAGATATACCCACCCCTTGGCCTGTCATAGAGGTCAGTATCCTCGCTTAAATACTGACTTTTTCCATGTAGAACTTGTCCAACCCTTGCTAGCAGGGAAAGTGTACATTAAATGATGATGATGAATGATATATATATATATGTGTATAATAATAATACTAATAATATATATGTACACACACACACACACATATATACATATATGTGTGTGTATGAATATATGTATGTATGTTTTTACATATTTGTCAGTAATCCTATGTCACACATACACACCCAGCTGAAACACTTAAAGGGCGATTTGTTTCCTCGTGATCTTCCATATGCAATGGTGGTATTTGGATTGAACCATAAAAAGAAATATATATTGCATGGCTATGGAGCATTGCATTGAAATAAATGTCAATGGAGATTATATATATATATATACATAAAATATATATGTATGTAGATATGTATACATTATATATATTATGTACATATTTATATATTGCATATATATTTATATATTATATATATATATGCATATATTATATATATGTATATATTATATATATGTATATATATATATATATCCAAGCATGGAAGATGGACGTTAAACGATGATGATGATATATATATTATGTATATATATATATATATATATATATATATTATGTATATATTTATATATTATATTTGTATATATTATATTTGTATATATTATATAAGTATATATTATATATATGTATATATATATATATATTATGTATATATGTATATATTATATATAGCTATATCTATGTATATATTATATATAGGTATATCTATGTATATATTATATATATGTATATATCATATATATGTATGTATATATATGTATATATTAAATATATGTATATATATATATATAAATATATATATATATATTATGTATATATGTATATATTATATATAGCTATATCTATGTATATATTATATATAGGTATATCTATGTATATATTATATATATGTATATATCATATATATGTATGTATATATATGTATATATTAAATATATGTATATATATATATAAATATATATATATATATTAGTATTGATATATATATATATATAATAAAAAAAATGAGGAGGTTTCGTTTACATATGAAAAATATTTATTGCATATCGACCTTTTATTTTCTGTATCAATCCTTTGTGATCCTGTCTCTATTTTTGTAGTCCTGAAGAAGGGCTAAAGCCCAACATGTCAAACTTTCTTTCCTCTTTTCCATATATAGCATGAAAATAATAAGACTTTTTATACCTATGTTTGTCGTTTCCTTAAACTATATATGTATATATATATATATATATATATACACACACACACATATCATGTCTTATTTGATATGAAAATAGTAGAGGGTTAACCATAGATGAGAGAATCCTTATAAGAACCTATAAAAACACACACACATAAATATATATACTCATGCTATATTATATAATTCTTTTTTTCAGGGAATTTTATTACATCCAGATGGAGAAATATGCAAAACAGGCAATATCTGAAGGATATAAGAATTCGGAAGATTTGGTTGTTACAACAGATTCAGAACTTTACCGAGTTCTAAACCTTCATTATAACCGCAACAATCAAATCGAAGTAAGATATACTTATATTTAATTAATAATTGTTTCTACTTTTGGCACAAGGCCAGCAATTTCCCAGTGTATTACTGGTACTTTAATAATGTTTTTTTTTAGACTACCGTATTTCCCCGACGCCAAAAATGCTTCATCCTCAAGGATGCACTCTAATTTTGACAACCAAAAATTTGAAAAAAAATAATGAACAACCTTCGGCCTCCAGGACGCATGGTAGATTTTTTAGACTTACTCCAGGAAAAAAGTAGCGTCTTTGACGCTGGGAAATATGGTATGTAAACCCTGGCAGTGTTTGAAATTTGACAACTAAATTGTGTGATCTTTCCAAAAACAGGAAATATCTGTAATAACATTTGGACACTGTAGATATTTGTGGAGAAAATTGTGTGAATCTTGCTTTGAAAAGGTGAGTATCCCATAAATTCCCCCACTTTTCTCAACTGGATGGCATTAGAAAGGGCATCCATGGATTAGATGAGTTGTCCTGTTGTGAGACAAGTCAGATCAGGTGACCATGTCTTGCCCATACAGAACTGTTTCTGGCTTAGTTTTTCCAGCTGGATGCCCTTTCTAATGCCATCCAGCTGTATGGGCAAGACATGGTCACCTGATCTGACTTGTCCCACAACAGGACAACTCATCTAATCCATGCTAGTGTGGGAAAATGGACATTAAACAGTGATGATGATGATGATGATGATGGATGATGATCAACTGTTATTGTAGTTATTTTCTGCATTCTGAAACCTCAAATTTTCAAATTATTTATTTATTTATTTATTCATATTTTGTTTTTTATTCATTTCCTTTGTAGTTATTTTTTTATTACGTTATCATTGTTTTTATGTTTGTTTATTGACAGAAATGTCAAACATTCTATATGCTATTGAGTCATCACATCTCTTTCTTATTTCTAACTTAAATTGTGCTGTGCTTGATGTTGTCTTTCATCTTTCTGAGGTGGATAAAAACAAAGTACCAGTTATATACTCTTGCGTCCCCCAAAATAGGGTAGGTGAGTGGGTGGGGTGGAATAAGCAAGGGTGTTGAAATAAGAGCAGATGGGTGGGTGGAAAAATTCTGAAAAATTAATAAGGGGGGGGGGGTTATTCAAGACTCTAGAGTACATGGGTGGGGGTGGGGGTGATTAATTTATCTTAACCCTCTTGCAATGTAAATCCCTAACTCTGGATCTTTGTCCCAAATCATTCCAAGTGTTCAAATTCTTATGTAGGTCAGCCTTGATTTTCATCTTTCTGTAGAGTTGTTGGCTGATAGATTAAAGTACTTGTCAAAAACTGGAATTGATTATAACCCCCCCCCCCTCCCCTTACACACAAAATGCGAACTTGGGCCTATTCTAGAGATCATTCTCTTTGTTCAAATTCTGACATGGTTAGTAGTTTTATTAAACAGTTACCTACATCCGGTATTTTCCATTTTGGCAAATTTTTTAACCTCATAAATTGTTTTTGAAATTGATAGCTTATTATGCAAAAGTATTTACAGCATATAATTTAGGTTCTCTGGATTATATTGGGCTGGTTGAAAGTTTTTAAAATTTAGATTCAGTTAACACCAGTGTAGTTTCAGAAATCCTGAAAAAATATTTGAGCTGAAGTTTCTTGAATTACATTTAGTCTAATGGACTTAGTATGGCTGAATGGTTAAAGGATTCACTTCACAATCATTAGGTCTCAGGTTCAATCCCACTGCATGGCATCTTGAGCATGCATCATTGTGAGTTAAATTGGGCAAACAGAAATTGTTTGGCAGCACTTCAGATGAACCACATGTAATCCAAAAGACCAGCCTGGTCACCCACATTGTATCATGATAAATCTCCCTGAGAATCATGTTAAGAGTACACGTGTCTCTGGAATGCTCAGCCCCTTAACCAGTCAAATCCGGCTAGAATTCTCTCACTTCTTTCTGTTCAAACTGGTTGTAACTGGCCACTCATACTGATGTTAAGGTATAGTTTTCAAAATAAATAATATCAAAATCTCATAGATTCGATATTATGTGAGGTAAAGCTTTTACCATGAAAATAAAATAGTATATATAGAGTAATGTAAATGCTAAAGAGTTAAACCCTAATTTCATGAGCAACCAGAGTCTGTTGATTGAACAACTGAAACACTCATCGTTAAAACCAGCAGAGGTTCATTGGTTGATCAATTGATCGATTGACATTTGGCCTTTCAGAAATAAGTAATTAAAAAAAACTATAAATCTACTTGAAAATTCATTGTTATCAAGCTGATAATAGCTCTGATAATTGTGTTTCAGGGAAGGATACTCTTTGAGGTTTATCTCTTATTGTCCCTGTAGATCAAAACATTTGTTGAAATGTTTAAAAATACCGAAATGCTAAATGTGAGACAATCTCCTATCATACTGATGCAGGTTCCCATTGATACCAGTATTTGCTTTGTTAAGGTGTGTGTGTGTGTGTGTGTGTGTGTGTGTGTGTGTGTGTGTGTGTGTGTGTGTGTGTGTGTTTAGATAATACATAATACCTCAAATTTAGTATTTTATTAGACCTGATGGTTAATCCTATCACTGTAACTGATATGGATGTATATGTATGCTTGTGTGTGTATGTATGTGTGTATATATATATATATATATATATATATATACGTGTGTGTATGTGTGTATATATATAAATATACATACACACATGTACATATATACTTGTTCATATATATACATACACTTATATGAGGAGGTTGCTAATCCAGGATTTGATGAGGCAATCAGGAGAGTGATAAAAAAAAGCATGTCATGAGTTCTGAGTATATCTGTGTTATCTGCTGTGTATGCATGTGTCTTTGTGTGTGTGTGTGAATATCTGAGTATATTTATATGTTTGTGCATCTGTAAGTGTATTTATATGTTTGTGTGTCTGTAAGTATATTGATATGTTTGTGTGTGTAAGTATATTGATATGTTTGTGTGTGTGTGAGTAAGTATATTGATATGTTTGTGTGTGTAAGTATATTGATATGTTTGTGTGTGTAAGTATATTGATATATTTGTGTGTGTAAGTATATTGATATGTTTGTGTGTGTGTAAGTATATTGATATATTTGTGTGAGTAAGTATATTGATATGTTTGTGTGTGTAAGTATATTGATATGTTTGTGTGTGTAAGTATATTGATATGTTTGTGTGTGTAAGTATATTGATATGTTTGTGTGTGTGTAAGTATATTGATATATTTGTGTGAGTAAGTATATTGATATGTTTGTGTGTGTAAGTATATTGATATGTTTGTGTGTGTAAGTATATTGATATGTTTGTGTGTGTGTAAGTATATTGATATGTTTGTGTGTGTGTAAGTATATTGATATATTTGTGTGAGTAAGTATATTGATATGTTTGTGTGTGTAAGTATATTGATATGTTTGTGTGTGAGTAAGTATATTGATATATTTGTGTGTGTAAGTATATTGATATGTTTGTGTGTGAGTAAGTATATTGATATATTTGTGTGTGTAAGTATATTGATATGTTTGTGTGTGTGTAAGTATATTTATATGTTTGTGTGTGTGTAAGTATATTGATATATTTCTGCGTGTGAGTTTATTTATGTTTGTGTGTGTGTAAGTATATTTATATGTTTGTGTGTGTGTAAGTATATTTATATGTTTGTGTGTGTAAGTATATTTGTATGTTTGTGTGTGTGTAAGTGAATATGTACACCTGAAAAAGATATGACACAAGGCTTAATTCAGTACTGTCAAAGTCAAGATAGATCATTGACTTTTGTTTATGAGATTAAGAGAAAAGAATTGTTCACTTTATTACCTCTTTGTGTTATCTTATTTATCTATTGTTACTAGTGGACTTGTGCCATCAATAATGACGGCAATTGCAATGAACATATTTAATTGTTGGAGTCCATAATTGGTATACCAATATATACCACGTTTATTGGATATAAGGACAATCATATAAAATAGGAAATTTGTGTTTTCATAAATTTATGGTTTGCATAAGACAAACCCTTTAATATATTTTGATTACTGACATTTGGAAGTGATTATATATTAATAATTTATTTCTAGGATATAATGCATGAGTAACTTTGGTGAAATAACAATTTATTGGGGCAAATGTATAGTTAGATTCTAGGATCTTGTGATCAAGAAAGCAAACTTTTTGTTGTAGCAATATAACTGAAATGGGAAATGCATTCCATATATATTCGTGTGTGTAAATTGTAAAGAGATATTATACTGAGATATTATAATGTATAATAATAATTTTTAAAAAATGCTGCCAAAATAGTTTGTTGTAAGAAGCGAAGGAACCTACCTTTGCTTCTCCATTTGTGTCCAAACTAAATCTCACTGCGTGATGCTCACTTGTTCACGTCTAGCAAGAGAACAGATCAAATCTCACACACCCATTTGCACCAGTCATTACAGTACATCCACACTCAGCTGCTCCACATGGACCAATGGAGAGACTTGGTCCACATTTCCAATGTGATGTCACTGGTCCTTCACTTTCGGCTCCCTAGCCCCACAATATACAAACAACTTTTCAGCATAGAGTTATGGCCCTTTGCATTCTGAGTTCAAATCTTGCTGAGGTTAACTTTGCCTTCTATCCTTACGGGGTCGATAAAATAAAGCACCAGTAATGCACTGGTGTATTTGCTGGCCTTCTGCCAAAAGTAGAAACAATTATTAAACTGGTGTTTGGAGCATAACTTAAATGTTCTTATATAAAATTATGATGTAAGGTTTTAAATAAATATAAGCGCTTTAACTGTTTCATTACCATACTTCTAATGAAAAACTGATTATGATTTTCAAATAATTTTTTTAAATAATAAAGAGTTTCAAGGAACTTTACACACACACACACACATTCATATATCATCATCATCATCCATTTTTCCATGCTGACATGGGTTAGACAAGTTATCCTGTTGTGAGCAATGCTAGGTCAGGTGACCATGTCTTGCTCATACAGAACTGACTTTCAGTTGGTTTCTACAGCTGGATGCCTTTCCTAACACCAACCTCATTTACAGTGACTGCTGGGTTCATTTTGTCATAATGCCTACACAACCATTTTACTGTGTGGACTAGGTGCTTTTTGCCATGACAACTACACCTACATTTATATCATCATTATTGTCATTTTAGTGACCACTTTCCCTGCTAGCAAAAGGTTGGATGTGTGTGACAGCTCACACCTATGCAAGTTTGGCTGGCCTCCACCAAGTTATATATATATATATATATTATATATATATATATATATATATATATAATATATATATATATATAAAATATATAATATATTTCATTTTTAATCTTACAATTAGCAGCTATAGATTTAACAAGATTTAAATGAGATTAATGAGTTATGATGTATGGATTAGCTTACCTGTGTTGTAATTAATGCTTCTTCTGCTTCATGGTTGCTCCTTTTCTCTTTGTTTCCTTCTTATTATATTTTATTTCACTTTTATTATATATTTTAATCTCCTTTTTCTGTCTTTTGTCTGCCTATTTAAGTTGATTTAGCTATTTTTATATGACTCTGGCTATGTATTTTCAATTTTGAAAAGTAACTTTCAATATATTGCATACCTGCAGGCATGGTTTAGCTATCTAGGTTTCCAACCATGTGGTTTCAGGTTTATTCCCCCAGCATGGTCCCTTGAAAATAGGTATGAAGGTTCGTACCTTTGAAATTCTGGTCTCACTGATGGCCACAACATTTATGTTTAGTGACCTGAAGTCGTTGAGCAGGGGGCTCTGCTTCCAAGATGACCCCAGCCCAGGTGCATTTATACTATCTATTCTGACTAAGGCCATGTTGGATAAACAGTAAGAAAAGTAAGAAAGGGTTACTTACCTTGTTTGTGTATATGTATATATACATATGTATATATATATGTATATTTTTAAGCATGTATATATATATATGTATATATATATATATGTATATATATAAATATGTATATATACATACATATGTATATATATGAATATATATATGTATATATATATAAATGAAAGTAGAGAAATTAATGTGAACAAGAAGCCAACAGTATTTCATAATATATAAGTGACTATAACGTCAAAATGGAAAATATTTAACGTAAGATATGGGAAAATAATTCAAACTTAATTTAAAAAAATCAAGACAGAGATTTTATCCACAAATTTTGTGATATCCAGGGAAAAAAATCAATAGAGTCTTAACTCAGATAAAATAAAGTTTAAATACTCATCCTTCAATTTGGAAAAACTACAAATGCTCTATATAGTCTTAAAAAGACTATTTCACGAAACTTTTCAGTGGGATTATTCACGGTTGGTGTCGTTCATCAGTAGAGCCAAACAGGATAACCAAATTTCACGGCCAAAATATGCCAGAAAGGGAATTTAGAAGCAGTCTAGTTCACCTCGTGCGGAATTATGAAAATAAACACACATGGAGAATATGGCTGGTGATGTTAGAATGAGACGAATGTCAGTTTACAAGAAACAGCAGTCAAAAACATTCCGAAAAAAACTCTACAAAAGTATGGAGTTCAGCATATAGCAATATTATCGCGTTTTTTTTTTTAAAAAAGACCGGGATTAGTCACAAATAATTTTAAGCACTCTAGGGAAAATTCCGAGTATAAATATAAATGAAAGTAGAGAAATTAATGTGAGCAAGAAGCCAACAGTATTTCATAATATATGGAGGCACATGGCTAAGTGGTTAGAGCATTGGGCTTGCAATCGAAAGGTTGTGAGTTCAATTCTCAGACCGGGTGATGTGTTGTTTCCTTGAGCAAGACACTTTATTTCACATTGCTCCAGTTTACTCAACTGTAGAAATGAGATGATAGGGACTGGGGTCCTTATCATTTCCCTGTAAAGTGGTCGTGGAGGTGTATTTTGTTAGAGGTGCCTACTGACTGTAGTAGGTTTCACTTTGTACTTAGGTAAGGCGGGTCTTCTCTATTACTGTGTAGCGCCAAAGATCTCGGTCCAGTGACATTGTCTTGGAGAGGTGTAAGTGTGTGAGGTCGGAATTTATCAGCTCGTCCTAGGTTTTTCTGGGTCTGCCTACTCCGTGGCTACCGTCTATCTTTATTGCCCTCCACTTTGTTATACAGCTGTCGTCTTTCATGCGCATCACGTGACCATACCAACGTAGTCTTCTCTCGAGTAAACAACATCTGATCCCTCTTATTTCTAATTTTTCCCTTAGTTCGTTTATGCTTTGCCGTTCACGTATATTACTATTACATATCCAGTGGAGCATGCAAGCTTCGTTCCTCTCCAGTCTGCGTATATCCTCTGCACACAATGCCCAGGTCTCACTGCCATGTAACATTGCTGTTCGTATGCAGGCATCATACAGCCTGCCTTTCATTTTTAGAGAGAACCCTTTAGCGGCTAATAGTGGTATAAGCTCTCTGAACTTTTTCCATCCAGTTCTGACTCTAGCTACTGTACTTTCAGAGCACCCTCGCCCACTGCTGATTTTGTCACCCAGGTAACGGAAGCTGTCCACTATTTCTATAGAACCATCTGTGCAATGGAATGAGCTAGTGTTCAGTGGGCACTTGCTGCTACTTATTGCACCAGAGCACCGGCCACATATAAAATCTATGTTCTTAGTTAGCTTACCTGTGATCCCACTACATCTTTTATGCACCCATACTTTGCATTTGGGACATAAAATGGAGTTTCTACCTACTCCTTTCCTACACACTGAGCATGGCCATTTCCCGGATGGGACCGGTGCCCTATTTTCCTTCCTACAAACTAGAACTTTAGTCTTAGACAGGTTAATTTTAAGGCATTTTGATTCTAGGCCATGCTTCCATGTTTGGAATTTCTTCTCTAGTTTGGCCATTGATTCAGCTATGAGCGTTAGATCATCTGTGTATAGGAGTTCCCATGGGCAGCCGGTCTTGAACTCCACTGTTATAGCCTGAAGGGCAATAATAAATAGTAGGGGGCTAAGAACAGAGCCCTGATGAACACCAACTTTTGCGCTAAACTCTTCACTATATTCGTTGTTAATTCTAACCTT